>JAJFZO010000826.1:0-59958 GCA_021397835.1 Moringa oleifera
ATGAATAAATAAAAGTATAAAAAATTAAAATAGCATTCAACACTTAGATAAATAAAAAATGTAGAAAAAATAACCTGAAAGCCAAATAAACTAACAAAATTACAACCAGTTGGTGGGCTTCAAAATTTCTTATGTTTTTCAATTAAAGTTGTCAAAGATGACAACAAAATTTTTTAAAAATTAAAATTTTAAAAAAAATTATCAAAAATATCAAAAAAATAAAAAAAAAATTAAAATAAAAACATATAAGAACTGTAAAACCAAATGAACTAAAAGAATCCAGAAAAACAAAGAAGCTACTAGAAGAAAATCAGTGAAAGAAATTAAAAATACCTGGCAAAATAAAAAAATAAATGTAAGAATTTTTTTAAAAATACTTAAAGCAACTAAAAGAAAATAAGAAAATAGAGTAAAAAAGTGCAACAAAATCAACACAATACATATAAAAAAGAAAACAATAAAGAAAAAACTATTTGCAAAGCAAGAAAGAAGATTCTGTTAGAAAAGAAGATGGTAAAAAATAAAAAAAAATAAAAGACAAAATAAAAATACAACAAATAAAATTATAAAAATGAAAAAAATCAAATAAAATAAAATTATAAAATATAATGTTATAAAATTCAAATAAATAAATAAATAAAATAATTGAAAAGGCAAAAGAGGAAACGCAAACCTTAAAACCTTTTAACTGGATGTGCCCAATTAAAGTGCGCATTAGGCTTTATTAATGAAAAAAGAAGCATGTGCCTAATGACACGGGTCGGGTTTTATGGATCTAGCGATGGATCCGAAACTCTCTCTGACTCTGTTTGCAAGTAGCATTAGGCTTTGCCAAAGATCCGTTCTTGCTCCACAATTCGCATTGCATTAGGTCATGATCTCAGATAATGAAAATCCTAATTTTGTTGATGTTACTTGATTTTTAGTATACTTCCTTAAAAAACAAAAGGAATCGATGCCCTGCTTAAATCATGCAATCTAAATAAGAAAGTAGTTTTGATTTTTTTTCTTTTTCTCTTTCTACAGAGTTGAAGCATATGGCTTCATCTGCTAAATTAATGTGAGCATTGAAAGTCAGTTGCTTTATTAAATGAGTATTTATTATTCTATTGTAACCCATTTTAAGAGCTTCTTTTATTGTGATACAAAGCCTTGGGACTAATTGGGATTTCACTTCTCTGATGGTGGATCACTTTTTGTCTTTGGCTTTTATAACAAGAGTTGGCTTAGAAGTGATACTCATGCAGCATTAATTTGGTGCCTAAATTTGAACTGATGGTTTTTGCTTGGGGCTATAACCATTCCTTCTTGCTCCGTATTTGGGAATGAGTATAGATCTTTTTATACTGTTTTTTAAATCTATGCTTGTTATTTGGAGATAATATTTGATGAAAAAAAAACTAGAAATAGAATCTATGGTTGTGTTATTTGCTGATAATATTTCGATAATAAAATATTTAATGTGTACAACTTAAAAGTTTATGGGCTTATTTGAAGGCTCGGCTTTACTTGAAAAGTTCTTAATTAAAAGCCCGTTAGTTGATTTAGAAAGCCCAACTTTAAAATCCATCATCTTACTAGGCAGGCCCAACTAAAAAACTAATCAACTTATTCGAGAGGCCAAATTAAATTCACAAAGGCTTGCTTGAAAGACCTAACCCAAACCAATCAGCTTATTTTAGAAGACGACGCTGCCTTGACCCTAAAAATAAAAGAAATCGAAGTCTTTGGGGATTCGGTGCTTATTGTCTGCCAAACTCTAGGTAAGTCAAAAGAAAACCAAAGATGAAAAACTTTTGCCATGCCATGCTTATCTTGAAAAGCTCACTCAACAATTCAACCCTAACAAAAACCCAATCAACTTGCTTAAAACATCCAACTAGAAAACCACTAGCCGATTCTCTTCTTGGGATGATGAATACGAAGAATGAGAGAGATGTAAAATAGTGCATGAGAGTAGAGGAAAGCTTTTCATTCAATTAGAGAGAGAAGAGGTAATTTTCCCTTACACGTATGGTCTGTTTCCATCTTTTGCTTCTAGGTCTCTTTTCCATCATCAAAGGGATCGCCTCTGGTTTTTTCATCTTGCTTCTAGCAACCACTGCATGTCTTAAAAGGCCTAACTCAGAAGCTCATTATATTCTCAGGAATGTATTTGTCAGAGTGAGAATGGGAGAGGGAGAGAGAGTTCTCGTGCTCCACTCTGGCCTCTATTTTCGTTATAAGTGTTTCTTTCACCACTTTTCTTCTTGGTGTTTTATTCTCTTTTATTTTTCTGAAATTGCTTTTCATTTAGTTTGTTTCGTGTTTTCTTAATTGTTTAAGTGACTCCCATTCATAAGTTATGACTGTAATTGCTGTAAATTTTAGACATTAGCTCATAGGTATACAATATAAGCCAAATAGTTATTTTTTCCTTTGGCCTGATAAGTCGTAGTATAGAATTTTTATATTTAAGATGATAAAAATTTCACTTTCTACACCTATATATGTTATTGGTATTAAAATTTCCATTCTATAGCATTTTGTTTCTAAGCAGTCTGTAATGGTCATCTTCAAAACTTTGCGTTTCTTAATCATGTCACGGATTCACTGTATGTTGGCTAAAAATTTTGCAGAGATGAAGTAAGCTTAAATCTCAATTATAAATATGCATAAGTTTGAAGTTTTGACTGTACCAAAATTCTTTATTTTGGTTATTTAACTTGTTTTAATTTTACTAAAACTCAAACTTTATCAATTTAAGTATGACATTCCTACTTTAAATCTTATATATATATATATTTTTATTTGAATTTTAATACTTCTAACAATAATTTACTCAATTCAAAAAGCATGGATGTTGGTTAAATGTGAATTAGTTGCTAATACAAAACATATGGATGTGAGAACAAAAAATGTTGTTCATTTGGATTAATTTCTTTTCCATGTATGTAATTCATATATTTAGCTATACTATATGATAAATGTAACTTATAATTTGCTTTATCGATAAACATATGGATTTTATAATTTGGATTTAACTTGAACATAGCTAAATGTCTTACAATTGAATAGATATGTTAATTTAAATGAAGTAAAATCAAGAGAAAGTATCAAGTTAACATGATCTCAGAATAAGTATGGTCAATTCTCTTTTTGGGATGAATACGAAGAATGAGAAAGAGAGATGTGAAATAGCGCGTGAGGGGAAAACTTTTCATTTAATCAAAAGCAGAGAAAAGATAATTATTTATTTATTTTTAAATAATCAAAGGGATGTCTGAACTGATAAACTAGTAATCCTTTAGGCAAAGTTGTGTTCTAGGAAATAAAGATGTGATGAAATATATTCTTTTGTTTTTATTCTTGTACAAATGTTTAACCTATGAGAAGCTAGGAATTATTCTTAGAAAGTAAAAAAGTTTTACATATAGGTTCTCTGGATAAAATGTTCCATAATGGCAGCCAAAATTATTTTTGTGTTTGTTTTGCACTCCTATTAAATTTCTTTGGCTAGTTGCGTGTGAAATTGGATTTTGTGTTAAAGGTTGATAGTTGGCTTGGTGCTTGTGATGGCTTTTTTTTAGCACTAGGAAACCAAAAGAATGAGAAATGAGTTTATAATTGCTTGGGATGGTTTGAGGTCAAAAGACAACCAAAGAATTACCATCCTTGGTGCCACTAATCGGCCATATGATCTTGATGATGTTGTGCTTCATCATTTACCTAGACGGTAAGGTTGTAGCTTCAATAATATTTTAAGAAAGAATGATTGTGGATTTAGTATCTAGTGTGGCTACTTCTACTGTAGTTCTTATGGATTTATGTCGACTTGATTACAATTGAGGATATACGTGGACTTACCAAATGCAAAAATTCGTTTGAAGATATTGAAAATGTTTTTTGCTGAAGAGAATTCAGAACCGAATTTCTTGTTTGAGAAACTTGCAAATGAAACCACAAGTCTAGTGTGTTGCTTTCCAAAACCTGTATGTTGCTACAGCGATTAGGCTTGTTCAAAAACTGTTACGGGAAGAAAAGAAGGTATGTTTCTGCATACTTATTAGAATTTTTTTTCTTTTATGACATTCGTACAGGAAGTTTGATAATTGGGCGGCAAAAGCTTTGTATCTTTGGTGTCAAGGCCACCAAGCTCTATTTGCAAATAGCTTAAAACTTGTGCGGGTACATTAATTTTGTTATGTTAAATTAAAGTTTTATGTTTATTATATAAAATATAATTTACATATTATTATATTAAATATATCGTATTTATTTTTAAAAATTATTGTATCAAATTATTATGTTTGTATTACAATTTCATGGATGTTATAATTTGATATTTTTATGATTAGCAATTTATTAAATGGGAGTAAAGCAAAATAAAAGTTGATAAGTTGGATAATTAATTTATTTTATAATTTTATTAATAAATATATGACAAATAATAAATTTTTTTAATATATTAAAAATAAAATTAAAAAATAACAAATAAGATGTATCACAGTTAAATAATTTTGAGAGATTTGTTTTGTCAAAAAATAATTAACTTTAAATCAAAATCATTTATTTTAGTTTAATGAACATAATTTTACATGCGACAAACATGTAAAACGCTTTAAAAATTTTATTTTATTTTTGTTCAAAAAACTTTTATCTTTTTCTCTTATCTCAATCATCACATGTCACGTGTAGTTAAATTAACATCATCTTGTTACATGGGTGGCTCAAAATATTTTATCTTTTTTTTTGTTAAAATTTTGTATTATATTAATTATACTTAAAAAAAATTTTAATTTTATTAATATTTTTTGAAAACCAAAAGTAGATTTTATTAAAAAATAATAATTATATTATGTTGTTTATATTATTTTAAGTTTTTAAAATTTTTGAATTATTTTTTTATTTTCTTTGGTTTTATAACATTTTTTCTATTTTTATTTTGTTTGGTTTTTAATATTTTTTGATGTTTTATTTTATTTTTTAAAAAACTATTTTTTATGAAAATTTTAGTTTTTTTTACTATTATCTTTTTTTATATGTATTGTCTTGATTTTGTTGAATTTTCTTTCACTCTTTTTTCTTATTTTTTTAGTTGTTTTGGGTTTTTTTAAAGAAAAATTCCCATATTTATTTTTTATTTTATTGAGTATTTTTGTTTTCTGGGATTTATTTTTTTAGTAACTTTATTCTTCTTTGTTTTTTTTTTATTTTATATGATTTTTAGTTTTTTATTTGCTTTTATTTGTAATATTTTTTATAAATTTTTTATTTTTTAGTTTTTTTAAATTTTTATCATTTTTGACTACTTTAATACAAAATAAAGAAAAATATCATATCTCATCAAGTGGTTACATTTTTATTAGTTCATTTAGTTTTAGGTTTTATATTTATTTTGCATTAATGTTATTTATAAATTTTTATGTTTAGTTTTTCATCTTCAAGTGTTTTTTTCTGATCAGTGTCTTGTTTATTTTGATTGATTAAGTTATATAATGAATTAAGTTATAATATACTTATTTTTCTTAACAAAATTTAACTTTATTTGTAAAAAAATATTAATAAAATATGAAACATTATTTTTATATTATAATTAATATCAAAAGTATAAGATTATTTTTAACTTATTTATCAAATGTCATAAAGAGATCTTCTTCCTACCCAAATATCTATTAAAAAATAAGAATAAAAAAGATTCATAGAAAGACTTATTCATGTTAGTTTGTTGAATTAAAATAGAAAAAGATGAAAAAACAAAAATTATGACATATAAAAAAATGATAAAATAAAATAAAAGGAAATAAAAAAATTTAAAAACCAAATAAACTAAAAAATTTTAGAAAAATGAAGTTACCAAAAGAAAATAAGTGAGAGAAATTAAACATATGTACAAAAATAAAAATAAAAGAAACTTGAAGTAACTAAAAGAAATAAAAAATATAAAAAAATCTTAAAAAATAAAACTCTATATATATATATATATATATATATAAAGGCAACAATAAAGAAATAAAATTCTTTACAAGGATAAAAAATAGATTTTGTTGAAAAAAATAATAAAATATAAAATAAAATAAAATATAAAAAACAGATATCAAGAAAAATTATAAAAAAAAAGCATAAAAAAATAAAACATAGGAAATGTAACAAGATCCAAAAAAATTCAAAAAATAATGAGAATAATTGAAAAAAAACACAAAAGATTAGAAATTTTTAAAAAATAAAAGATGAAAAAATAATGTAAAATAATTTAGAACAATTCAAGAATCATAAAATATTTGACAGAAAAGATTTTAAAACACAATTTAGATTTGCATTGATCTTTTAAAGAAAATTGTAATAAAACAAAATAAATCAAAAAGTAATTAAAAATACAATAAAAATATTAAAAGTTTCAAAATAATAAAATAAAAGTATGTAAAAAATAAAATCAAATTCAAAAAATAAAATAAAAAATCACAAAAATAAAAAGATCAAATATACTAACAAAATTGTTATCATGTGGCTATAATATTTGTTAATTTACTGAATTATAGTAATCAAAGAAAAATTCAAAAAAATAAAAAATGCAAAAACTTTGAAAAATAAAAGAAAATAAAATAGAAGCAAATAAAAAATCTTGTAAAATAAAATAAACTAAAAAATAAAAAAAAATAATTTGATTAAAAGAAAATAAGTGAAAGAAACTAAAAATACAAAACAAAATAAAAAATTATATTTGCAAGAAAAAATTTAAAAAATTCAAAATAATTAGAAGAAAATAGGAAAAAAAGGAGTAAAAGAAAATCCAAAAAATCAATAACAATAAATGTAAAAAAAGACAATAGTAAAAAAATAATACTCATTATAAAGAAAAAATAAATTTCTAAATAATTTAAAACAACGGTAAAAATTTAAAATTATATTTGCATTGATTTCTAAAAAGAAATGTAATAAAAATATACTAAATCAAATAGAAAAAAAATAAAAATATAATAAAAATCTAAAATAAATAAATACAAGTATAAAAAATTAAAATAAAATTCACAACTCAAATGAATAAAAAATAAAAAGTTAAAAAAGTTAAAAATTAAATAAATTAACAAAATTAAGGTCACTTGGTGTGGTTTAAAATTTATTCTTTTGTTGAACGAAAATAGTCAAAGATGACAAAAAAAAAATATAAATTATAAAAAATATCTATAAAATGAAATAAAATTATAAAAGTATCTATTTTCTTGCTTTGCAAAAAATTTAATTTTTTTATGATTGTCTTTTTTTTCCATATATATTGATTTGATTTTATAGAATTTTTTTACTCATTTTTTATTTTTTAGTTACTTTAGGTTTTTTTTTTTAAATTTTCTTTCATATTTACTTTTTTTGTTGAGTATTTTTATTTTTTAGCACACATTTTTTTAGTAACTTTATTTTTCTCAGTTTTTAAATTTATTAAATTGTTTTAGGTTTTATTTTTTTATCTTTTAACTTTGTTTATAAATTTTTTTTATAGAATTTTAATTTCTTTAAATTTTTATCATCTTTGACAACTTTAATACAATAGAATAAAAAATATTAGACGTATAAAGTAGTTGCAATTTTATTACTTTATTCGATTTTTATTTTCTTGTTATTTTTTATTTATCTAATTTTTAAATTTTATTTTATTTTTTATATACTTTTATTTATTTATTTTACATACATTTTATATTTGTTGTATTTATGTTTTTTATTGTATTTTTATTATATATTTTTAAAAGATCAATACAAAACAAATTTGTTTTTTTATTTTTTAAAAAATTTTATGATTCTTCAATTTTTCAAATTATAAATGATTTATGTTATTTTTTAATTTTTAATACTTAAATTTTTTATTTTCTATTCTTCTTTAATATTTTAAATAATATTTTCATTTTAATTATTTTTTTAAAATTTGTATAAATATATATTTTTAAATTTATTATTTTATTTTATTTTATTGTTTGCTATTTTTTCAACAGAAGCATTTATGAATATGAATTTTTCTTTACCTATTTTTATTTGAATGGGGAGCGATGAACATGTTTCTTGCATGTTTCAAAAGATGACCGTTGTATAATGAAAGTTCACACCTCCTTAAACAGAAAAGTTCACAACTCCTGCACTCTCCTTCCTCCTCTTCTTCTCTCTTTTCCCCCCCTTCTCTCTCAATCTCCTCTTCCTTGAGAAAGCAGAAAGAAAGAGAGAAACAAGAAAGATCTCAAGCTGAACTGTGCGAAAATCCGGGCATGGCACAAAGATATGCTTCTCGAAAGAAAAATATCTTTCCCCAATTGGGGAGTTTGGATCCTGGCTCAGAAAGAAAAGCTAGAGGAAATGTTGAATTTGCATTGGAGCAGCAAAGAAATAGGGCAAGCTAAGTATACTTTGACGGTTCCAATTTCCCATAGAATCTCTGAGGCTTTCCTAGACTGTAGTTTTCTTTTTTCAACTTTTTTGTCTGAAAATAGGTTTAGGTTTGATTTGCTTCACCTACAAGAATTTCCACCAATTCTTCTTCGTTCCTTGACCTCCTTGCTCAGTCAAGCTTCCTAGTTCTTGGCACTGGGAAGAGTCTCTGTAACCTACAGGGTAAGGAGCAATAGAAGGAATTCACCCTAGAATCGTTGGGCTCATTAGACGTAGACGGAATTAGTCTGGTATGGCTGAGCGGCTATTCTATTGGGAAATTTGATTTGCATTTTCTGCAATTCCATTTTTATCACCTACAAGAATTTCTACCAATTCTTCTTCGTTCCTTGACTTCTTTGCTCAGTCAAGCTTCCTAGTTCTTGGCACTGGGAAGAGTCTCTGTAACTTATAGGGTAAGGAGCAATAGACGGAATTCCCCCTACAATCGTTGGGCTCATTAGACGTAGACGGAATTAGTCTGGTATGGCTGAACGGCTATTCTATTGGGAAATTTGATTTGCATTTTCTGCAATTCCATTTTTATCACCGACAACAATTTCCACCAATTCTTCTTCGTTCCTTGACTTCTTTGCTCAGTCAAGCTCCTAGTTCTTGGCACTGGGAAGAGTCTCTGTAACCTGTAGGGCAAGGAGCAATAGACGGAATTCACCCTAGAATCGTTGGGCTCGTTAGACGTAGACGGAATTAGTCTGGTGTGGCTGAGCGGCTATTCTATTGGGAAATCTGATTCGCATTTTCTGCAATTCCATTTTTATAATTAAAGTAATTTGAATTTTTTTTTTTATTTTTGAACTTTCTTAAGAAGTAGATAGAGGTGTTGTGTGTTTATCATTTTTGGCAGCTTTCAGGTTTACTGCTGTCTTTCCTCTTGAACCTCATCCACTGGCCAATGAGAAAGTTGATGTGCGCAAACTATAGAGGCTCACCCCATCCTGGATTAAAGCACTGGAGGTTTGGATTCAGGTATGATTCATTGCTGACTAGTCAATGTTAATGTACTATTTTATTCTGTTAGCTTCTTAAAATTTTTTTATTTGCTGTGATCTAGTTGGAAGGTTCTGGGAATTGGCCAATGGATGATTTGGCGATTCTGTATATCTGGCTTGTTTATGTTACTTGTTTGGAGTTTAAGCTCTTTAGCCTAAAAGCATAGAAAATATGAAATTCGTTGTGCTAGGATTTTCTGTCACATTTGTATTGCTATTTGTCACACATGCAGGATCTACTTCATTGTGGTTTCTCAGTAGACCTGACCGCGGTTCGGTTCAAACCGATGAACCGAACCGTAACCTTAAGGTTTTGAACCGAACCGGAACCGGTATAAACGGTTCTGGTTTTAAACCGTAACCGAAACCATTTTAAAAATGGTTCGGTTACGGTTCATATAAATTTTGAATCGGAATCGAAACCGACGGTTCAAAACCGACGGTTCCGGTTCGGTTTCAAATTAAATTGATTTTTAAAATATTAAAAATTTTAATTTAAAAATTAATTTTAAAAATAATTTTAATTTTAAAATATATATTTCAATAAAAGTATGATTATTTTTATTTTTAATTTTATTAAAAATTTAAAATTAAAATAAAAATACTATATTTATAATTAAAATATAAATCAAAACCAAAATCGAACCGAAACTTGAACCGTATATGAACCGAAATCTGAACCGAACTTGAACCGCTTTTGAACCGGACCTTAACCGGAACCGCAACTTAACGGTTTCGGTTCCGGTTCATTCTAACTATGAACCTTGAACCGACGGTTCGGAACCGAAACCGAAACCGAACCCGAACCGTGGTCAGGTCTATTTCTCAGGCATGTTCTGTGGACCTACTTTAGTATCAAGTTACACTTTCTAGTCTGAGCTTTAAGAAATAGCTTGGGATTTTACTTCCATTTTGTGATACTTCAAAATGCATGATATAATTCAATGAATGTCCATTGTTTGAGACTGCCACTTTATGAATGACCTCGAAATATATTTGTGTACCTATCTGGCTTTTATTTCTTGTATTTGATGATGTCAAGCCAGAGTGTTTCTGTTAGTCATTAGAACTGCATTTTATTTTGTGTCCTCTAAAGTAATAAAAGTCAACAAAATTAATTACTATTTTTTCTTACTCTAATATTGTACAGAATTAATCTTGTTGGTAGTGCCAATCACTAGCCTTTATATTGTGGTATCACTAACTGTCAAACATGAAAAAAATTATGCTTAATGTCCAGTGATAATAGTTTTCTTCAACGAGGTTCTCTCTGGAGGCAACAACTCAAGTAAGCTCATTCTTTTAATGTGTTTCTGCTGCTAGGCCAAAACTTTAATAATCATCAAACTTACGATTCTGCCATAGTGGATTTTGTGCAGAAGTCTTTGGTGATCTTAAAACAATTAGTTTTTGGTTGATCTAAAGGCTGTTAATGGGTTTGGTATCTAGGCTATTTACTGAAGGTGCATTATTGTCCCGATAACTGCCTGCTATCTTGGGAGGATTGTTGTCATTGTTAATATGAAGTGTCACATTTTGGGAAGACTGCTAGATAGGCTAATTGAATTTAAAGACATTCTGTCCTATTTGTTGATCTAAACCTTTGTTGTGGGCTTCACAAAGCACATTGAGGGATCTACTTCTGCAGTGCTGTATTAATGATGCTTCTGACGTTTGACAAAGTGCTCTTGCACTTCTTGGGGACTTTGCAATAGTGAGTGAAAATCACATTCTTTGCGAGAAACTTTATTGTATAAATATTCACACATTCTTACCACTGAATATATACATGTATGTTATATAATGATAAATTTTCTTTAACAATCAGGTCTGTCAAGTATATTTACATCCTCGCCTATCTGAATTCCTTGATGTTGCAGGCAAACAGTTGGTAAGAGGACTCTCTTTCATCTTTGAAACCCAATTTATGTTTCTACACAGTTTTTAGTTTGGTACTTTTTACGTAACACTTGATGTGCAAGATGCCACTTAGGTAGAGGAATCCATTTCTATTGCCAATAATGTATGTTCGGCTATCAATGAATTAGCAGTCAAGGTTGGTTTATTCTATTATGCAGACTCTCTTATACACTAACTAGCATGCAGGTTTTATGTAAACAATTTTTTTGAGGAGCACTACTTCGAGAACAGTGGTGCAAATTTGTATATGCCATTTGGGAATTTGGTTGATCTCAATTGGTAAGTTTTTAAGTGTATTGCAACTGATACCCCTGGCCTTTAATTAACTCTCCTAAGTTAAATTTTTGAATTGTTTTATACAACAAAGACCAATTGTAACATGATTAGATATTTTTGTACCCGTAACCTTTCCTTGTTCTTTATTTTTCTTTTTTTTTTCTAAAACTTCCTTCACACTCTTGGAAGGAAAATGTATTGTACCACTCATAGATGTTCTGTAAGGATTTACGTGTTTGTACCTTCTTAGTGATTTTTGCTTATTTTTTCATTTTTGTTAATTTGTAGAGCCTGATGTTGATAAAGAAGTGAAGCAGAAGCTTGATATTGAAATAGTGAAATTTAAGGTATGAATATTTTTCTAGTTTCCTACTGATTTTTCTCTTCTCTCACTAGTGCCAGTACACATGGCCTAAAAGGTTTAAGTCATTTCATAATTTTTGAAGGAGCTAAGTGGTTGTTTAATTGTAATGTTATGAAACTAGGTAAAGATGTTTTTCGGTTTTTGCATACGATCTTGTGCACTCAAACTTACTCTAATTTTATTCTTTCCACGACAGTTGACGAGGTCTTACGAATACTACCATGGTATATTCATGACTTTACCTTCATTTTCTTTTAGTATTAGGCCTCCCGTTGTTTGTTTGATGAATTCATTCTCATTCGTCAAGCAATCTTTCTTGTGATTGAGGCCTTTCAATTTAGGCATTCCATTGCTTGTTCCTTACAAAGATTTATCACGAAGATCAGCAAATTACACTTAGTAAGTGTTGTCTAATTGTGTTTGTAGATCTTATTTGAATAGACCTCACTTTTCAGAACATGCGACACCTACTCATCTTGTAGTCCCAAAGTCACCAAGAAGGTTAGTGCTTTAATATTTTGAATTGACTTTTTTATTTGTCAATACTAGAATCAAAAAAGAAATGGAGTTAGCCATCATTTGTAAATGTTTTTTGGCTGATGGAAGACGTTTTCATTGGTTAAGCATCTTCTTAGAGCCACAACTATTGATTTTATGTACAAGTGATAGTTCCACAGAGCCCAAAAATGGATAGTCATCAACCAAAACAAGGCCTGCTTGATTCTTTTGGGTCAACCAAAACAAGACAATTTTCTCCCTTTTGTTTTCAACCTATAATCTGCTTATTTCCTAGTCTTATTTGTTTATGTATGTAATTGCATTTACATTTCCTGATGAAGTATTTTTAGCAAACAATTGACTTAATGTGAAATCATATTAGCCTTGTGTTACATGATTATCAATGTGAAATAATGTGGACTATGTTGTCTGTTCAATTCTAGTAAATTTAGTATCTGATTGTGCCTTTTCCATCCAGGTGTGATCGTATACTATGGTACAGGAGAGGCTTGAATCAACTGTCTTATATTTGTGGGAAAACAAAGCTCTTAGATCACAGGCCTATTTACAGCATTTTTCTGACAAAGGTAGAATCTATAAACCATATACAAATCAAGAAAAGCATGAGTTGTTCAAGTTTTATGATTGCAGTTGAAGAATTATTGCCACACTCACATGGATACACCGAACTCAATTTCTTTTGAGGTATGCACTCCTTCAAAATCCACGCTTGCTTGTGCACTCCATAAAAGTAATAGAAGTGGATTATATGCTTTAGATTTATGTTAAAATAACTTTATTGAAGAAATGGAAGATTCCCTGTGTTCTTAAGTGGCATAGCCTTGTCATTCACTACATCACAAATGCAAATTTTTGGTCATGTTGACAATGTACCTTGTAAAATACAAAACAATGTGAAGATTCAGCTAGCTATGGAGTTTCTTCAACTCTGCCTTCCTGTCTCGATTATTCAGGTGATCTTTTTTCATATCTCAATTGATCATAATTTGTTTGACTTAGAGACAAGAAAACTGAAAAAGCTGCATTCATGAACACAAAAGCAGATGTTATTGTTAGATACTTAGTTATGAAGGTAAAAATGGGTCTCATGTTAATTTCTCATGGGACAAAATAGAAAGCTTAACTTCTTTCTCAATAAAAACTACATGGTCTAGGTGAATGCAACCACTACACAGAAAATACAATCTCTACTTAGTACATTCCTTTAAGAGCCATGTTTATTACATGTCTTGATTCCTTTGAAAATTTTATGGGCTGTGAAGATCACTTGTCCTTATTGTTATTGACTGCTTGTTCCCTCATTTGCAGACTCCAATAAAGCTCCATGTTTATGGTAATGGAGACATTGTGTTGCATGTAATCCAAAAGAAGGTTTGTCCTTCATATTCTTCACTTGTGTTACTTCGTCCATTGTTGTTCTCGTGTAATACCTTTTTCGCAACCCAACTAGTAGAGATGTTTGCTTTGTGGATAACTTCTAACTCCACAACCCTGTGACTTACTTACTTCTAGTCCCGACCATGTGCAGCCATTTTAACAAGGCAACAGTGGCTAGTAAATTTCTAGAGAATTGTTATGCAATTGATGTAGAAGCCTTTATGGTTGGTTTAATCATATTATCTAACAGAACTTGCAGTATATGGAGGCATTCAACGATAAAAGCAGCAAAAATGTTTTATCAAAAAGAGATGAGAGAATCGAGGATGATCATACGTGGGCTCATGCTTGACGACTAAATGTCACATTGGTAGGTCTTGTTGCTTAATAATGATGTACATATATTTTTGTCTGCCATTGTGATTTATGCAAACAAAGTAAGCAATTTGTTCATAATGGAGTAGGTTTAGGGAATTAAGGTATGAACATATTCTAGTTTCCTGCTAACTTTTTCTTCTACAACCAGCACCAGCACACATGAACTATGAGGTGTAAGTTATCTCATAATTTTTGAAGCAACTAAGGGGCTGTTTAATTATGATGTTGTGGAACTAGGTGAAGATGTTTTTTGGTTTTTGTATCTCATAGTTCCTCTAATTTTATTCTTTTTATGAAAGTTTATGAGATCTTAGGATGCTACTATGGCATATTCATAACTTTACATTCATTTTCTTTTAGTATTAGGTCTCTCGTTGTTTGTTTGTTGAATTCATTCTTATTCCTCAAGCAATGTTTCTTGTGATTGAGACCTTTCGATTTAGGCCTTCTGTTATTTGTTCCTTACCAAGATTTATCATGGAGATCAGCAAAACTTGGTAAGTGTTGTCTAAATGTGTTTATTTATTGTATTCGTAGATCTTATTTGAAAACACCTCACTTTTTAGAACCTATAATAGCTACACATCTTGCAGTCTCAACGTTACCAAGAAGGTTAGTGTTTTCATATTTTGAATTGTCTTTTTTATGCACTCTTTAACTAGAATAAAAAAAAAAGAGTTGCCTATCATTTGTAAATGTTTTTAGCTGATGGAAGACTTCTTCACTAGTTATGCATCTTCTTGGAGTCACAACCATTGATTTTGTATAGAAATGATAATTCTACAGAGTTAAGAAACGGATAGTCACCAACCAAAACAAGGCCTGCTTGATTCTTTTGGGTCAACTAAAACAAGGCAATCTTCTCCCTTTTGTTTTCAACCTATAATCTACCTGTTTCCTAGTCCTCTTTGTTTATGCATGTAATTGCATATACATTTCTTGATGCAGGTTTTTCAGTAAACTGTTGATTTAATGTGAAATCATATTAGCCTTATATTACATGATTGTCAAAATGTAAAATAATGTGGACAATATTGTCAATTCAATTCTGGTAAAGTTAGTGTCTAATTGTTCGCTTTCCATCCTGGTGTGATCCTATTCAAAAGCAAATTTTTGGTAATGTTGACAGTGTACCTTGTAAAACACAAAACCATGTGAAGATTCAACTGGCCATGGAGTTTTTTCAACTCTGCCTTCCTGCCTTGGTTATTCAGATGACCTGTTTTCATATCTCAATTGATCCTAATTTGTTTAACTTCGGGGCAAGAAAACTAAAAAGGCTGCATTCATGAACACAAAGATGTTATTATTGGATACTTAGCAGTGAAGCCAAATTCATGTTAGTTTCTCATGGGACAAAACAAAAAGCCTAACTTCTTTCTTCATAAAAACTATATGGTTTAAGTAAATGCAACTGCCATTCAAAAAATGGAATCTCTACTTAGTACATTCCCTTAAAAGCCATGTTGTATTACATGTCTTGATTCCTGTTAAAATTATGTGGGCTATGAAGATTACTTTTCCTTATTGTTATCTACTACTTTATCCCTCATTTGTAGACTCCAAAGAAGCTCTATGTCTATGGTGGTAGAGACATTCTATTGCGTGCAATCCAAGAGAAGGTTTGTCCTTCATATTTTTCACTTGTCTCACTTTGTCCATTATTGTTCTCATGTAAAACCTTTTCGTCAACCCAGCTAGTACAGATGTTTGCTTTATGGATACCTTCTGACTCTATGACTTACTTACTTCCACTCCAGACTATGTGCAGTCTCCTCTTTAACAAGGTAACGATCGTTAGTAAATTTCTAGGGAATTGTTATGCAACTGATGTAGAAGCCTTTACGATTGGTTTGATCATATTATCCAACCGAACTTGTGGTATATGGAGGCATTCAGTGATGAAAACAGTAAAAATATTTTGTTAAAAAAAAGATGATAGAATTGAGGGTGATCATATGTAAGCTCAAGCTTGATGACTAAATATCACATTAGTAGGTCTTGTTGCTTGATAATAATCTACATATATTTGTGTCTGCCATTGTGATTTATGCAAATGGAGTAAGCAAGTTAATCTCATCCTGTAATGCTTTGCTATAACTAATCCTTAGTTCTTTTGTTCTTCGTCACTGTCTGTTCTCATGTTTGAAGTCATTTTTTGTTAGTTCAAAACCAATGACGGCCCTTTCATTACCAGAATTACCTAATGCTACTGGGAATTTGGTCCTAGTAATTGGGGCCTAGGATGACAACATTTAACTTGGAGAGAATTAGAAAGGTATTTAGCTTTGCATTCTTTGTTTTACCTATTACTTTCTCCAAAGATCAATTACAACTTTCTTTTAGTTTATATACTTTATTCTGTATTTTAAATTAAGGAATTGAGTGGTCAAGGCTTTAGATGTCATTGGTTTTTTTTTTTTTAAAGTTTAACACTTTGGTAAATAGTTGGTTTTTCACACGAAAGGAGTTATGAGTGTTACTGTTAGCCTGTACTAATTGTTTAAAGGACCTACGTTTTATGATGCACTTTTTTCAAAATTTTATACTGTTCAAGGGAAAATGAGGTTTTTTTATCTATCAAAATCTACTAAGAAGTTTGATTTGCATTTTCTATAATTTCATTTTGTAATTAAAGAAAATTTCTTGTTTGGTTTTTTATTTTTGAACTTCCGTAAGAAGTAGAAAAAGGTGCTATGTGTGTATCATTTTTCGTAGCTTCTTAGGTTTACATCTGTCTTTCCTCCTGAACCTCATCCACTGGTCAATGAGAAAGTTGATGCATGCAAACTACAGAAGCTCACCCATCCCCCATTCAAGCATTGAAGGTTTTGATTCAGATATGATTCGTTGTTGACTAGTCAATGTTGATGTACTATTTTATTCGGTTAGCTTCTTAAAATTTTTTTATTTGCTGTGATCTAGTTGGAAGGTTCTGGAAATTTGCCAATGGATGATTTGGCGATTCTGTATATCTAGCTTGTTTATGTTACTAATTAGGAGTTTAAGCTCCTTAGACCAAAAGCATAGAAAATATGAACTTTGTTGTGCTAGGCTTTTCTTTGTCACATTTATATTGCTATTTGTCAAAGATGTAGGATTTACTTCATTTTGGTTTCTCAGGCATGTTTCTGTGGACCTATTTTAGTATCAACTTACACTTTCTGGTCTGGGTTTTAAAAGATAGCTTAGAATTTTACTTCCGCTCTATGATACTTCAAAACGCATGATATAATTCAATAAATGTCCATTGTTTGAGACTGCCACTTTTCAAAGTGCGTGACCTAGGATTTGGTTGCCTTACAGTGATGAACATGTCCACTGATGTGGGCATTTATTCTATTTATGTTATTTTTAATTTTAATTACATTGTTGATATAGGAAGAAATAATTATCTTATGCTTGCTGACAGGAGTTTTCTCTTGTTATTTGTAATATTTACTATTTGTGTTTTCCTCATTAATTTGTTCATAACCATATAATATTTTGAATGTTTTTGCTTGTTGAAAATTTTTTGAGCATATAATTGGCAGATAGCATGTTTTATTTTCAACTTCCTTCTACTAACAATGGATGCATATGTTACAGGTTGATCATGTGTTTGCAGAAGTATAAATAAGGAGTTTATTGTATGCTCTTTATACTTGCTCCCAGGGCTTATAGAAGGGCTTGGTAGTGTGATTGAGAGTTTGGTACTTACCTTTGTCAAATATCTTGTAAATATATTTATGCACCTATCTCGTTTTTATTTCTTTTATTTGATGATGTCAAGCTTGGATGCTTCTGTTTGTCATTGGAAATGCATTTGATTTGAAGTACAAAATTAAATACTACTTTTTCTTACTCTAATATTGTACAGAATAAATCTTTGTTAATAGTGCCAATCATTAGTCTTGTGGTAGTACTAACTGCCAAACATGAAAAAAATTGTGCTTAATGTCCAGTGATAGTTATTTTATTCAACGAGGTTCTATCTGGAGGCAGCAACTTAATTGAGCTCATTCTTTTAATTTGTTCCTGCTACTGGGCTAGAACTCTAGTAACCATCAAACTTATGATTCTTCCTTAATGGATTTTATGCTGTATCTTTAGCAAGCCATTTACGTAGAAATCTTTGGTGATATAAAAACTATCAATTTTTGTTAGATTTGAAGGCTCATAATAGGATTGGTACTAGGCTGTTTAATGAAGGTTGCATTATTTTGCCTGTAGCACCTTGCTGTCTTAAAGGGGATTGTTTTCAGTGTTAACATATAGTGTCACATTTTGGAAAGACTGCTAGATAGGCTAATTGAAGTTAAAGATATTCTTTATTATTTATTCATTTAATCCTTTATTCAAGGCTTCACAAAGCGCATTGAGGGATCTACTACTACAGTGCTGCATTGATGATGTTTCTGATGTCCACCAAAGTGCTCTTGCATTTCTTGGGGACTTTGTAAGAGTGAGTTAAAATCATATTCTTTATGAGAAACTTTCTTGTATAAATGTTCGCACATTTTTGCCATTGAATATATACATATATGTTATATAATGACAGATTTTCTTTTACAATCAGGTCTCTCTAGTATATTTACATCCTTACCTATATGAATTCCTTGAGGTTACAACCAAACAGCTAGTAAAAAGACTTTCTTTCATCTTTGGAACCTAATTTATGTTTCTACACTCAGTTTTTAGTTGGTACTTTCTTCATAAAACTTGATGTGCAAGTTGCCACTCAACTAAAGGAATCCATTTCTATTACCAACAATGCATGTTGGGTTATCAGTTAATTAACGGTCAAGGGTGGTTTATTCTTGTATCCAGACTCTCTTATATGGTAACTAACATGTAGGTTTTGTGTAAAAAATTTTCTTGATGCTCACTACTTCAAGAACTGTTGTGCAGATTTGTATATGCCACTTGGTAATTTGGTTGACCATAGCAGGTAAGTTCTTGAGTGTATTGTAATTGATGCTCTAAACCTTTGGCCTTTGATTAACCCTCCTAAGTTAACTGTTTGTTTTATACAAGAAAGATCAATTGTACCATGATTTGATATTCTTACCTTCATAACCTTTACTTGTTCTTTCTCATTCTTTTTTTTTTTCTGTCAACTTCTTTCACACTTTTGAATGTATGACTCTTAGATGTGTTATAACGATTTCTGTGTTTGTACCTTCTCGATGATTTTTGTTTATTTTTCCATTTTTGTTAACTTGTAGAGTGTGGTGTTCATAACAAAGACAAGTAGTAGCTTGATATTTAAACAGTGAAATTTAAGGTATGAATGTATTTCTAATTTTTTGCTACCTTTTCTCTCTTCTATAACCAGCGCCAATACACATGGCCTAAGAGATGTAAGTCATCTCATAATTTTTGAAGCAGCTAAAGGGCTGTTTAATTGTGATGTTGTGGAAATGGGTAGAGATTTTTTTAGGTTTTTGCATACAGTCATGTGTACTTAGAGTTCCTTTAATTTTATTCTTTCTATGCAAGTTGACGAGATCTTTGGAATGCTATTATGGTAGATTCATAACTTTACATTCATTTTATTTTAGTATTAGGCTTCCCATTGTTTTTTTGATGAATTCATTTTATTCGTCAAGCAATCTTTCTTATGATTGAGGCCTTTCGATTTTGGCCTTTCATTGCTCATTCTTTACCAAGATTTATCATGAAGATCAGTAAATTACACTTGGTAAGTGTTGTCCAATTGTGTCTATTTATTGTATTTATAGATTTTATTTGAAAACACCTCACCTTTTAAAACATATGATAGCTATTCATCATGCAGTCTCAATGTTACCAAAAAGCTTAGTATTTTAATATTTTGAATTGTCTTTCTTATGTGTCACTCTTTAACTAGAATCGAAAAAGAAATGGAGTTAGCCATTATTTGTAAATGTTTTTTGGTTGATGGAAGACTTTTTCATTGGTTATGCATCTTCTTAGAGTCATAATCATTGATTTTGTGTACAAGTGATAGTTTCACAGACCAAAGAAATGGATAGTCGTAAACCAAAACAAGGCCTTCTTAATTCTTATGGGTCAACCAAAATAAGGCAATCTTTTTCCTTTCGTTTTCAACCTATAATCTGCTTGTTTGCTTATCCTTTTTGTTTATGTATATAATTGCATATACATTTCCTGATGAAGTTTTTTTAGCAAACTCTTGATTTACTGTGAAATCATATTAGTCTTGTATTACATGATTGTCAACTATCTTATGGGTCAATTCTAGTAAAAGTTAGTGTTTTATTATGCCATTCCCATCCAGGTGTGATCGTATACTATGATATTGGGGAAGCTTGAATCAACTGTCTTATGTTTATGGAGAAACAAGGTTCTCAGACCATAGGCTTGTTTACAATATTTTTCTTATAGAGGTGAAATCTATAAACTGTAGCCAAATCAAGAAAAGCAGGTTGTTCAATTTCTAGGATTGAAGTTGAAGAATTATTGGCACATTCACATGGACACATTTATTTTTTTTTTTTGAGACATTCCTTCAAAATCCATGCTTGCTAGTGTGCTTCATAGAAGTAACAAAAGTAAATTATATGCCCTACACTTTTGTCATGGTAACTTTATTAAAGAAATGAAGGATTCTCCGTGTTCTTAAGTGGCATAGCCTTGTTATTAACAGAATCGCAGATGCAAATTTTTGGTGATTTGACAGTGAACCTTGTAAAACACAATACCATGTGAAGATTTAGCTGGCCATGGAGTTTCTTCACCTTTGCCTTCCTGCCTCAGTTATTTAGGTGATCTTTTTTCATATCTTAATTGATCCTAATTTGTTTGACTTAGAGACAAGAAAACTAAAAAAGCTGCGTTCATGAACACAAAGACAGATGTTATTGTCGGACACCTAGTTGTGAAGCTAAAAATGGGTTTCATGTTAGTTTCTCACAGGGCAAAATAACAAGCTTGATTTTGTTCTCCACAAAAACAATATTATCTAGGTGAATGCAACCGCCATACTGAAAATAGAATCTTTCCTCACTATGTTCTCTTAACAGTCATGTTTTATTACATATCTTGATTCCTGTTAAAATTTTGTGGGCTACAAAAATCATTTGTCTTTATTGTTATCTACTACTTTTTCTCCCATTTGTAAACTCCAAAGAAGCTCTGTGTCCATGATGATAGAGATATTCTATTGCCTGCAATCCAAAAAAAGGTTTGTCCTTCATATTATTTGATAAAACTTGCAATATATGGAGGCATTCAAGGATAAAAAGAGCAAAAATATTTTGTTTAAAGAAGATGGTAGAACCGAGGATGATCATATGTGGTCTCATGCTTGATGACTAAATATCACATTAGTAGCTCTTGTTGCTTAATAATAATCTACATATATTTGTGTTTACCATTGTGATTTGTGCAAATGGAGTAAGGAAGTTGATCTCATCTTGTAATGCTTCACTATAACTAATCATTTGTTCTTATGTTCCTCTGCTCTTCATTAATGTCTGTTCTCATGTTTGTAGACATTTTTTGTTAGTTCAAAACCAATGACAGCCCTTTCATTACCAGAATTACCTAATGTTGCTAGGAATTTGCTCCTAGCAATGGCAGCCTTAGATGAGAAAATTTAACTGGGGGAGAATTGGAAAGGTATTTAACTTAACATTTTTTTGTTTTCCCTGTTACTTTCTACAAAGTCCAATTGCAACTTTCTTTTAGTTTATATACCTCATTTTGTATTTCAACAAAAGGAATTAACTGGTCAAGGGTTTAGATGTCATTATTCTTTTTAGGTTTACATTCTGATAAATAACAGGTTTTGGGTGCAAAAGGAGTTATGAGTGTTATTGTCAGTCTGTGCTAATTATTTAAAGGACCCACTTTCTATGATGCACAGTTTTCAAATTTTTATACTGCTGAAGGAAAATCATGGTTTTTTTTTTGTGCCAAAATCTACTGAGAAATTCGATTTGCATTTTTTGCAATTCTATTTTTGTAATTAAAGTAATTTTCTTGTTTGTTTTTTTTATTTCTGAACTTTTTTAAGTAGTAAATGAGGTGCTGTGTGTTTATTATTTTTCACAGATTTTAGGTTTACATTTGATTTTCCTCTTGAACCTCATCCACTAGCCAATGAGAAAGTTGATGTGCGCAAACTATGGAACCCATCATGCATTCAAGCATCAGAGATTTTGGTTCAGGTATGATTCGTTGCTAACTAATCAATGTTGATGTACTATTTTATTTAGTTAGCTTTTTAAATTTTGTTTTTAATTTGCTGTGATCTAGTTGGAAGGTAGTAGGAATTGGCTAATGGATGATTTAGCGATTCTGTATATCTGGCTTATTTGTGTTACTAGTTTGGAGTTTAAGCTCCTTAGCCTAAAAGCATTAAAAATATGAACTTCGTTGTGCTAGGCTTTTCTTTGTCACATTTGTATTGCTATTTGTGAAAGATGCAGGATCTACTTCATTATGGTTTCTTAGGCATGTTTCTATAGGCCTACTTTAATATCAAGTTGCACTCTACTATGGGGTTTAAAAAATAGCTTAGGATTTTACTTCCACTTTATGATACTTCAAAACACATGATATAATTCAGTAAATGTCCATTGTTTCAAACTGCCACATTTCGAAGTGCATGACCCAAGGTTGGGTTACCTTGCAATAATGAACATGCCCACTGATCCGAGCATTTATTTTATTTAAGTTATGTTTAATTTTAAGCACATTATTGAAATGTGAAGAAATAATTATCTTATGCTTGCTGACATGGGTTTTCTCTCGTTATTTATAGGATTTACTGTATATGTTTTCCTCACCAATTTGTTCATAACACTTAATATTTTAAATGTTTTTACTTGTTGAAAAGTTTCTGACCATATGATTAACAGATAATAGGTATTATTTTCAACTTCCATCAAATAACAATGGATGCTTATGTTATAGGTTGCTTTTGTGTTTGTAGAGTATAATTTGATAAGGAGTTTATTGTCTGCTGCTTAGGCTTGCTCCCAAGTCTTGTAAAAAGGCTTGGCAGTATGATTGAAGTTTGGTATTTATCTTTGTCAAATATCTTGAGAATATATTTACAGACTTATCTGGCTTTTATTTCTTGTATTTGATGATTTCAAGCTTGAGTGCTTCTATTTGTCATTGGAACTGCATTTGATTTTGGGTCCTTCGAAGTAATAAATGTCAACAAAATTAATTTTTACTTTTTCTTAGTGTATTATTATACATAATAAATCTTGTTGGTAGTGCCAATCACTAGTCTTTATAGTGTGATAGCACTAACTGCCAAACATGAAAAAAATTGTTCTTAATGTTTAGTGATAGTAGTTTTATTAAATGAGGTTCTATATGGACACAACAACTCAATTAAGCTCATTCTTTTAATTGCTAGGCCAAAACTTTAGTGACTATTAAACTTGCGATTCTGCTATAGTGGGTTTTATGCAGTATCTTTAGAAAGGCATTTATGTAGAAGTCTTTGGTGATGTAAAAACTATTGGTTTTTAGTGGATCTGAAGGCTCACAATGAGTTTGGTATATAGGCTGTTTGATGACGGTGCATTATTATGCTTGTAGCACCCTGCTATCTTGAGAGGGGGCGATTGTTCTCGCTGTTAACATATGGTGTCACATTTTGGGAAGACTACTAGATAGGCTAATTGCATTTAAAGACATTTTGTCCTACTTGTTGATTTAAACCTTCATTATAGGCTTCACTCTGCAGTGTTGTATTGATGATGCTTCCGATGTTCAACAAGGTGCTCTTCAACTTCTTGGGGACCTTACAAGAGTGAGTTAAAATCACATTCTTTGCCATAAACTTTCTTGTATAAATATTCACACATTCTTACCACTGAATATATACACGTATGTTATATAATGATAAATTTTCTTTTACAATCAGGTCTGACTTGTATATTTATATCCTCGCCTATCTGAATTCCTTGATGTTATAGCCAAATAGCTAGTAAAAGGACTCTCTTTCATCTTTGGAATCCAATTTATGTTTTTGCATTCGGGGTTTTTAGTTTTGTACTTTCTACATAACACTTGATGTGCAAGATGCCACTCAGTTGAAAGAATCCATTTTTATTGCCAATAATGCATGTTGAGCTATCGGTGAATTAGCAGTCAAGGTTGGTTGATTCCTTTATCCAGACTCTTTTATATGGTAACTAGCTTGCAGATTTTGTGTAAAAAAATTTCTTGATGTTCACTACTTCAAGAATAATTGTGCAAATTTGTTTATACCATTTGGTAGTTTGGTTGGTCTCAAATAGTAAGTTCTTAAGTGTATTAAATTGATGCTCTAAACCCTTTGCCTTTGATTAATCCTCCTATGTTAAATGTTTGAATTATTTTATACAACAAAGACCAATTGTAACATGATTAGATATTTTTATCCCCATAGCCTTTCCTTATTCTTTCTTATTCTTTTTTTTTTCTTATTTTTTAAAAACTTCTTTCACACTTTTGGAAGGAAAATGTATTGTATGACTCCTAGATATTTTGTAAGGATGTACATGTTTATTCCTTCTTGGTGAGTTCTGCTTATTTTTTCATTTTATTAACTTGCATGGCGTGATGTTCGTAAGGAAATAAAGCAGAAGCTTTATATTGGAACGGTGAAATTTCAGGTATGAACATATTTCTAGTTTCTTATTGACTTTTCTCTTTTATAACTAGTGCCATTACACATGGCCTAAGAGGTGTAAGTCATCTCATAATTTTTGAAGCAACTAAGGGGCTTTTCAATTATGATGTTATGGAACTGGGTAGAGATGTTTTTAGGTTTTTGCATACAATCATGTGTACTCAGAGTTCCTTTAATTTTATTACTTCCATGAAAGTTGACAAGATCTTACAAATGCTGCTAGGGTAGATTCACAACTTTTCATTCATTTTCATTTGTTATTAGGCTTCCCTTTGTTTGTTTGATAAATTCTTTCTTATTCGTTAAGCAATGTTTCTTGTGATTGAGACCTTTCAATTTAGGCCTTGCTTACTTATTCCTTAGCAAGATTTATATGGATATTAGCAAATTACACTTGGTAAGTGTTGTCCAATTGTGTCTATTTATTGTAGATTTTATTTGAAAATACCTTGCCTCTCAGAACTTATGACAGTTACTCATCATGTAGACTCAATGTTACCAAGAAGGTTAGTGTTGTAATATTTTGAATTATCTTTTTTATATGTCACTCTTTCACTAGAAAAAAATAAGAAACGGAGTTAGTCATCACTTGTAAATGTTTTTTGGTTAATGGAAGAATTTTTCACTGGTTATACATCTTCTTGGAGTCACAATCATTGATTATGTACAAGTGATAGTTCTATAGAGCCAAGAAAATGGATAGTTGTCAACCAAAACAAGGCCTGCTTTATTCGTTTGGGTCAACCAAAACAAGGCAATCTTCTCCCTTTTGTTTTCAACCTATAATCTACTTGTTCTCTTGTCGTCTTTGTTTAGGTATGTAATTGCATATACATTTCCTAAAGAAGTTTTTTCATCAAACTCTTGTTTTAATGCACAATAAATTAGGTAATGCTTTCACTTTTCTCTTTAAAATTTTTTGTTTAAAATTTTTTATTTCAATGAAAGTTAATTTTTTGGTCACTTTTGATATTTCAATCAAGTTCATTTTTCTTGTGGTCACTTCTATTATTTAACCATGTTCTTCTTTTTTTCTTTGCATTTGATTTTTTTATGGAGATCAATAGATTAATCAACATGCAGCTATCCAATTGAGTATATCCATAGTATTTGTATATCCTTTCTTAAAACATGTTACATTTATAAGCAGCTATAAGTTACTATTGATTTTAATCTTGTGAATTGTGCTTTTTTTAATGAGGAATTATTTAAGTAAAATAGAAAAATAAAAAAGTAAGTCATCATTTTTAAATGTTCTTTTATTGATACATGGCATCTCACTAAGTTGATCCACTGCTTTATTTGTTTCGGTTAGATAAAAGTTTTTTTTTTTGATAAGTTATAATTATATGAAGTCAAGAAATGGATAGGTATCAATTAATACGGTGCATATCTTATTCTTTTGCATGCAACCAAAATAAGACAATGTTTCTCTCTCTTGCTTTCCATCTATAACTCGTTTATCTGGATGTCTACCTATCTTATTATGTATGTATTTTTATATGCATTTCATGATGAAGTTTTTCAACGGTATAAACTTATGCGGATTGTTGATTTAACATCTAATAAATTAGGTAATGATTCCACTTTTGTTTTTGAGCTTACAAATTGAACTTTTCTCTTTAGTCTTTTTTATTTCAATGAAGATCAATTTTTCAGTCACTTTTATTTTTTAAATCTAATTAATTCTTTTTCTCTAAAGTTGATATTTTCATGGAGATCAACAAATTAAATAATACGCAGCTATTGGTAAGTGTTGTTCGATCGTGTGTGTTTATAGTATTTCTAAATCCTTTTTAGGAACACCAACCTCATTTGCATGTTTGCTCTAGTCTTTGCATGTAACAAAAAAAAAAAGAACATTCTTTCTGTCTGTTGCTCTCAATTTGTAATATTTTTATTTGCATGTCTTTTACCTTGTTTTTGTATGTAGTTGTATATACATTTTTTGATGAAATTTTTAAGCAGGAGAGATCTTTGAACACCCTTGTTTTAACACTCAATAAATTATGTAATGCTTCTACTCTTCTGTCTAAGTATAAAAAATGAACTTTTTTCTTTGGTGTTTGCATTGGATACTCCATAGTGCTCTCGAAGCAATGTTTTCTCATAAAGTTGGGGAACTTATGTCATATATGTCTCATTTGGTTGTAACATTTTATTCACTCTTGTATGTAGATACTATCGCAGTAGTTATTCTAGGGCTATAATCAAATTGTTGTCATTGTAAATTTGGTAATTTTTTATAGCTGCATATTTTAGTCATTATATGTGTTAAGATGATAATGGCTTTTAATATATCTTTACTATTTTCAATTCACATAAGGCATCATTGGAATCAAACTATGACCATGGTGTAGTTCTCAAAATGACCATAAAGCAAAGTTAATACATTTTCATATTTATTAAAAATGATAGATGGCTATTCATCATATTAAATTTTTTTAACTGATAAATTTTTCTTATGTTTACTTGCGATGTTAAAAATTACGGTTGAGACTATCTTACTAGTTCGCATAATGATAGAGCTATCTTATTATTTATGTATTTTTATATGCATTTCATGATGAAGTTTTTCAACTGTATAAACTTATGCGGATTGTTGATTTAACATCCAATAAATTAGGTAATGATTCCATTTTTGTTTCTGAGCTTACAAATTGAACTTTTCTCTTTAGTGTTCTTTATTTCAATGGAGATCAATTTTTCAGTCACTTTTATTTTTTAATCCAATTAATTCTCTTTTCTCTAAAGTTGATATTTTCATGGAGATCGACAAATTAAATAATACGTAGCTATTGGTAAGTGTTGTTCGATCGTGTGTGTTTATAGCATTTCTAGATCCTTTTTGGGAACACCCACCTCATTTGCATGTTTGCTCTATTCTTTGCATGTAACCAAAAAAAAAAAAAAACATTCTTTCTGTATGTTGCTCTCAATTTGTAATATTCTTGTTTGCATGTCTTTTACCTTGTTTTTGTATGTAGTTGTATATACATTTTTTGATGAAACTTTTAAGCAGGAGAGATCTTTGAACCCTTATTTTAACACTCAATAAATTATGTAATGCTTCTACTCTTTTGTTTAAGTATACAAAATAAACTTTTTTCTTTGGTGTTTGCATTGGATACTCCATAGTGTTCTTGAAGCAATGTTTTCTCATAAAGTTGGGGAACTTATGTTATATATGTCTCATTTGGTTGTAACATTTTTTTCACTCTTGTATGTAGATACTATCACAGTAGTTATTCTAGGGCTATAATCTAACTGTTGTCATTGTAAATTTGGTAATTTTTTATAGCTGCATATTTTAGTCATTATATGTGTTAAGATGATAATGGCTTTTAATATATCTTTACTATTTTCAATTCACATAAGGCATCATTGGAATCAAACTATGGCCATGGTGGAGTTTTCAAAATGACCATAAAAGAAAGTTAATACAATTTCATATTTATTAAAAATGATAGATGGCTTTTCATCAAGTTAAATTTCTTTAACTAATAAATTTCCTTATGTTTACTTGTGATGTTAAAAATTTTGGTTGAGACTATCTTGCTACTTGGCATAATGATAGAGCTATCTAATTATGTAAGTATTTTTATATTCATTTCATGATGAAGTTTTTCAACTGTATAAACTTATGTGGATTGTTGATTTAACATCCAATAAATTAAGTAATGATTCCACTTTTGTTTCGGAGCTTACAAATTGAACATTTCTCTTTAGTGTTCTTTATTTCAATAAAGATCAATTTTTCAGTCACTTTTATTTTTTAATCCAATTAATTCTTTTTTGTCTAAAGTTTATATTTTGATGAAGATCAAAAAATTAAATAATACGCAACTATTGGTAAGTGTTGTTCGATCGTGCGTGTTTATAGCATTTCTAGATCCTTTTTGGGAACACCCACCTCATTTTCATGTTTGCTCTATTCTTTGCATGTAACAAAAAAAAAAACATTCTTTCTGTCTGTTGCTCTCAATTTGTAATATTCTTGTTTGCATGTCTTTTACCTATTTTTTGTATGTAGCTGTATATACATTTTTTGATCAAATTTTTAAGCAGGAGAGATCTTCGAACACCCTTGTTTTAACACTCAATAAATTATGTAATGCTTCTACTCTTCTGTTTAAGTATACAAAATGAACTTTTTTCTTGGGTGTTTGCATTGGATACTCCATAGTGCTCTTGAAGCAATGTTTTCTCATAAAGTTGGGAAACTTATGTCATATATGTCTCATTTGGTTGTAACATTTTTTTCACTCTTGTATGTAGATACTATCGCAGTAGTTATTCTAGGGCTATAATCTAACTGTTGTCATTGTAAATTTGGTAATTTTTTATAACTGCATTATTTAGTCATTATATGTGTTAAGATAATAATGGCTTTTAATATATCTTTACTATTTTCAATTCACATAAGGCATCATTGGAATCAAACTATGACCATGGTGGAGTTCTCAAAATGACCATAAAAGAAAGTTAATACATTTTCATATTTGTTAAAAATGATAGATGGCTTTTCATCATATTAAATTTCTTTGACTGATAAATTTTCCTTATGTTTACTTGTGATGTTAAAAATTACGGTTGAGACTATCTTGCTATTTGGCATAATGATAGAGCTATCTAATTATTTATGTATTTTTATATGCATTTCATGATGAAGTTTTTCAACTGTATAAACTTATGCAGATTATTGATTTAACATCCAATAATTTAGGTAATGATTCCACTTTTGTTTCTGCGCTTACAAATTGAACTTTTCTCTTTAGTGTTCTTTATTTCAATGGAGATCAATTTTTCAGTCACTTTTATTTTTTAATCCAATTAATTCTTTTTTCTCTAAAGTTGATATTTTCATGAAGATCAACAAATTTAATAATACGCAGCTATTGGTAAGTGTTGTTCGATCGTGCGTGTTTATAGCATTTCTAGATCCTTTTTGGGAACACCCACCTCATTTGCATGTTTGCTCTATTCTTTGCATGTAACAAAAAAAAAAGCATTCTTTCTGTCTGTTGCTCTCAATTTGTAATATTCTTGTTTGCATGTCTTTTACCTTGTTTTTGTATGTAGTTGTATATACATTTTTCGATGAAATTTTTAAGCAGGAGAGATCTTTGAACCCTTGTTTTAACACTCAATAAATTATGTAATGCTTCTACTCTTTTGTTTAAGTATACAAAATAAACTTTCGTCTTTGGTGTTTGCATTGGATACTCCATAGTGCTCTTGAAGCAATGTTTTCTCATAAAGTTGGGGAACTTATGTCACATATGTCTCATTTGGTTGTAACATTTTTTTCACTCTTGTATGTAGATACTATCGCAGTAGTTATTCTAGGGCTATAATCTAATTGTTGTCATTGTAAATTTGGTAATTTTTTATAGCTGCATATTTCAGTCATTATATGTGTTAAGATGATAATGGCTTTTAATATATCTTTACTATTTTCAATTCACATAAGGCATCATTGGAATCAAACTATGGCCATGGTGGAGTTCTCAAAATGACCATAAAAGAAAGTTAATACATTTTCGTTTTTATTAAAAATGATAGATGGCTTTTCATCATATTAAATTTCTTTGACTGATAAATTTTCCTTATGTTTACTTGTGATGTTAAAAATTACGGTTGAGACTATCTTGCTATTTGGCATAATGATAGAGCTATCTATTTATTTATGTATTTTTATCTGCATTTGATGATGAAGTTTTTCAACTGTATAAACTTATGCGGATTATTGATTTAACATCCAATAATTTAGGTAATGATTCCACTTTTGTTTCTGAGCTTACAAATTGAACATTTCTCTTTAGTGTTCTTTATTTCAATGGAGATCAATTTTTCCGTCACTTTTATTTTTTAATGCAATTAATTTTTTTTTTTCTAAAGTTGATATTTTCATGGAGATCAAAAAATTAAATAATACGCAACTATTGGTAAGTGTTGTTCGATTATGCGTGTTTACAGCATTTCTAGATCCTTTTTGGGAACACCAACCTCATTTTCATGTTTGCTCTATTCTTTGCATGTAACCAAAAAAGAAAAACATTCTTTCTGTATGTTGCTCTCAATTTGTAATATTGTTGTTTGCATGTCTTTTATCTATTTTTTGTATGTAGTTGTATATACATTTTTTGATGAAATTTTTAAGCAGGAAAGATCTTTGAAAACCATTGTTTTAACACTCAATAAATTATGTAATGCCTCTACTCTTTTGTTTAAGTATACAAAATAAACTTTTTTCTTTGGTGTTTGCATTGGATACTCCATTGTGCTCTTGAAGCAATGTTTTCTCATAAAGTTGGGGAACTTATGTCATATATGCCTCATTTGGTTGTAACATTTTTTTCACTCTTGTATGTAGATACTATCGCAGTAGTTATTCTAGGGCTATATTCTAACTGTTGTCATTGTCAATTTGGTAATTTTTTAGAGCTGCATATTTTAGTCATTATATGTGTTAAGATGATAATGGCTTTTAATATATCTTTACTATTTTTAATTCACATAAGGCATCATTGGAATCAAACTATGGCCATGGTGGAGTTCTCAAAATGACCATAAAAAAAAGTTAATACATTTTCATATTTATTAAAAATGATAGATGGCTTTTCATCATATTAAATTTCTTTGACTGATAAATTTTCTTTATGTTTACTTGTGATGTTAAAAATTACGGTTGAGACTATCTTACTATTTGGCATAATGATAGAGCTATCTAATTATTTATGTATTTTTATATGCATTTCATGATGAAGTTTTTCAACTGTATAAACTTATTCAGATTATTGATTTAACATCCAATAAATTAAGTAATGATTCCACTTTTGTTTTTGAGCTTACAAATTGAACTTTTCTCTTTAGTGTTCTTTATTTCAATGGAGATCAATTTTTCAGTCACTTTTATTTTTTAATGCAATTAATTCTTTTTTGTCTAAAGTTGATATTTTCATGGAGATCAACCAATTAAATAATAAGCAGCTATTGGTAAGTGTTGTTCGATCGTGCGTGTTTATAGCATTTCTAGATCCTTTTTGGGAACACCCACCTCATTTTCATGTTTGCTCTATTCTGTGCATGTAACCAAAAAACAAAACATTCTTTCTGTCTGTTGCTCTCAATTTGTAATATTCTTGTTTGCATGTCTTTTACCTATTTTTTGTATGTAGTTGTATATATATTTTTTGATCAAATTTTTAATCCGGAGAGATCTTTGAACACCTTTGTTTTAACACTCAATAAATTATGTAATGCTTCTACTCTTCTATTTCAGTATACAAAATGAACTTTTTTCTTTGGTGTTTGCATTGGATATTCCATAGTGCTCTTGAAGTAATTTTTTCTCATAAAGTTGGAGAACTTATGTCATATATGTCTCATTTGGTTGTAACATTTTATTCACTCTTGTATGTAGATATTATCGCAGTAGTTATTCTAGGGCTATAATCTAACTGTTGTCATTATAAATTTGGTAATTTTTTATGGCTGCATATTTTAGTCATTATATGTGTTAAGATGATAATAGCTTTTAATATATCTTTACTATTTTCAATTCACATAAGGCATCATTGGAATCAAACTATGACCATGGTGGAGTTCTCAAAATGACCATAAAAGAAAGTTAATACATTTTCATATTTATTAAAAATGATAGATGGCTTTTCATCAAGTTAAATTTCTTTAACTGATAAATTTCCTTATGGTTACTTGTGATGTTAAAAGTTTTGGTTGAGACTATCTTGCTACTTGGCATAATGATAGAGCTATCTAATTATGTATGTATTTTTATATTCATTTCATGATGAAGTTTTTCAACTGTATAAACTTATGCGGATTATTGATTTAATAGCCAATAAATTAGGTAATGATTCCACTTTTGTTTCTGAGCTTACAAATTGAACTTTTCTCTTTAGTGTTCTTTATTTCAATGAAGATCAATTTTTCTGTCACTTTTATTTTTTAATCCAATTAATTCTTCTGCATCAAACCCTTTCTTCAATGACAAGTTGGGGCAAGCGGAGGGAATTTTGAGATAAAGAGAGAGAGAGAGAGAGAGGAAGAGAGAGAGCAGCAAAGGAAAAGGGAGAACAATGCTAATGGCGTGAAGTGCTCTGGTTTAAAAAGTCCTCTAAGCCCAACGATCAAATTTTGAAGGCATGCATGAGATATTTATGAGTTGTTTCATTCTAACTAAAAGTAATAATTTATTAATTAATTTTATTATTATTTTTAAAAATTAAAATAAATTTAATTTTAAAATATATAAAATATTTAATTAAATTAAATTATTAAAATTTAAAAATTATTTAAAAAATTAAAAATTACACAAAAAAATTTAAAGATTAATAGAATAAATGAAATTACAAGCTACAAATATATTTAAAAATATTTTAATTTATGCTGATGTTTTAAAAAATCATAAAAATGTAATAAATCAAAATTTAAAAAGTTTAAAAAATCAAACATATTCCAAAGAAAAAACAAACAAAAAATAAATAAAAATAAAATTCGAAACAACATGATAAAAACTAAAAAAGTTATAAAAAACTGAAAAACCAAACAAACTTTTAAAAAAAAAATTCAACAATTCAAGAAACACAATAAATGTTAAATTTTATAAAATTTAGAAAATAACGGAAGAATAGTAAATCATATACTTAAGGTAATACGAATTTTAAACACATTAAGCATTGAAAACTCCACCAATAATTTTTTAAAAAGTTATGAATTTATTTTTTTAAAAAATATTGACCATTATAATTTCATGATTAATTTATATTAAATAATTCTCTACAATATTGTTTTAAAAATTTATTCTTCCATAACAAAATTTGTCACAAAAAAATCAAAATTAACAACAATATTTAATAATCATAATGGACCAATTTAATTAAAATTTTTAAATATTATAAATGAGAATAAAAAGATAATAAAAAACTATGATTTGATGAAATATTAAATGAAAACTCTTGTAAATGCCAACAACAAGCCAAAGAAAAGGTAGTAAAAGTAACGACAAATCATAATTCCATGTAATTTTTAATTAAAAAATAAAATTACTAAAAAAATAAGTAAAAGAAACTTAAAAACCATAACAAAATTAAAAATAAATGTAAAGAATCAAAAAAATCATAAGTAACTAAAAAAGAATAAAAGAATAAAAATAATCCATAAAATCAAGATAATATATATAAAGTAAAATATAATAGTAAAAAAACAAGACTCTTTACAAAGTAAAAAACATAAATTTTGTTAGAAAAATAGTAAAATATATAATATAATATAAAAATAAAATAAAATATATACAAAAATCATAAAAAATCAAAAATCAAATGAAATAAAAAAAATTAAAATGTAATAAAACCCAAAAATTTCAAAGAAGCCAAAACATAATTGAAAAAAGAAAAAACACAAAAGATTTGAAAATTTTAAAAATAAAAACAGAAAAATAATTTAAAACAATTCAATAATGATAAAATATTTTATAGAAAACTTAAAAATTTATTTTGATTTGCACTGTTTTTTAAAGAAATATGTAATAAAAAATAAATCAAATTTTAAAAAATCAACAAAATATAAAAGGATTTAAAATAAATAAATAAAATATATTAAAATTAAAATAAAATTCAACAATCCTATAAAAATAAATAGTAAAAAAGTTCAAAACCAATTAAATTAACAAAATTGCAACTACTTGGTAAGATCTAATATTTGTAATTTTGTTGAATTAAAATATAAGAAATAAAGAAATCATAGAAAAAAAAATTGCAAATTCATCAAAAAAATAAATTAACAAAATTGCAACGGTCCACTTGGAAAGATAAAAGAATCATTAAAAAATTAAAAAATCATAGAAAATTTTGGAAAATAAAAAATATTAGGAAATAAAAATAAAATAAAAGCAAATAGAAAGTAAAAATAAAAAACAAAAATCCAAATAAACTAAAAAATCCTAGGAAAATAAAATTACTAAAAGAAATTAATTGAAAGAAATAAAAAACACACAGTAAAATAAAAAAATAAATGCAAGAAAAAAATTCTAAAAAATAAGTAACCAAAAATACAAAAAAAATCCAAAAAAATAAAGAAAATGTTAATAAAAAAAGGTACAAGTAAAGAAAAAAACTCTTTGCGAAGCAATAAAAAGATTTTATTGAAAAAGAAAATACTTAAAAATAAAATAAAATATTAAATTTAAAAAATATATATTAAGTGAAATCACTAAAAAGAAAAAAATAATAAAAATAAAATATAATAAAATCCCAAAAATTCAAAGAAAATAAAAAAAAAACATATACAAAAGATTATAAAACTAAAAAATAAAAAATGAGAAAAAATAATGTAAAACTATTTTATAATTTAAAAACTTTCAAAATAATAAAATAGTCTGTAAAAAATTGAAAATATTTTTGATTTACGTGATCTTTTATAAAAAAAAGTAATAAAAATACAACAAATCAAACAATAAAAAAATATAAATACAACAAAAATATAAAATTTATGTAAAATAAGCGAATAAATGAATGTAGAAAATGAAATAAAATTTAAAAATTAGATAAATAAAAATGGAAAATAACAAAAAAAAGTAAAAACCAAATAAATTAATAAAATTACAACCACTTGATGATGTCTAATATTTATCATTTTGTGTTAAAGTAGTTAATGATGATTTAAATTCAAAAAAATTAAAAAGTGCAAGAAATCATAAACAAGGTTGAAAAATAAAAGATTAAAAATCAAATAAAATAAAAATTTAAGAAAACTAAAGTTACTATAAAAAAAATAAGTGCTTGAAAATTAAAATACTCAACAAAATAAAAAAAATATGAGAATTCTTTTTTAAAAAATCCAAAGTAACTTTAAAAAAATGAAAAAACGAGTAAAAGAAAATTTGACAAAATTGAAAAATAAAAATAAAAAAGAAAATAATAAAATAAAATATCAAAAATATATATATAAAATAATCATAAAAAAGGTAAATAAAATAAAAATAAAATGTAACCAAATCCAAAAAAAAATCAAAGAAAATAATTAAAAAAGCAGGAAAAACACAAAAGAGTAGAAACTTTTAAAAAATAAAAGATGAGAAGAAAATGTAAAATAATTTAAAACATTTCAAGAATCATAAAATATTCTATAGAAAAAATTTAAAACCACAATTTAGATTTGCATTGATCTTTAAAACATTTGTAATAAAATATAAATCAAAAAGAGAAAATTCTAAAAATGCAAAAAAAATACTAAAAGTATCCAAAATAAGTAAATAAAATATCTACCCAATTTGTTATGATTGGAGAAGCTAGCTACATGATATCTATCAGACTTCATGGCAATTCTAGCATTAGAAGTGACAAGTTGAACCTTAATATCTATGATGCAGCATGTTATGCTATTAACTTTAGGAATATGAAGTAACTATTACCTCATCAATAAAGTTCTGACTCTTGCCCTGGTCACTTTCTGATGGCCACAAGCATCCATCTTGAAGCCGGGCTTATACACCTCCCCAGATTTTCCTTTCCCAATCAGGCTTTTATCGCTGAAACTTTTAGTGGCCAGGGGCAACTCTTCCGTCTCAAATCATCTAGCTTCTCGTAAGGATAACTCAATTGCAACATGTCTTCCCAGTGCAGGAAATCCAAAGAAACCATAAGGTCAAATTCTCTACATTTAAGTCAGTTACTTTTGAAACTTTAAGAAACACATGACAAGGATGCTACCTGTCTCAGATGGATCAGAAGACCCTGTCTCAGAAGTTCTCGACACCCTCCTACTGTGAGACAAGCAGAACCATACAAATAAGACTAAAATCCCCACCAATGCCAATGCTCCTGCAGTACGTCCTAATATTGCTGCAAGAGTCCTTGACATTTGGTATGGGAACCATTTCAGCGATGCAGTAAAGTATTACTGTAATACAAATTATCGATCATGAAACCTGAAAAGCAATGGAAATCACAAGCAGATAATACATAGATGAGAAACAATCTATAACAAAAATATATATACGCATAACCAAAAAAATGTGAAGAAAAGCACCTATAGCTATTGACATTCTATGATAAGAATTCCTGTGAAACAATGGTGGATATGCATTAATACAAAAGAACTTTGCTATTCGTTCTAGCTGACTAAGACCAATAACTTAAAATACCCATACAAATGTGTTCACATTCAATAAGTTACATATTATGTTACAACTAAGTGTATTCATGTAATTGAATCCCAAATTTCATCAAAACTTGAGAAAGGTCTCAGGGAAAAAGAAAAATATTTTGAAAAAAAAAGAAAATGATCTCAAAAGTCCAAACCTATGTTCCCAGAGAAGTAATGCAGCTGGATCCACAAAAACCTCTGCTTCATTTGCCAACAGTACACTGAATGATTCTCTGAAAATCACCATCACCAAAGCACACTTTACCCACATTCCCGAGAAAATTCCCTTTCTTGGGTAAACAAACAAAGAAAAATAAAAAGATTGGATACAAGATCAAATCAAGAAAAATAATAGAAACCTGACCCAGATATGATCACAACCAGTTGCTCAAGAAGTTGAATCTGGAGGTAGTATGTAGACAAGCCATAAATTGAGTGGTCTAAATCATCATTAATCTATAAATAAAGGGAAAAACAATACAGAGACAGTTGATTGAGGCTACAAGAAAATGAATACTAAGAATGATGAATCACACACCAGTGCGAGAAGCATCCATCTCCGTTGTACTCTTGAATAAATTAGCATATTAATAATCTGTGTTTTGTGAGAATCATAGTTGGATACAGACAATGCCTACAGAAAGTGACCTTGTGCAGACAACATTATCTCTCTGGGTTTATTTCTACTCCATCTGTACCAAACCACCACCCCATAAATCATTCAAAACAACATCGAAAATATTACTTGCAGTTAGTAGTACTACCATGAATAAATATACTCATAAAAGTAAATTTAAAAATAATCCAACCAACGTTTTTATGCAATCTCTATTCTTTTGTTGTTTCAATGAGAAAACCCTTTTAAGCAAAACTTTAGAATTGAAATTTGAAGCATAGAGAAAGAGGGAGAGGAGAAGAATGTGGAAGGTGATGACAAAGAATTCAGAGAAAGAGAGAAGAGAAAGAGGCATTTGTATAAATTAGAAATAGAATTTTTGTGTGGACTGTAAATTAGTACATGTATAATGGTTGTCTGGTACTGCAAGTGGAAAGGATAGAAGAGATTTATTTTCTGTGCCCTGTACAAAGCATCTCAGCTGTAATGGGCTTGCAGTAGAAATATACACAAAGCAAGACACAGAATAGGGAATACCAACACAGCTAAAGTAGTCCCTAGAAAAACACAATATTTAAAAGTACTAATTATATGCGCACAATTGCCATCGTGTATGATATTGATTAACTGTGCATGTTTTGTAAATACATTAAAGAAAGAACAAGTGAGAGAGGGACTCAAAGCTCTGGGGTTGCCATTCCCACCAGCCAGCTTTATGTTGACATTGCTCCTACTTACCATTGTTTAACTACTTCTAATTGTGTTCTAATAATTAAAGCTTTATTGTAATATCAAAAGCAAAAGAATATATAATGGCCACCTTGCGGCTATTGCTTTTTTTTTTTTTTTTTTATCATTTTTCATTCGGGGAAGCACCTTGGATTCTCAACACTAATTATTCTTTTGTCATAAGAAGGTAATCTTGTGATCAAATACGAACTGTTATTAAATGCATGAAAAATCCAATTTCCAAGCCAACAGAACATTGAAAAACATATAATTTTAATTCTTGTACAGGGCAGTAAAGTGAGAGTTCTGTATGCCACCCTCTCTATCAGTGTTCCAACATAAAAGAAGAATAATCAATCTCACCTTACAAAAGCCATAACATGAATTCAAGTTAATCAAACTTTACCAGTGACGAATTAGATCTGTACAATTTGGATGCTTTTGCAAGCTGTGTAATAGCTTGTACAGCTACAGAACCAGAACCCTCAAGATTAGAACCAATGTCATCTGCAGATATGATCAATGTGCTTCATTGTCACTTGATCATCTAGTTTTATTTTAGCTTTATACATTCTTTCTGAATAGATAACTTTAGTTGAAATCTGTCTTCTTTTGAGCCTTAAATTTAGTCATGCGCATGTATCTGTAAATAAATATCTATCTAAGCTCAGTTCAGGCAAATATGGGTTTAATTTGGAATAAAAGCAAAGACTAAGCTGATGTGCTGCACATGTAAGTACTCTTGTAAACCTCCCATCTAGCGACGTTGTAGCTGAACAAGCCAGGCAGTTTATAGATAGGTTTGATTGGTTTGCCATCTATCTTGCCACTAGAATGATGAACTTTCAGCTGGAGATCAATGACTATATAATTCTTCCCTACACTTGCTGCTGGTAGCTAATATCCCCATATCTATCTAAAAGCATAGCAGTGGTTAGCTAAGTTGTGGTCCTCGTTAACATATGGTTGAGCTTTCACTTCTTGTGAATCAAGTTTCAGCTTCCTATAGGTAGTTATTGTCTTACCCTATAAAAAAGAGTTGAAGAATCTCACCAACTCCAACTGGCAGTTTCACGGCCCCTTTGAGCATTTCACCAGCTTTTTGCACTTTGACAGGTCCAGCAGGATATATGTGTGTGTGTGTATATATATATATATATATATGAGTTGGCCCACTCTAGTTTAGTACTAAGAATCGATGTCTATGGGCTTAGGCCTTTGGGAAATGTTTAGGAGAGGGTTGGTGATTACTATATAACAATGACTTTCAATCTACAGCAATGAAGGGTTTTTATCAAAGGGGCCACGAGGAAGAGTAGGCTAGCTCTCTGTTTACAAGTAAGAAGATATCACTTTCAGCTTTAAGAATGGCCTTGTTGTCTTCTATTCCTTACTGCGCTTTCTATATTCCTAACCCAAATCATTGTAGGTTCAAGCCAATCTCAATCAGATTCTGAATATTTATTCTTTCTTGGCCAAATCCCGTAAATACTTGTAAGCTACCAATTTAACTGCTGTGTTTCTCTTAAAGAAGAAAATTTGTTCAATTAATGCAAAACTTAAATTCATATCAGTTTTGCCCACAAAACACAGTATTCCATCTGTTTTGATGAACTAGGAAGAGGTCTGATGTAGACTTCATGTGGGTTTAATTCCTCTAGGCTAATGAGAAATCACATGTAAATCTGGTAATGGAACGCCCTCATAATCTTAGAACTTCAGGTACATTCTTCTACAGTTTCACACATTCTATTCCATTTATCGAAAGCTAACCTAGGGATCCCAATCCTGAAAAATGTGTTTCCTGTTCTTAAAAATGTATGGAAACTGGCCTAACATTCCAATACGTTTATTGAGATACTTTGGACTAACTCCTTGGGATAAGTTTCTTTAAGTGTCATCTCCCCACTGTCACATTGACATGAAAAATATCATCCAAGTCCACGAGTTTCTAAGCTCTGAAGTCCCTTTACTGCAGCTAATATGGCCTAATTAGCATACAAAATAATCTAAATACTCTAATATATAATATCTTTCAGAGAGTCTCTTATTTGTTGCCATAATGTACTCCATAGGTGACACTTCAAAATCTATTCTACAGGGGTTTCTAGCTACCCAAACAGGTCATAAATCTCCTCTCTCAGAAGTAAATTTTACATATTGACAGCCATATAGATATCCTGATGTTCACCTACCTGAACCTGAATGATATGCCATCTCAAGTTCAGAAGTGTGCATAACAAAAATAGAGAGCTAACCCACTAACAACCTAAAAGTCCTCAGGTACCAGAGCATGCACGATATAGAGCAACTCACATCATTTTTGAATGATTAAAGTAGAACAGCTGAAAAGTGATGTTATATTAAAAAAAAACAATTATGAGCAAAGAATGTACATCGAATACAACAAAATACTACTATTCTGTCAGACAAATTACCGCTGGAGAAATCTTAGATCACATAGTTAAGTTTTCAGATAGATTACTGAAAAAAGAGGTGAATTCGTACCATGAAAGTAAGTGTAGCAGGTTCTGCAGCAGGAATACCTCCAGACACAGACACAGGAGCATCCAACATGATAGGCTTTTCTCAGTGACCTACAGAAAAGATACTCAAATATTTGAAGCACTTGACTTAATGCCTCCAACCATTAGGATGCAAACAAGCTTCCTGGAACAAATTTAAGGACAGAAGCTGGGGAGACTGGTGTTAGCAACATATTACCATCCTCAACAACAATTGAAGCTTTAATCAACAAGATAAACAAGTCTGAACTAACAAAAATAAAACATCAAGATAATATCATGTTCAGAGAGAAGACATCCATATAATGCAATAAATTCTCAAATGCGAGTAAACAATACCAGTTTTGCAAGGCGACCATAATTGGGAGCATCATCCTCTGCTTAACATTGATAAAGAAAAAGAAAAACAATGTTAGCCACTAATTATGAACAATTCTTGGCCAGTGCAATGTTTAAATCACAATCTACTTTAGGCTTACTACATAAAGAACCGGAATTCATATTTCTCATAGACAACTTAAATAAGTCATTATCCTTATCATATATGGTGCATGTGAGAAACTTATGATCCGGTGATATCTCTAACAATTGTTCATAAGTATAACCTACAAATGAATTGAAAATTAATAGAAACAAATCATTTCCCCTATGTATAACCTTCCTAGATTAAAAATCAGTTTTGCATTGAAATTTCTTTTTCCAGCTTACTCAAACTTGCATCTGACAATGATGTTGAAGGTTTTAAACAATCAGTAAAGCAGGATTGTTCTTCAGTTGATAAGGTTGGACTCAGGTACAGCTGTAGAAAGGGCTCAAAGCATGTAGTTCCTGCCTGCAGAACACCTTTGATGATTGCTGCCAGCAATGGTAGTATTGATGTAATCAACTGTACACTTGCACACTTTGAGGTTGATGTGGATCGCACATGTGGGGTGGATAAAAGCACTGCCTTCCATTGTGCTGCTTCCGGCGGATCTGTCAATGCAGCAAATGTTGTTAAGCTACTTTTAATCTGCAGATGCTGATCCAACCTGCATTGATATGGTTATCTTTCATCACCCAAAGCTCCAAAGCATGAGAACATCTCTCGAAGAACTACTCAGGCTGTGCTTCTGCTTGCTCTATAAGGGGGAAGAGAAAACTAAGGGTGTGCATTATCTTTCTTCTTCACCACAGAACAGGTCCCCACATTCTCCTTCTGAATTGGTGTATTCTCCAGTTGCTTCAAAATCCAATGATATTCCTGCTGGCTGTGTAGTAGAGAAGAACGGGTACTAGATAATCCATCCCTACTTGACATAAAGAATAGCATTTATGCAATAGATGAGTTTCGTATTTTCTCTTACAAGGGTCTCCCTTGTTCACGTGCATACTCCCATGACTGGACTGCATGTCCTTTTGTCCACGCAGGATAGAATGCTCGCAGCAGAGACCCCACGAAAATCCCATTATAGCTGTACGCCATGCCCTGATTTTCGCAAAGAATCATATCGGCGTGAAGATATGTGTGAGTATGCTGATGGACGGTTTGAGTGCTGATTGCACCCAGCACAATACCGAACTCGGCTTTCACACAGTCCATTCGCTTGAAATCTTCCCCTGTTTTCTTGTTTCCTCTTGAAACGTGAAGGTTTTGAAGCCAACCATTCTATGTGGATCTTTATTCCTAATATCTTAGATAGAGCCTCACAAGCTTTATCACAAGAATTCATAACTCAATCCCGGGATGTTGAATTAGACTCAACCAATGCTGGCCTTGCCTTGTACTCGATCCACCGCTGGAAAATTCTCTCTAATAACCGGCCGTGGCGTTGGCCACAAAGCCGATGATTTCAACGAGGGCCTTGCCCTTTAACCGAAACAGCCAGATTAATTACAGGTCATCCCCTACCTCAAAATCCTTTGACGGACACCAGAGAAGTTAATTGTTCGCCTATTATTGGTCGACTTGACCGCTGTTCCCTCTAGTCCTAAAATCATTACCTCTTTAAACCTCTGATGAGGATTTTGAGAGAGAGAGAGAGAGAGAGGGAAAGAGAGAAAGCAGCAGAGGAGGAAGAAGATGCGGAAGGCTCACAGCAGAGGAGGAAGAAGGTGCCGAAGGCGTGAGTCTTGATGCAAAACGGTCAAATTTGAAAACATGCAAAAGGCATGTATAGTTTTTTCATTAGAATAAAAATAATAATTTATTTATTAATTTTATCACTATTTTTTAAATAAATTTTGATTTTAAAACAGAAAAATTTTAAAACATTCAATTTAACTGAAAATATAAAAAAGTAAAACTTTAAAATTATTTAAAAATGAAAAATTTTACAAAAAATTTAAAAATTAATAAAACAAGTGAAAATAATAAGCTATAAATATATTTGAAAATAATTTTGATTTATGTTGATGTCTTAAAAAAATAGAAATGCAATAACTCAAAAATGTAAAGAAATTTTTTTTAAAAACTGAATACGGAAAATTTTCAAACAAGAAATATAATTAAAATAAAAAAATAAAATAAAATTAAAAAAGAAAATAAAAAAGATTTTATTGAAAAAGAAAATACCAAAAAATAAAATAAAATATTAAATTTAAAAAGAAAATATAATAAGTAAAATCAGTAAAAATGAAAAAAATTAATTAAAATCAAAATCAAAAATTAAAAAAAGAACATATACAAGAGATTAGAAAACTAAAACATAAAAATGAGAAAAAATAATGTAAATATTTTATAATTTAAAACAATTCAAGAATCAAAAAATATTTCAGTGAAAAAATAGAAAATATTTTTGACTTACACTAATCTTTTAAAGAAAAATGTCAATAAAAAATATATAAATACAACAAATCAAACAATAAAAAATATAAATACAACAAAAATATAAATTTATGAAAAATAAAGAAATAAAAGTACATAAAAATAAAATAAAATTCAAAAATCAGATAATAAAATTAAAAAATAACAAAAAAAACTAAAAGCCAAATAAATTAATAAAATTGCAACCACTTGATTGTCATTTTGTATTAAAGTAGTTAATGATGATAAAAATTCAAAAAAATTAAAAAATACAAAATATTATAAATAGGGTTAAAAAATAAAAGATTAAAAATCAAATAAAATAAAAACTCTAAGAAAAATAAAGTTACTATAAAAAAAAATAAGTGCTAGAAAACAAAAATACTCAATAAAATAAGAAAATGAATATGAGAATTTTTTTAAAAAATCCAAAATAACTAAAAAAAATAAGAAAAAAAAAGAGTAAAAGAAAATCAAACAAATCCAAGATAATAAATATAAAAAGAAAATAGTAAAGAAACCAAACTCTTTACAAAGCAAGAAAATAGATTTTGTTGAAAAATAAAATAATAAAAATATAATATAATATAATATAATATAAAAACTATCTGTTTTGCAGTCTGTAATATAAGCCTTACTGAAGTTGAAGATTTACAGTTTGTCCAATAAACTGTTGATTTTGTTGGCTATTCTATGAGTTTCTTAGTTCTATCTCTTGCCTTATCTTCATCATTAATATCCAAAATGACTATAATTCTATCTCCATTCATCTCATATGCCTCTTCACGTTACTCATTTGAAAATGGTTTGAAAACATAGCTATGTCAAATACTGAAAAAGTATCATGATATTAGGAAACACTTTAATTGAATTTAAGGATCAATTATTTAATAAGACTAAAAAGTCCAAAGGTAAATTGTCCTATCACATTAGACATTTGTAGTCATTCAATGGAACTCCAAAGAATGATAGAAGCAAACTATATCACTATACTAATTTATTCATGGCAAAAATTCATAAGCAGATGAAGACAAAAAAGAAAAGTATACAGACCATTCCGTCATAAGTTTTTGTTGGAGATGTCACAGATGCATGTAGTGCCTTGATATTGGGTATACTTTCAATAATGAATCTAAAGGGTACTCCCCCACTCTATTACCTAGAGTTGAATTATTGACACAACAATTCCTAATTACAGTCTATAACCTTGCCAAGAAACCTTGCATATTCATCATTGCATAGATGTTGAAAATGACTACACAATATTGTACATAAGAAAGATTATTGTATCAAGATAAGAAAAGTTAAGTTAACATGGCATGAAACTAATTACCAAGGAATTAAAATATAAAGTCTTTTGCAACTTGCGAAACACATCTCAAAACTGAAAGCAAAGTACTTAATATTAAAACCAATGCAAGAACAATTAGTAAACAATATAAGTTTTCAATTATTGAATATTTTATCATGCCATAGAGACTATTGATCCCATAAGGACCATAGATGAAGCTAAAGATGACATTCAAGAACTAGATAGTGCATCTAAGGTTGTGGCTTCAACCTTATTCTCATGTATTATTTCACATTGCCACAACTTTGTACCAAAATAAGATGGTGTGATAGCCACTAAGACACCAAGTATGGACCAATGTAATAAAAAATTTTGGTTTTGTTTCTTATGTAATAAGACCTGATCTATGATGCAATACCAGCTAATAACATTTTATTTTTAGCAGTAAATAGTAATTAGATGTTTGATTTAACATATGTGATCTAGGTGGCAACTAATACAACCAGAGAAAACTTTCACACAGTTCCATTACTTTAATGGTGATGCAATATTAGCTTGTTACACAAAATATGTTGCAGTTGCTCAAGAAATTAGAAGGTCAAATTCGCGCAGAGATTAATGCTACTACTACAACTATTGCAAGATTACTACTATTACTAGATTAAGGCTACTGTTACAGTTAGATTAGTGCTTCTACTAGTACTAAATTACTACTACCACTGCAAAATTACTACTATTGCTACAGCTAGATTGCTGCTACTGCTGCTGCTATTACTACTACAACTAGATTACTGCTACTCTTAGATTAGTATTACTGCTAAACAACACAAGAACATGTGATTATGGTACACAAAAAATATTACTAATGAAGGAGATATTTTTCTATGATATAAGTATGTAAAAAGGAGGGAAAAATCTTCCTTTATAATTTTTCAAGTGCTAAAATTTGCAGAAGAAAAGATATTAAGTAAAAAATCAACACTAAACAAAAAGGTCTGATTGTTTACACTTAACAATTCTTTATATCATTATCTTTTACTATCATACCATATATAATTTGCATGTGATTATTAGCACTATATTAATAACTTCTAATTATATTATTTTGTTGATTCTTATGTGTGAGTTCTCTTCTTCACACTTTTGATGCATATCTTTCACTGTTTTCAAGGTTACCATAAAGGTTCAAAGGTATATGATGCAAACTTGTAACAATAGAATATAAAAGGTTTGCAAACATAACGAAGCTCACAAAAGACAAATACTTGCTAGAATGCAAAGAAATCTTTCTCGCAAGCATCTCTCTAAGCTGATATGTAATCAACTTCTCTCTAATTTGCTTCAGAGAAGTAATCATAATTTCTTTTATTAGGATCTCTAGTTAACATTAGCAGTCTTGACACCACCCTTCTCTTAATGGTTTATGTGTATACTATTAATTTCATTTTTAAGATGAGATAGTATATTATTAATTTTATAACCATCGATAAAATCATGATTAAAGATTAGAAAACTTATAATGAAAAAACTAACTTTTGAATCTTGGTAATAAATTTCTCAAAGACAAACTATTATAAACAGGCCTTTGAGTCAAGGACGAGCAAAGTCCAACCTTTGTTTCCATAATGATCCTTGTCATCTTTTGCCCTCTAACCAACTACACAAAGAAGAAGTTGGTGAATGATATATCTGAAAATAGCAGTGCAAGAGACTAAAAAACCATTAGAACTCAACTGAACATTCAACAAAGATCTAATATACTCCAAATAATAATTTTTCTTTGTCTCACGAAAATCTTGAGTACCAACTTGACGTAAATTTGCTTTTGAAGGATCTCTTTCACATACCTATGACGAAGACATAAAAAGGGCTCTGCATTAGCATCTCAACATCCAAAATACTAAATATTCAAACAAGTATCAAAATAAAGTGTACTTAATCTTATTATTCAAAAGTTGCTTCTCACTTTTCAATATAATCAAGTTTAACTTACAGTAGATAACCATGTCAACAAGGCTTCGTGATTATCTCATAGGAAGAATGACCACCATAGTTTTGGCAACAAAAAAAAAATGATTTAACTAAGACCTATAGTTTCTTAAGAATGATTTAACTATCAAGCCTGACCTAAGTCACAAAAGCCTCTTGTGTATTGTGGGCTTCCTGGCTCAAGTCATAAGAGTTATAGTAGTAGAGATTTTAAAGGCAAAAGATTCATGACAGAACCTTCTCAATTAATAGTTTTAGATTCATCTTTTGAGAAGTCTAGCTGCATATTACAAATAGGTTATGACAAACCATTTTGTCTCAAGATCCAATTTATGGAGAATGTCTATTTCTTTGCTACAGACTACTTTGCAAGATACCTCTCATTTGCTTGTGTCAGCCAGAGGTCTGAATATCAAGTTGTGTTCGTTATGCTTGAGTATTAGCAAAAAAAAAAAAAAAAAACCTACAAATAATCCAATATCTAGAAAGAAAGGAATGAAGAAATTGCTTGGTTGTGTAAAAGCCTGTAGAATACCAAGCATTTAAAACAGTAGCTAGATCTATTTTAGAGCTAGTGCTTGGATCCATTTCCTCCTTTTGTTTCTTCCCTCTCAACATTTTCTATGTTCCAAGGAACCATAATAGGTAAGACAAAAGACCACTATAGTAAAGGCATCCTTTATGTAGTCCAAAAGCATATCAAGACATATGAAAACCTAATGAATTAGAGGTATTCAAAGCTGGTGCATCATAAAATATACTACACTACTTCAAAGAGAAATGCTTACCTTCATTGACATTCAGATTAGTAGGAGTTTCCATCTTCATGAAAGATATAGCTTTGTTTACTACTCTCATGGTTGTTTTAACAATGCCACCTTCTAGAGAAAGTGGCTTTGCAGCACCATTACTAGCACTACAAGTGTTACCACCACATGTCACACTTGAAGAACAAGTAAGATACAATGCCCAAATGGCGACCAACCAATGACCTACATATGGGTAACATGAATATTAAACATTAGGATAAGAGGCCTGGCTTGATGCAACTGGATACTCTTGAGAAGCAAAATTCATGACCCCTCGTGTAGCAGCAAAAGAACTTTCACCAGGAAAATGGTAATTCTAGCAACCAGATTGATAAAGATGCTAAACAATCTTTTACCTCTTCTCCTCGACCTCAGAAGACTCAACAAGAAATTGATTATAGCCCCTTGAACCTTGTGTATGTGGATAGGCTCTTGGTGCATCTTCCACATCATTTATGGATACACCATTCAAAGAATCTAGTAGGATTATGGTGCAGATATATTAGTTTTAGCATATGCGATGAGATTACCATTCTCTATTAGATGAACCTATATGTCATATTCATGAAGGCACATAACATTAGTGAAGAGCTTACGGATTTCTTTATCATGAGATCTTTTTGTTACCATGCATCCCTTAGTAAGGAGAGACTAAGAAAAAAAAAACATTCAAGTAACAAGCAAAACTTGCAACCACTTATAATTATAATCTAAAGGAATTCAGCTTAACTTTTTTCAACTCATTGACTTATCTAGAATAAAACTTCTTTTTCTTTTATTTTCTTTTGTTTTGCTAAAAATGTAAAAGAATGTAGTAGTAGAGAAGGACCAATTTCAAGGGCTCATCAACTCACCTAGGCATACAAGATGGCACTGGACTTTGTTGATATGTAAATTGCATCATCATCAAACTTGTCAGAGCATTACCTGCTCCAACAGTGAGCACTTGAAGTGTTAAATATTGTGGAAGAACACTGACAAAGATTCCCAACAACAGACCAAGAGTGAGTGCTTCTAAAACTCCAAGCATACTCACAGCCATTACGAAATTGTTGTAGATCTTTGCTGGCTAAAATGAACAACCATGCCATAGATGTCATAATCACAAAAACTGATTTTGGATAAGGAAATATTTTTGATATACAGTAACAAAAAATTATTTCTATGTACATCGGGCACATGCAATAGAAGTAAGTTTGTGAGATTACTATTGTTAAACCTGCCATAAACTCCATCTATAACAAGGAAAATGAGAAATAGGAGCTAAAAAAGGCCTAAAAAATAGCAACATCGAGCCTGTAAAAGAACTTATCGAGCCATTTCCTGCTCTGCCATAATAAATTGTGTTCTTTCCCATTGAAAGGAATTTGGGTTTGGCATTCATATACACGTCCTGAGGTCCACCTACGTGAACCTAAATGATATGCCATTTCAAGTTCAGAAGTGTGCATAACAAAAACAAAGGGCTAATGTACCAGCAACCTAAAGTTCCTTAGGTATTAAAGTATGCTCAATATAAAGTAACTCACAGTGTTTTTAATTTATTGAAGTAGAACAACTGAAAAGTGATGTTATCCAATATATATATATATATATATATATATATATATATATACATATATATATGCACAAAGAATGTACATTGAATGCAACAAAACCACTACTATTTTGTCAGATAGATTACTACTTGAGAAATATGAGATGAAATAGTTGAGTTTCATGTTTGGTACTAGAGACCTTGAGCTTAATTTACTTACAACTTAAGCAAGCTTGGATGGGGCAATTTGCTTTTTCTTTGATGTTATAGCATTAATTCCTATACATAGGAATATTACAGCTAAGACAAAGCAAAATTGAATATATAACTCTCATTCACTTCTAAAATACATGAAAGAAAACAAGTATCCACATTATCAAGAAGAAATCCTAGATAGGGAAGCCAGTACATAACTTTCTCATTTCCAAAGGACCATAAAAATATTGAACAAATAGTTTTATTCATTGAAGTGGTCAGAGGTGAATTCATACTATGAAAGTAAGTGTAGCAGCTTCTGCAGCAAGAACACCTCTAGACATAGACACAGGTGCATCCAACATAATAGGCTTTTCCCTATGACCTACATAAAAGATAATTAAATATTTGAAGCCCTTAATGCCTCCAACCATTAGGATGCAAACAAGCTTCCTTGAACAAATTTAAGGACAGAAGCTAGGGAGACTAGTGTTAGTAACATATTACCATCCTCAATAACAATTAAAGCTTTAGTCAACAAGGTAAACAGGCCTAAACTAAAAAAAGAAAAACATGAAGATAATATCATGTTCAGAGAGAAGACATCCATATAACGCAATAAATTTCTCAAATGCGAGCAAACAATACCCCTTTTGTAAGGTGACCAAAATTGAGGAATATCGTCTTCTACTTAACATTGATAAAGAAAAAGAAAACAAAATGTTAGCCACCAATTATGAACAAGTAAAGATTTAAGAAATATATCATTCAATCAATTTATGTGTATGCATGAGAGCATGTATGTATAAAATTAATATCAATCCAAAGGCTTGCAAATTTCTCTTTCTATGTATAAAATTAATATCAATCCAAAGGCTTGCAAATTTCTCTTTCTCCTTTGACCTAGTTTCCACTTTGTTTTGTCCATAAATTAGAACAATAGGACTTAATAATTAGTCAAACATCTCTTCAACCTTAGGTACAAACTCGTTTGGCTTTAAGTTGGGAATAAGCCTGGATAACCATAACGAGGAATCTGAAAAATAAACAATAAAGGTTGCATGGAATGTAAGGCTTGCAAGCACGATGAACATTAAGTCTGCAACGAATCCTATTTTCAGATCGTTTACTGCCAAAAGGCACTTGAGCAAAAGTGAGAAATAAAGCAAATAAATGGATGATTTTGCAACCTGTACCATAAGCCTTATTAGAGTTGGAAATGTACAGTTTATCCATTAGGCTGCTGATTTTAGAGGTTGTTCCATGAGTTTCTCATCTTTCTCTCCTGCCTTATCGTTATTACTAATATCCAAAATGACTACAGCTATATCTCTGTTTACCTCATACGCCTCCTCTAGTTGCCCATTTGACAATGGTATGAAAATATAGGTATGTCAAAGACTGAAAAAATATCAAGATAGATGCACTTTAACTAAATTTAGGGATCAATTACCTCATAAGACTAGACATATTAGAGGTAAGTTCTCTATTAAGCTAGATGTTTGCAGTCATTCAAAGGAATTTTTAAGAATGGTGTATGTAAATTATTTCATTATGTTGATCTATTAATGAAAAAAATTCACAAACAGAAAACAACAAAAAAGAAAAGTATACAGGGCATTCCATCATAATTCTTTATTGGAGATGTCACAAGTGCATGTAATGCCTTGATTTTGGGTATACTTTTAATAATTGACTAAAGGGTACTCCACTCTTCTATTACCCAGAGTTGTATTATTGACACAACAACTCTTGATTCCAATAGAATTTCTTAATTGTTTAAAGAAATCTATAACCTTGCCAAGAAACATTGCATATTCATCATTGCATAGTAGTTGGAAATGAACTGTAGGCAAGAAAGATTGTTTGTGTCAAGATGAGAAAAGTCAAGTTGACATGGCATGAAACTAATGACCAAGGAATCAAAGCATAATGTCTATTGCAACTTGCAAAACACATCTAAAAACTGGAACCAAAGTATTTGATGTGGAAACCAATGCAAAAACAATTAGTAAACAGTATAAGTTCTCAACAAATGAATATTTTATCATGCTATATGAGACTATTGATCCCACAAAGACCATACATGAAGCTAAAGATGACATTTAAGAACTTGGATGACACATATAAAGTAGTGGCTTCAACCTTATTATTGTGTAGTATTTCACACTAGTACAATTTAATTCAAAAATAAGATGTTGCAGTAGCCACTAAGACATTAAGGATGGACCAATGTAATATAAAATTTTTGTTTTGTTTCCCATATGATGAGAATGGAAAAAGGGATATTCTTTAGATTATTCTAGATGTATGATGCAATACTAGTTATCAATATATATATATTAGCTTTAAATAGTAATTGGATGCCTAATGTAACATATGTGATCTAGGGGGTAACTAATACAAGCAGAATAAACTTTCACACAGCTCTATTACTTTGATGGGGATGCAATAATGGCTTGTTGCACAAAATGTGTTACAGCTGTTCGAGAAATTAGAAGGTCAATTTCCAGTAGAAGATTATTGCCACTGCTACTACTATTATAAGATTAGTGTTACTACCACCACTATTGCTAGATTAGTGCTATTGCTATTGCTACTACTAGATTGCTGCTATTGCTGTTGCTAGATTGCTGCTACTACTATTGCTACTTCGACTGCTAGATTATTACTATTCCTAGATTACTGCTACAGCTAAACAATACTAAGAACATTTGATTATGGTGCATACCAAATATTACCAATAAAGGTAGTCTTTTTTAATGATATAAGTATGTATAAAGGAAGGAAGAATCCTCCCTTATAATCTTTCAAGCCCTTAAATCGGCAACAAAAAAGATATTAAGTAAAAAATCAACAAAAAAAAAACAGGTCTGATTGTTTACACTCAATGATTCTTTATATCATCATCTTTTGCCATCATACGATATATAATCTGCATGTGATTATTAGTACTATGGTAATAACTTCTAATTATAGTATTTTGTTGATTCTTATTATGATTTCTCTTATCTGCACTTTTGATGCATATCTTTCACTTCTTTCAAGGTTACTACAAAATGCCTGAGGTTGATTATGATGCAGAACTTGTAATGGTAGAATAAAAAAGGTTTGCAAACATAATGATAAACAAAAGACAAATACTTGCTAGAATAGAAAAAAATCTTTTCTGGAAGCATGATCTCTCTACAGGCTGATGTGATTAGTTAATCAGGTTTTTGACTGTTTGTTTCAGCAAAGAGAAAATAAGTCCTCATTTACATTTTAGCCTTAAGGCATCAAATTTACAAGGAGAAAAGGTAAGGAGAGGCCAAGCCGTCCATGTATGTGTTTATTAAGTGGGCTCTAACCCATTCTTTTTTCTTTCTATGCCTAACATTTAAAATGTTTTATTTTGTAATCCAAAATGATATGAGATTTAAGTATATGTGGCTAAATTGTCAAATAGGCAAGAGTAATGGTAGATGAAATAAGGAATTCAGTTTGATTCAAACAAGTAGTTTATTGAGTACATCAAAATCTATTACTTTATGCTCATTACGAAACTTAAGATTGGTTATTCTTGATGCACAAAACCAATTTTACTACTTAATTTTTTTATTTTTATTTTTTTGTATTAGTCACTTAAAAGACGATAAAACTTGATTATAATTTTGTAATAATTTTTTTAATTTTTTAAAATTTAATTAAAATACGAGAGTTACTAAATGGAATTCAAAATTAACGAATTGGATATGTCATTGAAGGAACTATAAAGCTTAATTATAATCATTTAGATTTACTTTGAACTAAGTTTATTGCTATCAAAAAGTCAAACTGACAATCAAATTATTTTTATATAAGCTGAGGCTATCAGGACTTATATAGCTTAGATTTTAGGTAGCGTGTTGTGATCTTATGTAACTTAGATCAAACTTTTGTTTTCATGAGTTCAAAGCTGAGAACCCTTTTGTTTTGTATACAATTAGTATACATATTCTAGATGACCACAATTAAGATGCTTATATATCCTTCTATTATATATATATATATATATGTATATTACTAACCATTACTTGTCTAAAGGCCATTTATAGCCTAGAATATATGTTCTTGTCTATTTTCTAATGCATGTGTTATATTAAAACTCAAAGGCAAAGCAATTGAGAAAGAAAATATAAAAACCAATATGATATGCGTAGCAATAGGTTAATCAGGTCCACGAAGATTCATTGGCTACACATGTTGCATCAAATCCATGCATTAACTATATATGGAGTCAGATGTTCATGAATATTGATGAAAAGATGATTGTCCAGCATCTTTTAATCTTATAAGCTCTTTAGCAATACATTCAGTAAGGCCATTTTAACCCAAACTAAATGCTTATACAGTTCTTTCACTTTTTCCTCTAATCCCTTTTCTAAATCTTCACATCTTCTCTTTAGCTCCCTTGCAAGCAAGCTAAGTTAATCATCACTTAGCTTTTCACTTTAAACTACATTATCATTGAAGGAAGCCTATGCTTCGGTTTGAATGATAGAGACATGCCAAGGATCCCACATACCATTGAACCTACGGGCCTTGACTCACTTAAGATCTCACGTGGCACTTACTCTTGCCATCCTGCAATAATGTTACCATGACCTTGCTTCTGGATGCTTAACATTCAAATTTCTTTAGGCTTGAGTTGCACTTTTCTAGTTTCCCACATTTTCTTTTCATTACTTTGCATGAATCCATCGTATCTCTTATTGACCTAGATCGATCTTTTTCCTTATCTAACTTCCTATAAAAAGCTTTTAGATGTTTTATCTCCCAATCTTGTACATTCGTCTTAATAAGAACTAATTAGTTAATGATTCTCCTTCTCCAATGGTGCACTAACTGGCTAATGCATCTTATTAGAGGCTAATGCAAAGCTTACAAGGAATATGTCAAAGAGTGGCTCATTAGCACACCATTTATCTGTCCAAAGCTTCAGACAACTTTTATTTTCCCACCTTGAACCTTTAAGCTAAACTCCTCCCAATCTTTTTGTATGGCCTTCCATACCCCAATCCCATAGGAATCTCTCCCCTTTTTCATTGTCCATTCCCATCTTGCTCCCCATACTTCAACACTAGTACCTTTCTCCATAACCTTTTATTCTTTAACATATATCTCTATAGCTATTTTTCTAATAAGGTCTTATTAAAAGTCTAAAGTAATTTAATTCCTAATTTTTTCCTGTTTACTAATTAAATAACTACCTCTCATCTTACCAAGTGAAACTTATGATCATTCTTGAGATTGCCCATAGAAATTGTCTTTGTAACTTCTCTAATCTAACAATCACTTTTCTAGTTGTACCATTTAACCCCACACTCAACTATCTACTACATATACATACAAAGTTCCATGAGACGTGGTCATATGCCTTTCTTATGTATGTTTAGCTTACATAAAATTACAATTGCCACCAAGGTATTTAACAACAATTAGTCAAAATTCAACATAGCTAGGTCGAGAAAACCCTATAGCGACAATTATCATGATTGCTAGTAAAAATATAAAATAATTACCGTTAAAAATTTATATTATTACTGGTAGTTGTTAGCGACAATTGATAAATGTCGTTAAAAGTATATTGACATTTGTTTTGTTTGTGACAATTATAAATTGTTGCTAACAAATAAATTAACATTTGTGTTGTTTACAGTAAATATCAATTATCGCTAAATATCTAATTATTTAATGATAATTATTAAGGTAAATAACAATTATCACTAAAAACAAATTGACTTTTATTTTGTTTACAATAATTAGCAATTGTCATTAAATATCCATGTATTTAGAGGCAATTATCAAGTAATTAACAATTATTATTAAAAACTAGTTAATCTTTTATTTTTTTGTGATAATTAACAATTTAAATTTTTTGTCATTAAATATTAATATAATTATTGATATAAACCAAGCTATAAATTATTAAGATAATTAACATTTGAGTAACCATTATTTTTTAAAAAAATTTATAAATTAAAGTACAAAAATTTAAAATTTATAACTCTCGATGTAATTAAAACAAATATACTAATTTATAACTAAAATATCATTTATATTACCTCTTGACATAACAAAATATATCCAAATATCAAAGAGTCATTTAATAAAAATATAAATTCCAAATAAAAAGTTCACCGGTGCTCCTAAATTTTAAAAGTTAAAAATTAAAACATTAATTCCATAAAATATTATTTTTTTAATCTCCAATAAATGATGATTAGTTCATGATGTATGACTTGAAAATAAAAATTATATATATATATATACATATATATAAACATGTATGAAGTACAAATATTTTATAAGAATAACAAATAATACTTATTCTAAGAAGGTTCATACATCGGATTTTTATCATTTTTTTTAACATCTCTACAAGCACTTAATGCATTAATAAGCCATTCAATATAGAAAAACAAATAAAAATATGCATCTCAATAATATCATATAAAATAAAGTTCAACTATAGTATATTGGTTTCCATTATAGTAGTCCTCAAATTGTTAAAAAAATAAAAATAAAAAATTAAGCTTTCTTGGATAGTTAAAGTGGGCTACAATGTTAGTCTTCCATCTTTTTAAATTAGTTATATTAGTTTTTCTTGGATAATACTGTAAATCAAAATAGTCAAAATAATGTCAAATTACTTCAAATAAAAAAAAAAACTTGAATTATTGATCTTCACTTAGATAAGCTTGAATTATTGATCTTCACTTAGATAAGGGACAATTACTGACACCAACAAAGATAAGAAATTTCTTGGTTGAAAAAGGAATGAAAAATAAAAGAGGGCAAACATAACACTTGATCAACTTTGAGCAAGATCAAAAGACTTCAATAAGATAATAATCATCATGTTGTTGGCTCATGGGATATAGAAAACTACAACAGGAAAAAACAAATGATCACAAGATTGGAACATTAGAAGCGCAAAAATATGATCTCAACTTGATCTGATTGACAAAAGATTACCTTAAATATTGATTAGTCATAATTTGGATAATGATCTCCTCTGTGTGAGCGGTAGACATAGCTAACAAACAGAGGGATTACACTAAGTAGAGTACCGTCCAAACCAAGTACCCAATTTGTTATGATTGGAGAAGCTAGCTACATAATATCTATCAGACTTCATCGCAATTCTAACATTAGAAGTGACAAGTTGAACTTTAATATCTATGATGCAGCATGTTATGCTATTAACTTTAGGAATATGAAGTAACTATTACCTCATCAATAAAGTTCTGACTCTTGCCCTGGTCACTTTCTGATGGCCACAAGCATCCATCTTGAAGCCGGGCTTATACACCTCCCCAAATTTTCCTTTCCCAATCAGGCTTTTATCGCTGAAACTTTTAGTGGCCAAGGACAACTCTTCTGTCTCAAATCGTCTAGCTTCTCGTGAGGATAACTCAATTGCAACATTTCTTCCCACTGCAGGCAATCCGAAGAAACCATAAGGTCAATTTCTCTACATTTAAGTCAGTTACTTTTGAAACTTTAAGAAACATATGATATGGATGCTACCTTTCTCAGATGGATCAGAAGACCCTGTCTCAGAAGTTCTTGACACACTTCGATTGTGAGACAAGCAGAACCATACAAATAAGACTAAAATCCCCACCAATGCCAATGCTCCTGCAGTACCTCCTAATACTGCTGCAAGAGTCCTTGACATTTGGTATGGGAACCATTTCAGCGATGCAGTAAAGTATTACTGTAACACAAATTATCGATCATGAAACCTGAAAAGCAATGGAAATCACAAGCAGATAATACATAGATGAGAAACAATCTATAACAAAAATATATATATGCATAACCAAAAAAATGTGAAGAAAAGCACCTATAGCTGTTGACATTCTATGATAAGAATTCCAGTGAAACAATGGTGGATATGCATTAATACAAAAGAACTTTGCTATTTGTTCTAGCTGACTAAGACCAATAACTTAAAATACCCATACAAATGCGTTCACATTCAATAAGTTACATATTATGTTACAACTAAGTGTATTCATGTAATTGAATCCCAAATTTCATCAAAACTTGAGAAAGGTCTCAGGGAAAAAGAAAAATATTTTGACAAAAAAAGAAAATGATCTCAAAAGTCCAAACCTATGCTCCCAGAGAAGTAATGCAGCTGGATCCACAAAAACCTCTGCTTCATTTGCCAACAGTACACTGAATGATTCTCTGAAAATCACCATCACCAAAGCACACTTTACCCACATTCCCGAGAAAATTCCCTTTCTCGAGTAAACAAACAAAGAAAAATAAAAAGATTGGATACAAGATCAAATCAAGAAAAATAATAGAAACCTGACCCAGATATGATCACAACCAGTTGCTCAAGAAGTTGAATCTGGAGGTAGTATGTAGACAAGCCATAAATTGAGTGGTCTAAATCATCATTAATCTATAAATAAAGGGAAAAACAACACAGAGACAGTTGATTGAAGCTACAAGAAAATGAATACTAAGAATGATGAATCGCACACCAGTGCGAGAAGCATCCATCTCCGTTGTACTCTTGAATAAATTAGCATATTAATAATCTGTGTTTTGTGAGAATCATAGTTGGATACAGACAATGCCTACAGAAAGTGACCTTGTGCAGACAACATTATCTCTCTGGGTTTATTTCTACTCCATCTGTACCAAACCACCACCCCATAAATCATTCAAAACAACATCGAAAATATTACTTGCAGTTAGTAGTACTACCATGAATAAATATACTCATAAAAGTAAATTTAAAAATAATCCAACCAACGTTTTTATGCAATCTCTATTCTTTTGTTGTTTCAATAAGAAAAGAAAACCTTTTTAAGGAAAACTTTAGAACTGAAATTTGAAACATAGAGAAGGAGGGAGAGGAGAAGAGTGTGGAAGGTGATGACAAAGAATTCAGAGAAAGAGAGAAGAGAAAGAGGTGTTTTGTATCAATTAGAAATTGAATTTTTGTGTGGACTGTAAAGCAGTACATATATAATGGTTGTCTGGTACTGCAAGTGGAAAGGACAGAAGAGATTTATTTCCTGTGCCCTCTACAGAGCATCTCAGCTGTAATGGGCCTCCAGTAGAAATATACACAAAGCAAGACAGAGAATAGGGAATACCAACACAGCTAAAGTAGTCTCTAGAAAAACACAATATTTAAAAGTACTAATTATATATGCACAATTGCCATCGTGGATGATAATGATTAACTGTGCATCTGTGTAAATACAGTAAAGAAAGAACAAGTGAGAGAGGGACTCAAAGCTCTGGGGTTGCCATTCCCACCAGCCAGCTCCATGTTGACATTTCTCCTACTTACCATTGTTTAACTACTTCTAATTGTGTTCTAATAATTAAAGCTTTATTATAGTATCAAAAGCAAAAGAATATATAATGGCCACCTTGCGGCTATTGCTTCTTTTCTTTTTTATCATTTTTCAGTCGGGGAAGCACCTTGGATTCACGACATTAATTATTCTTTTGTCATAAGGAGGTAATCTTGTGATCAAATACCAACTGTTATTAAATGCATGAAAAATCCAATTCCTAAGCCAACAGAACATTGAAAAACATATAATTTTAATTCTTGTACAGAGCAGTAAAGTCAGAGTTCTGTATGCAACCCTCTCTGTTAGTGTTCCAACATAATAGAAGAATAATCAATCTCACCTTACAAAAGCCATAAACATGAATTAGATCTCAACAAGTTGGATGCTTTTGCAAGTTGTATAATAGCTTGTACAGCTACAGAACCAGAACCCTCAATATTAGAACCAATGTCATCTGCAGATATTATCAATATGCTTCATTGTCACTTGATCATCTAGTTCTATTTTAGCTTTATACATTCCTTCTGAATAGATAACTTTAGTTGAAATCTGTCTTCTTTTAAGCCTTTAATTTAATCATGCGCATGTATCTGTAAATAAATATCTATCTAAGCTCAGTTCAGGTAAATATTGGTTTAATTTGGAATAAAAGCAAAGACTAAGCTGATGTGCTGCACATGTAAGTACATGCATCCAGAACTAAGCTGTAAAGAGCCGTTGTGACCAGAAGATCCATTGAGAAATCAACTGGCATTTTATCAAGCTTGTCTGTCATCGATCATTAAGACAGATAACTTAAAATGCTTTTATGGGTGGAAATATAGAAGTAATGCTTGGCACAGATCAAACTCAAAGGAGTCTTTTGTGCGAAGAAATGTTTGCAAGCTTAGTATGAAGATGGCTGGATAACTCTCAAGCCGCTAGGATCAACCCAAAACTAGTTTTGGGCTGTTGATTTTTATTAATGTAAAGCTGTTGAGCTCATCAAACCTCTGCCCGAGGAACTGAATCTGGTGTTTCCCTCCTTGTGAATGTTTATATTTTCACGTAAATAATGCATATCTGGATGCACATAACATGATGCTTATCCCAGCTAGTT
>JAJFZO010000583.1:0-20000 GCA_021397835.1 Moringa oleifera
CACCTTATGTCCTTGAACCGATAACTATTTTTCAGCTAACCTAACCTCTTTCATCCCTTAGGACCAACAAGGAGTAGTACAAGAATATTCACCTATTGTCCATCGACTATGCCTTTTGGCCTGATCTTAGACCCTGACTCACCCTCCGTGGACAAACCTTGGAGAGGAACCCTTGGGTTTTCAGGGCATTGGATTCTCAATAATGTTTGTGTTACTCAAGTCAACATTTTTGCTTCTATTTCATCCACCCCTGCTCACGCAGGTGCTTCCTTCTATGGCAAAACGCTCCCCTACCAATGCATTTTTACATCCGACAGATCGCTTAGCCTCGTTCATCTTCAGCGTAAAAGCACTCGATCAGTGAGCTATTATGCACTCTTTCAAGGGTGGTTCCTTCTAGGCAAACCTCCTGGCTGTCTCTACACCTCTACCTCCTCAATCACTGAGCGGTCATTTAAGGGCCTTAGCTGGTGATCTGGGCTATTTCCCTCTCGACGATGAAGCTTATCCCCCATCGTCTCACTAGTCAACCTTGACTCTTGTTATTTTGAGTTCATATCTTGCATTCAGAGTTTGCTTTGACTTGGTACCACTCTCGCAATCCACACAAAAACAGTGCTTTACCCTTAGATGTCCAGTCAACTGCTGCGCCTCAATGCATTACAAGGAGAACTAGCTAGCTCTAGCTTCGAGTGGCATTTCACCCCTGATCACAACTCATTCGCTAATTCTTCAACATTAGTCAGTTCAGATCTCTATTTAGTTTCACCCAAGCTTCATCCTGGTCATGGATAGATCACCTAGGTTTGGGTCTATAAGCAGTGATAATTGCCCTATGAAGACTCGCTTTCGCTACGACTCTAGTGGGTTCCCTTAACCAAGCCACTCTCTATGAGTCGTCGGCTTATTCTTCAATAAACACGCAGTCAGAGCCTTAAGCTCCTCCCACAACTTGGGAGCTTATGGTTTCATCTTCTATTTCACTCCCTAATGAGGGTTCTTTTCACCTTCCTCATGATGTTACTTTGCTATCGGTCACCCAAAAGTATTTAACCTTGCAAGGTGGACCTTGCTGATTCACATGGGATTCCGCATGCCCCATCCTACTTGGGTCAGAGTATAAGCTAATAATGCTTTTGATTATTGGACTCTTGCCATCTAGAGTGCAGCACTCCACTGTTTCGCCTAGCAGCACGACGCTTTTATTGCTCTCTTATAACCCCGTTTCCACGATTTAGGCTGCTCTCATTTCGCTCGTCGCTACTATGGGAATCCCTTTTACTTTCTTTTCCTCTAGCTTCTAAGATGTTTTAGTTCACCAAGTTGTCTTTTACCTGCCCATGGATTCAGCAGTAGTTCAAAAGGTTGGCCTATTCGGGAAACTCCGAATCTACACTTATTTTTAACTCCCCAAAACATTTCATCGCTTACTACGCCCTTCCTCGTCTCTAGGTGCGTAAGTATCCACCGTAAGCCTTTCCTTGTTTGAACCTCACCCTTAACTTTAAGGCTATGCCATCCTAAGGTACCGCTAAATGGAAGGATCTTATCTTATCAACATCCATGAATAAGAAATCATAGATCAAACTACCGAATTGAAAAAATTGGGTGCTATCATATAGCTTTGTATCGGCTAAGTTCACAAGTTGGAGATAAGCGAACTCGAACCACTAACATCTGCCACAGGGTAAACCACTGCTTATCAAGCCCCTAATTGATTCTACCATAGAGGCCAACGATAAATAATAACTCTCCCCGGAACATATATTATAACTTTCATTGTATTGTACTCTCTAAAGAGCAACTCTTCTCAAAATCTCAAAAGGTACGTATTTGAAATACCATTCTAACTAAGGATTCTTGTGGTTTTGAAGGATCCAACCACAGGAGAACTAAGAACGGAGAGCTTTCCCTCCTTTTTTTGCCCTGACTCTTTTGAATGCTGGTTTTAAGAATGAATCATTGCCCTTTTTTTACCTTTACTGCCCAACCTGAGAGCGAATAGCTAATGCATTCCATTTATTGAATAGGGTTCTATGGTCGGTCTGTGACCCTGGAGGCGTCCTTGGGGTGATCTCATAGTTCCTATGGGGCAGAGACGATGGGGTCCGTCCATGGATTTGCATGTAATTAGACACCAAACCCATAATTACAACAACCTAATTACAAGAGCAGAGCTTTACCAACTGAGCTATATCCCCTCGAGCCAAGTGGAGCATACATGAAGGAGTCAAATGCTTTTTTTATTCTTTTCCTTGGCACAGCTGGGCCATCTTGGACTTGAATGAGAGACCTTACCCATGAAGTAAATCATCGCTCTTACGGTCCAACCAATTGGGAGAGAATCAATAGATTCCTTTTCGGGAAGGATTCATCCTTCCCAAACATAACATACAACTCTCTATTGTACTACACTCTCCAAATGTGCTTGTTCCCCCCTTCTTCCTTACCATGGCAAGTATTTGTGAAATAACTCTGATGAGAAGAAAAAAGATGGCATTAAGAGACCTTCTTAGGTTAACCCTAGACACTCTAAGATCTTTTTTCAAACCTGCTCCCATTTTGAGTAAAGAATAGATAAATAGGCATGTCCCATTGCACTGATCGGGCGTATTCATAGTGACTGAGGGGGTTGAAGATCAAGAAGTGAGTTATTTATCAGCCAAGCATTCTTCATACGGCTAGATCTACTCTCTTGGTCCCTGCGGAAAGGAAAAAGAATTTTATGTTCTTCCTTTTAGGAAAGGAGGAAGTGTAACAACCTATTGATTGCAACTTTCTTCAAACCTCTGGGAAAAACATGAAAGAAAAGGCTCGAATGATATAATTCCTCCGTCACCTTAGAATGAAAGGAGTGATCTCGTAGTTCTTGGTCTGTGAAGATACGTTATTAGGTGCTTTATTTTATTTTCCCATTAAGGTCAAACCTAAACTTGTGCTCGAGAGATAGCTATGCATATACTGATAAGAGATGTATGGATTATTGATAAGAGAGGAGCCGTGGTGGTCCCCTCCATACCACCCAGATCCCACGAGTGAATATAAAATTGGATTTATATTGGATCTCACCTGAATCGCCCCATCTATCCTACTGAGAAGAAGTTTGATTTCAAACCTCAATTCGAACAAGGGAAGTATGCCATGCTAATGTGCCTTGGATGATCCACATCTCAGGGTCAGGCGCTGATGAGCACATTGAACTATCCACGTGCTGAAAGCCCTCACAGCCCAGGTACAATGACGCAATTATCAGGAGCGTGTTCTACCACTAAGCTAATAGCCTATCGTGCAAGCCTCCTGCTGGTGGCCCACTATGCCATGCAAAAAGTGAGAGAAACCCCATCCGTTTCTCTCTTTTTTACGCCCCTATGTCCCTTTGGTATGGCAACATGGGGGCGAAAAAGGGGATCCTATCAACTTGTTCTGACCTAGGATAATAAGCTCATAGGCTTAGTCTTACTTCACCATCGAGAAAGGAAAAAAAGCTTCAATCTCCAAGTTTAACTCAGATGTAGCTCGCTTCTTTTTGGGTGTGAAGCAGTGTCAAACCAAAATATCCAACAAGCATTAAGTCTCCCTGAAAAAGAGGTGATCTAGCCGCACCTTCCAGTATGGCTACCTTGTTATGACTTTACTCCAATCACTAGCCCTGCCTTCGGCATCCCCTTCCTTGTGGTTAAGGTAACGACTTCGGGCATGGCCAACTCCCATAGTGTGACGGGTGATGTGTATAACACTTGAGAATGAATTCATCGTTGTATGGCTGACCGACAATTATTAGTGATTTTGGCTTCATGCAGACGAGTTACAACCTACAATCCGAACTAAGGATGGGTTTTTGGAGTTAACTCACCCTCATGGGATCATGACTAGGGCATAAGGGGCATGATGACTTGACGTCATCCTTACCTTCCTCCGGCTTATCACCGGCAGTCTGCTCAGGGTTCCAAATTCAATAGTGGCAACTAAACACGAGGGTTGCGCTTGTTGCGAGACTTAACCCAACACCTTACGACACGAGCTGACGACGGCCATGCACCACCTGTGTCCACGTTCCCGAGGGCACCCCTTTCTTTTAAAAGGATTCGTGGCATGTCAAGCCCTGGTAAGGTTCTTCACTTTGCTTCAAATTAAACCACATTCTTCATCGCTTGTGCGGCACCTATCAATTCCTTTGAGTTTTATTTTTGCGAACGTACTCCCCAACCGAGATACTTAATGCGTTAGCTACAGCATTGCATGGGTCGATACGCACAACGCCTAGTATCCATCATTTACGGCTAGGACTACTAGGGTATCTAATCCCATTCACTCCTCTAGCTTTCATTTCTTAGTGTCAGTGTCGGCCCAACAGAGTGCTTTCACTGTTGGTGTTCTTTTTTATCTCTACACATTTCATCGCTTCACTAAAAATTCCCTTTTCCCCTACCGTACTCTAGCTTAGTAGTTTCCACCACTTGTCCAGGGTTGACCCCTGGGATTTGACGACGAACTTAAAAAGCCACTTACAAACGCTTTACGCCCAATCATTCTAGATAACGCTTGCATCCTCTGTATTACCGCAGTTGCTAGCATAAAGTTAGCCGATGCTTATTCCTCAAATACCATCATTGTTTCTTCTCTAGGAAAAGAAGTTCATGACTCATGGGCCTTCTACCTCCACGTGGCATTGCTTCGTCAAGCTTTCGTTCATTGAGCAAAATTTCCCACTGTTTCCTCCCGTAGGAGTCTAGGTCGTGTCTCAGTCCCAGTGTGGCTGATCATCCTTTCGGACCAGTTACTAATCATCGCCTTGGTAAGTTATTGCCTCACTAGCTATCTAATCAGACGCAAGCCCCTCCTCGGGTGGATTTGTCCTTTTACTCCTCAGTCTACGGGGTATTAGCAAGCATTTTCAACTGTTGTTGCCCTCCCAAAAGCAGGTTCTTACGCATTACTCACCTGTCTACCACTGGAAACATTACTTCCTATCTAACTTGCATGTATTAAGCATGTCACCAGCGTTCATCCTAAGCCAGGATCAAACTCTCCATGAAATTCATAGTTGCATTACTCATAGCTTCCTTGTTCATAGACAAAGCTGATACGGAATTGTCTTTCATTCTAAGGCATAATTTGTATCTATGCGCTTCATATTCGCTTGAAGTTTGCTCCTAAAAATATAGCCATCCCTACCCCCTTATGTCAATCCCACGAGCCTCTTATCCATTCTTATTCGATCACAGAGGGGGAATAAGTCAAAGGGTTTAGGGATAATCAGGCTAGAAGTGATGACATCCACCACGTCAAGGAGACACTCTACCGTTGAGTTATATCCCTTCCCCCATCAAGAAATAAAACTGACTAATCCTAACGCAAAAGGTCGAGAAACTCAAGGCCACTATTCTTGAACAACTTGGAGTCGGGCTTTCCTTTCACACTATTATGGATATGAAATGAAAATAATGGAAAAAATTGAATTCAATTATCATCTGCTCTTAGCGAAAATAGGATTGACTACGGATTCGAGCCATAACACATGGTTTCTTAACAGAAAGCTGTACAATTCTCCCAATTTAAATCAAGCTAGTTTTACATGAAAAAGATTTAGCTCAGCATGTTCTATTATACGGGTAGAAGAAGTGGTATTCTTTTTTTTTTTTTAAATAGAAAAATCAGAACCAAGTCAAGATGATACGGATTAACCCCTTCTTCTTGCGCCAAAGATCTTCCTATTTCTGAAGGAACTGGAGTTACATCTCTTTTCCATTTCCATTCAAGAGTTCTTATGGGTTTCCATGCCCCTTTAAGACCCTAAAAATTTGACAAATTCCTTTTCTTAGGAACACATAAAAGATTCATCATTACAAAAAAGATAATGGTAACCCCACGATTAACTACCATTAAGTTCATTTATGAATTTCATAGTAATAGAAATACATGTTATACCAAAACAGAATTTTTAACTTGCTATCCTTTTGCCTAATAGGCAAAGATTTACCTCTGCAAAAAAGATGATTCATTCGGATCAACATGAAAGCCCCACTACATTGCATTGTTAGAATCCATGTTGTATATTTGAAAGAGGTTGACCTCCTTGTTTTTATGATATAATTCTTTTCCCGCTGAGCCTTCTTACTTCTCTGTCCACAGAGACAAAATGTAGGACTGGTGCCAACAATTAATCACGAAAGAAAGGACTCACTGAGCTGAGATCACTAACTAATACTAATCTAATACTAATGTAATACTAATATAATAGAAAATAGCTGTCTTTTCTATATACTTATGTATACTTTCCCTAGTTTTGTTGCCACTGCGGGCTTTACGCAATCGATCAGATCATATAGATATCCCTTCAACATAACATAGGTTGTCGAAAGGATCTCGAAAACCCACCAAAGCACGAAAGCCAAGATCTTTTAGAAAATAGATTCCTATTCGAAGAGTGCATAACGGCATGGATAAGCTCACACTAAACCGTCAATTTGGGATCCAATTCAAGATTTTCCTTAAGGGGTATCGGTAAGGAATTAGAATGTAATAATATTGATTCATATAGATATAGAAGAAAAGGTTTTCTATTGATTCAAGTGTTGTCCCTACGGGATAGGGATAGAGAAAGAGGAAAAAACCAAAGATTTCACATAGTGTTTTTGATCAAAAAATTAATCTAATTTAATTTATTTCATACCCTTCGCTCAATGAGAAAATAGGTTAGATTCTATAGGATCAAACCTATGGGACTTAAGGAAGGAATGATGGAAGGGAATAAAATAAAAAAAGAAAAAAAAAGAAATAAATAATAAATAAATAAGTAAATAAAAATGAAGTAGAAGAACCGAGATTTCAAATGAACAAATTCAAACTTGAAAAAGTATCTTTCTGATTCTCGAAGAATGAGGAGCAAAGCGATTGATCAAGACAGATCTCTTATTCTTATTATGAGATCATGTGATTGGATTCGCAGATGTTTGGTAAAAAAAAGAATCTTTTCCTTTGAAAATAATCAAAAATGAAAAGTGTTCAATTGGAACATGAAAAAGTGACTGAATTTTTCCTAATTACTCTTTGAGATGGAGTGGAAGAAGAGAGGAGATTCTCGAATGAGGAAAAAGGACCCAATGACTTCGAAAGAATTGAACAAAGAGCCTTATGAGGTGAAAATCTCATGTACGGTTTTGAAGAGTGGCAGTAAGGGTGACTTATCTGTCAACTTTTCCACTATTACCCCTAAAAAACCAAACTCTGCCTTACGTAAAGTTGGCAGAGTACGATTAACCTCTGGATTTGAAATCATTGCTTATATACTTGGTATTGGCTAAATTCACAAGAACATTCTGTAGTCATAGTAAGAGGGGGAAGGGTTAAGGATTTACCTAGTGTGAGATATCACATTGTTCGAGGAACCCTAGATGCTATCGGAGTAAAGGATCATCAACAAGGGCGTTCTAGTGCATTGTAGATTCTTATCCAAAACTTGTATCATTTGATGATGCCATGTGAATCGCTAAAAACATGTGAAGTGTATGGCTAACCCAAAAACAAAAGTTTCATAAGGGTATTGAAGCATGCTACAGGTCCATGGATTTTCCTTCCTTTTGCAGTATTTTGCTTAAAGGGTTAAAAGGAGATAGTGCATCAAGCTGTTCACAAAGGCCAACTTGATCCTCTTCCCCAGGGATCCTAGATGAAGGAATTCTAGTAGAGTCGCCGACTCCAACTACCGTCCATGTACGATCCATATTAGATCTGACCAACTGACCATCCTACCTCTTCTATGTTCTTGACAGCCTATCTTTGTCTTAGTAGAGTCTTTTAGTGGCATGTTTCGGTCATCTTCCCCATTACTTAGAAAAAGTGAGCCACCAATTTAGGTACAAGATACTATCATTACTGTCTGGATAATTAAATACCCAACCTGTAATCGCAATGACCCAATTGCAGGAGCGAAGCTCTACCAACTGAGCTATGTCCCCTCGAGCCAAGTGGAGCATGCATTAAGGAGTCAGATGCTTCTTCTATTCTTTTCCTTGGCGCAACTGGGCCATCCTGGACTTAAATCAGAGAGCTCGCCCGTGAAGTAAATCATCATATCTATGTTCCAACCAATTGGGAGAGTATCAATAGATTCCTTTTTGCTAGCGATTCATCCTTCCCGAATGCAGTATATAACTTTTCATTGTACTACGCTCTCCAAGTGTGCTTATTCCATCCTCTTCCTTACCATGGCAAGTATTTGTGAAATAAACTCCAATGAGAAGAAAAAAAAGGGTGTTAAGAGACCCTTCTGGGTCAACCTTAGACACTCTAAGATCCTTTTTCAAACCTGCTCCCATTTTGAGTCAAGAGATAAATAAATAGACACATCCCATTGTACTGATCGGGGGCATTTGTTGTGACTGAGGGGGTCGAAGACCAAGAAGTGAGTTATTTATCAACCAAGCATTCTTTTTATGGCTAGATCTAATCTTTTGATCCTTGCGAAAAGGAAAAAAAATTTCATATTCTTCCTTTCAAGAAGGGAGGAAGTGTAACAACCTATTAATTATAGCTTTCTGTAGACCTCTAAGAAAAGCGTGAAAAAAAAGAGGCTCAAACAGTACGAGATCACCCCAAAATGAAAGGGGTGATCTCGTAGTTCTTAGTCTGTGAAAATATGTTGTTAGGTGCTCCATTTTATTTTTCCATTGAGGCCGAACCTAAACCTGTGCTCGAGAGATAACTGTCCATCCATACTCGATCAGTGAGCTATTACGCACTTTTTCAAGGGTGGTTGCTTCTAGGCAAACCTCTTGGCTGTCTCTACACCCCTACCTCCTTTATCACTGGGCAGCCATTTAGGGGCCTTAGCTGGTGATCCGAGTTGTTTCCCTTTCGAAGATGAAGCTTATCCCCAATCGTCTCACTAGCTGACCTTGAGCCCTATAAAACTTATTGAATCCATTGTTTGGGCTCATAACAAATTAAAAGTTGCTCCTGCTACTCAGTAGAGAGCCTTAAGCATTGTATAAGGACATGCTGTAGGAATAACCCATTACCTTCTGGATGGAATTGCCACAACATGGGCGTTCTTCTTTGCAAGAATTATTGCAGTAGGATAATGACTAGGAGGATTTGAAAGGCATTATGGCTTTAGGATTTCCAAGGTTTAGCCAAGGCTTAGCTCAGGACCCCACTACTCATTGTGTTTGGTTTGGTGTTACTACCACGCATGACTTCGAGAGTCATGATGATATTACTGAGGAACGTCTTTATCAGAATATTTTTGCTTCTCACTTTGGGCAATTAGCAATAATTTTTTTGTGGACTTTCAGAAATCTTTTCCATATAGCTTGGCAAGGAAATTTTGAGGCATGGGTATAGGACCCTTTACATGTAAGATCGATTGCTCATGCAATTTGGGATCCTCATTTTGGTCAACCAGTTGTGAAAAGCTTTTATTCGAGGGGGTGCTCTTGGTCCAGTGAATATTGCTTATTCTGGTGTTTATCAGTGGTGGTATACAATCGATTTACATACTAATGAAAATCTTTATACTGGAGCTCTTTTTTTATTATTTCTTTCTACCATATCTTTAATAGCAGGTTGGTTACAACTACAACCCGCTATTAAGGGTTAGGTCCTGGTAGGCATATGTCGTCTCAATCATCATTTGTCGAGACTTTTCGAGGTAAGTTCCTTGGCTTGGACGAAGCATTTAGTCCACGTCGCAATTCCTAGATCCTGGTGGGAATATGTTCGATGGAATAATTTCTTAGATGTATTACCGCATCCCTAAGGGTTAGGTCCACTTTTTACAGGTCAGTGGAATCTTTATGCTCAAAACCACAATTTAAGTAGTCATTTATTTGGTACCTCCCAAGGATCAGGAACTGCCATTCTAACCCTTCTTGGGGGATTCCATCCACAAACACAAAGTTTATGGCTGATCGATATTGCTCATTATGCACATAAAGCGGTCCTTTGATTTGGTTCATCTTACGATCAAAAACTTTATTTCTTAAAAGGATTTAATCCTTTACCTTTCAATGAAAAATTTGAGGACAAGTATACATTCTCGTGATTTGTATCCAAGAGTCAATTATAAATTGAAAAATTAATTGGATTTTGAAATTACGAAACATAATTTTTGAATTGGATCGCTATTTCCAATTGAATAAGTATAAGAAAAGGATCCATAGATAAAGATAGAAAAATTTATTTTTAATTGTAACTAAATCTTCAATTTTTGTTTTGTATAGAAAAAATTTAAGCAAAATAGCTAATAAATGATAACTTTAGTTTACTAGAGATATTGACATATTGTTTTAGCTTGGTGGAAATAAAATGCTTTTCCTAAGGATTCTCCTAAATAGAAATAAAGAACGAAGTAATTAGAAAGATTGTTATAATCTCCTTCTTCTAGAGAGATCATCTATAAAGCAAATTGTTCTAAATTGAATGCATTCAAACAGAAAAGCGAACATAGATGTTAAGGGTCACATTTTTATTTCATTCCCGTCTTATTATATCAAGGAATTTATCCATCTTCTATAAAGGAGCCGAATGAAACCAAAGTTTCATGTTCGGTTTTAAATTAGAAACGTTAAAAATGATGAATCGACGTCGACTATAACCTCTACCCATCCAAGCTAATGATGCAGGTTCGATTCCCACTACTCGCTTTAGATTCTCTGCTCTATATTATAGAGATAATATCTATTCGAATATGTATTAATTCACTTCATTGAAGTGAATTAATATACAATTCCTAAAATTGTCTCACATATTCTTTATTTTTTCCGACTAAAAGATAGTAAAGTAAAAAATGTGAAAAAAATAAAAATGAAAAGCGTCTATTGTCTAATCGATAGGATAGAAGTCTTCTAAACCTTTGGTATAGGTTTAAATCCTATTGGACGCAATTTATTTCCATATATATTTCTATGTTAAGAAAGAAATATTGAATGATTTGAATAAAAGATACTTACTTATGTTATATTTACTTATGTTATATATATTATATACTTATTTAATACTTGAAAACTTATATTATTATTAAATAAAAATAAAATTCATTAAATTAAAGAATAAAGATTAAGAATGATCGATTTCTTTTATTTATTTATAATTGTTCTTGAAGTAGAAACGTTTTATTTGTTCCTGAATAGCTTCTTTCAAAACGACTTCTGCTTCCTCAATGAATGTCTTGGTAGAGGATATGATTTCTTAGAATTGAGGTTTATTTTTTTTTAAGTACGTAACTCAACGAGAAATTTTCTTACCTGTCCAAGTTCTAATGAATCAAGATAACCATTCGTTCCGGTATAAATAGTCATTATCTGTTCTTCCATCGTGAGAGGGGCTGATTAGGATTGTTTGAGTAACTCACGTAATTATTGGCCTCCTGCCAATTGATTTTGAGTAGCTTTATCGAGATTAGAAGCAAATTGTGCAAAGGCTTCTAATTCAGCGAATTGTGCCGATTCCAATTTTAATTTTCCAGTTACTTGTTTCATAGCTTTAATTTGAGCTACAGATCCGACTCTAGAGATAGAAATACCTACATTAAAAGCAGGTCTGATTCCAGCATTAAATAGATCAATGGATAAGAATATTTGTCCATCTGTAATGGAAATTACATTAGTAGGAATATAAGCTAAAATCGACTGAGTCTCAACTATTGGTAAAGTAGTCATACTTCTCTCACCTAATTGAGATCTTGATTTAGCGGCTCTTTCTAAAAGACATGAATGCAAATAAAAAATATCTCCTAGATAAGCTTCACGACCAGATGGTCTTCGTAATAGAAGAGACATTTGGCGATAAGCCTATGCTTGTTTGGAAGGATCATCATAAATGATTAAAGTGTGTCGTTCACAGTATATAAAATATTCAGCCAAAGCAACTCCTGTATAAGGCATGAGATATTGTAATGTAGCTGGAGGATCTGCCATTTTGGCCACCACAATAGTGTATTCCATCGCCCTCCCTCCCTTTTCCTAGAAAGTGGTTACTACCTAAGCCACAGAAGATGCTTTTTGACCAATAGCTATATAAACATATATTACATTTTGCCCTTATTGATTGAGAATTGTATCTGTGGCTGCTATTGTTTTACCAGTCTGTTTATCCCTAGTAATTAATTCCCGCTGCCCGCGTCCTATAGGAATCATCGAATCGATAGCAATAAGTCCTGCTTGAAAAGGCTCATATACGAAACGTCTCGAAATAATACCTGGAGCGGGAGATTCAATTAACCGAGATTTAGAAGCTGAAATCTCACCTCGACCATCAATAGGTTTAGCGAGGGCATTTATAACACGACCCAAATAAGCCTCACTCACAGGTGTCTGAGCAATTTTTCTTGTTGCTTTGACAGAACTTCCCTTTTGCATCATCAAATCGTCACCCATTAATACAACACCAACATTATTTGATTCTAAATTCAGGACAATACCTATCATACCCTCTTCAAATTCTACTAATTCACCTGCCATTACTTCATTAAGACCATAAATCCGAGTGATGTCATCACCTACTTGAAGTACGGTACCGATATTTACAATTTTTACTTCTTTATTATATTGCTTAATACGTTCACGGATAATATTACTAATTTTGTTGGCTCTAATGGTTACCATGAGTATTTCCTAATTCTTTTTTTGAAGCAAAAAATAATAATAATAATAATGCCTATGATCTTTTATATTTGTTAGCCCCTTTCTTCAATTCAATTAGATGTTAATGTAAATGAACCATAACTATGTAAACCTAGTCCTAATAGATTGAACCTAAAATAGCATATCCAAATTATAAGAAAGCCTATAGAAGCCACAATTACAGAATTTATACCTGTCAAATTGATATTTCTTCGAATATGTAAATAAATCGCGAATATGGTCCAAGTAATAAAGGCCCAAGTTTCTTTTGGGTCCCAATTCCAATATGATCCCCATGCCTCATTAGCCATAACGCTCTTGAAAGAATGCCTATGGTTAAAAAAATAAACCCAAGACTAATAATACAATAACTCCAATGATCCAATTCTTGAATCAATCGGTACCTTGAACAATTTTGAGAAGAAAAAAATAAGTGTTTAGTAAAATATTGCCTTTTTCATTCATGTATTGAATTTTACCAAAAGAAAATGACTCATTTAAGAAATTATTACTTTTACCAAAAATTTTTATGACTTTGCGAAATGTAATGACTAAAAGAGCTATTGATAATAATGGTCCACATAAGAGAACGGCATAGCCTAATACCATCATACTTACGTGCATCATTAACCACTAGGATTGGAGAGCAGGCACTAATATTACAGATTGAGGCATTTTCTTTGAAAGACACGAAGTAGCAAAACCTTGGGTAAAAATAGCACTTGGCGTAGTTATTACGTTTAAATGATTTTTATGCTTTTTATTAAAATAGAAAAGCTTATGAATAGTGGAGAAACTCCATGAAAGAAAGATTAATGATTCATATAAATTACTTAATGGGAAATGGCCCGAATAAATCCAACGAGTGGCTAATAATCCTGTTATACAAAAAAGGTAACCATCATGCCCTTGTTTGATAAATCATACAGTTCTATCATTTCATCGACTAATAAGGTTTAAAAAAAATTGTAATTACAATTGAAACGACTAAAAAAGATATATGAGTTAATATATGCTTTAAGGTTGAAAAAATCATAAAAGTAAAAAAAAAAAAGTGGGGGTCCTCCGATTATATGGAATCAAAATCGGGAATTTAATTCATTATAGAACTTATTCTATCTCTTTCAGAAGATGCTATGCCACTACTCATACTCGAATCGAGATGCTCTAGCACTGCTTCCTAAGAGCAGCGTGTCTACCAATTTCACCATAGCGGCTTGTTCAAAATCATAATAACCTTTTTTTATTCAATCGTCGAGATTGAAAGAATCGATTCAAATTCAATGAAATTTAAGAAAGATTTGATGAAGCAAAACTCGTTTAAAAAAGGATTTGAAGGTGCGAATCCAACATTAAGCCTTTATAATAATATTCTAATTCTCTCTTTTTTTAGTTTTTTAAGTTAAGAGTTTATGACTTAATAAGAGAAGTTTTTTAAGTTTATGTTTTTTCTTAAAATAGAACTGTTGTAACTAAATAGTTGTGACTTCAATCTAGAGATAGAACTAAAAAAAAAATGTTTTTTATCATTTTATTTTCATTTGTTAATTATTTAATATAATTTTAAAAATCTATAAATCTATTTTTTATGAATTCAATGAATAAAATAAAAATTAAAAAATATTATTTTTACGGATCAGAATTTTAGCAAACATCCAACAATTTAAATTAAAAGAGGTTTATGTAATTTGCATAGCTTTGTATTAATTCTTAGGGGTTTTCATTATTAATTTGTGTTTGAATTTATCAAACTAATTAGTTATGGGGGGGACGTATTATACAAAATAAAGTTTTGATTTCTATCGTAATTCATACTTCCAAAAAAATACTTTCTAAATCTAAATTAGAATAATAATTATAAAGATATATATCTTGATTGATCTTCCTATACAAATATAGAAGTTTTTTGATCACTTAAAAATGATACATTATTCGTATATAATAGCCCCACTAAATTTGAAAATGTGCTTTTATCAATTGGGTTTCAAGCAAGGAATATATAATGATTTAGAAAAATAATGATTTAAAAAGTTCTAAGAGTTACAAGATTTAAACTTAATCAATCAATTTCAACAATCTAAACCTATTGATTTTAACTAAAGATCTTCTATTTCTTCTTTTATAGTAAATATATATATATATATATATATATAACTTTTTATATTTATTATTCTAACAAGTGTGCGATGGGGAAAATAAGAATCCTCATCTCGAAAATAAAAAAAAAAAAAAATATATATATATATATATATTATAAAAAAGGTGAAACCTTATACCTTATCTTTATTTTATTTTTAAAAATGTAACCTTTTATTATTTTATAATTTAATAGAAAAAAACCAAAGAGTTCAAAACATTAGGGAATGGAAATCATTCCTTTTATACTTATTACTTTTATATTTTAAAAAAAATAGCTTTTCGAGTTAGGTCGATTCATATTATTTTAATGTTTTTTTATTTACTTTTATTTATTTGTCGGACAAACAAACTTTTTGAATTCCTTGTAGAAAGAGATTTTGCTAACGAAAAAGCTTTCAACACTGCCCAATATCCCTTCTTTTTCCAAATATTTTTACGAATATGCTTTTTTCATATAGAAGTATGTTTTTTTGGAACTGTCATTCAAAAACGAAAAAGGTTATTCAATGCTGTAGTTGGATGTGAAAGACATCTATTGTTCAAAACGAATCGTTCTTTCCTATTCCTTATCTGTCTATTTATATTTATTTTATTTTTTCTTTAGATTATATATACTATCCTCAAAACAAAAAACTCTAAATACATGTGTAAAAATAGCATAAAATATTCCATTACTGGAACAAAAAAAACAAAAAAGAAAAAACAATATGATATAGGATTTTCTTTATTTCTAGTCCATTACAATAGCCGGAAGAAAGAAAAATTTTTTCTTTATTGGTACATTTTATATCCCCATTCAAATCTATAAAATACACTATCCCATATAATATAAGTTGAATTGGTTGAAGTTGATGAAAAAATAAAAAAAAAAATTTCTTTTCTCTTTCCATCCATCTCTATCTATTTTTGTCGTGCTACATTTCTATTTATATTTATACAAGAAAAAAACATCGAAAAATTTAAGAACCCCCTTTTACATTTTATCTAATAAAAATCTTTTATTTTTTTTATTAATCGATCAAACTCGAAGAAAGAGTACACCTAATTTAAATTTTCAAATTCGAATCAGGCCAGTAGTTTAGCTAATCGATACACGATTTTGTGAAAAAAAAAATTAGGTTCATATCTAAAAAAAAATTAGAATATTCTTTCTTACAAGCATAAGTGTCATTTATTGTAATGGAAGACAATCAATCAGTTATACAATGAACTAGTTAAGGATAACAAACTAAAATAACTAGTTTCTTTATTGGATAAAGCTTTGGTTCATCCTATAATTATGATTCATATCAAGTACTTTTTTGTTTGTAGTGTAAATCTTTATTCTATTTTTGATATATGTATATAAATTATTGGATTGTAACAATAATTGAATTTTTCTATATTTTCATAAAGATCTTGCTTAATAAACTTAATAAAAAAGTAATTATTTTCCTTTTTCATTTTTTTCAATAGTAACTTAGTCATATCATTTGGCCACTTCTAATTTCTTGATTTTGAAGTATTTGATTGAGACTAATTCCGAATAGAAAAAATTTCCATTTAAGTTTGAAATATCTTGATTTTTAATTTCTCCCTTTGAGATAAGAACTGGTGAATCAGAAATAATTAATAATTAATTAAGAATAAAATAAAAAAATTTTTTTATGGAACACACATATCAATATTCATGGATCAATATTCATGGATCATACCTTTCATTCCACTTCCAGTTCCTACTTTACTAGGAATGGGACTTTTACTTTTTTCGACAGCAATAAAGAATCTTCGCCGTATGTGGTCTTTTTTTAGTATTTTATTGTTAAGTATAGTTATGATTTTTTTCAGTCGATCTAGCTATTCGACAAATAACTCCAAGTTCCACCAATCAATATGTATGGTCTTGGACCATAAATAATGAATTCTCTTTTGAGTTCGGCCACTTTATTGATCCACTTACTTCTATTATGTCAATATTAATCACCACTGTTGGAATTTTTGTTCTTATTTATAGTGACAATTATATGTCTCACGATCAAGGGTATTTGATATTTTTTGCTTATATGAGTTTTTTCAATACTTCAATGTTAGGATTAGTTACTAGTTCTAATTTGATACAAGTTAATATTTTTTTTAGGAATTAGTTGGAAGGTGTTCTTATTTATTAATTGGTTTTTGGTTCACACGACCTATTGCAGCGAATGCTTGTCAAAAGCCTTTGTAACTAATCGTGTAGGGGATTTTGGTTTATTATTAGGAATCTTAGGCCTTTATTGGATATCGGGTAGTTTCAAATTTCAGGATTTGTTCGAAATATTCAATAACTTGATTTATAAAAATCAAGTTAATTTTATTCCTTACTTTGTGTGCTTCTATTATTTGTAGGCCCAATTGCCAAATCCGCGCAATTCCCCCTTCATGTATGGTTACCTGATGCCATGGAAGGTCCTGCTCCTATTTCGGCTCTTATACATGCTGCTACTATAGTAGCGACAAGAATTTTTCTTATAGCTCGGCTTCTTCCTCTTTTCATAATCATACCTTACATAATGTATCTAATTTCTTTGATAGGTATAATAAAAATACTATTAGGAGTTACTTTAGCTCTTGCTCAAAAAGATATTAAGAAAAGCTTAGCCTATTCTACAATGTCATAATTGGGTTATATGATGTTAGCTCTAGGTATAGGGTCTTATTGAGCTGCTTTATTTCATTTGATTACTTATGCTTATTCAAAAACATTGTTATTTTTAGGATCCGAATCAATTATTCATTCAATGGAAGCTATTGTTGGATATTCTCCAGTTAAAAGCCAAAATATAGTTCTTATGGGTGGTTTAAGGAAGCATGTGCCAATTACAAAAATTGCTTTTTTATTAGGTGCGCTTTCTCTTTGTGGTATTACCCCCTTGTTTGTTTTTGGTCCAAAGATGAAATTATTAATGATAATTGGTTGTATTCATCGATTTTTGCAGTAATAGCTTGTTCCATAGCCGGATTAACCGCATTTTATATGTTTCGGATATATTTACTTACTTTTGAAGGATATTTAAACATTCATTTTCAAAATTACAGTGGAAAAATAAGTAGCTCTTTCTATTCAATATCTCTATAGGGTAAAAAAGAACCAAAAAGGATTAATAGAAATTTTTGCTTAGTACCTTTATTAATAATGAATAATACCGAAAGAGCTCCTTTTTTTTGGAAAAAGGCATATCGAATTGTTAGTAATGTAAGAAATAGAACTTTTATTACTATTACTCATTTTGGCATTAAGACGACTTTGTCTTATCCCTATGAATCGAACAATACTATCCTATTTCCTATGCTCGTATTGGTTATATGTACTTTGTTTATTAGAGCCATAAGAATTCATTTTACTCAAGAAGGAATAGATTTTGATATATTATCAAAATTGTTAACTTCGTCTATAAACCTTTTACATCAAAATTCAAAAAACAAAATTGATTGGTATGAATTTTTGACAAATGCAACTTTTTCAATGAGTACAGCTTATTTTGGAATATTTATAGTATTTTTTTATATAAGCTTTTTTATTCACTTACTTAATTCATTTTTGAAGAAAGGTCCAAAGAGAATTCTATGGGACAAAATAAAAGATTGGATATATGATTGGTCATATAATCGTGCTTACATAGATACTTTTAATGCAATATCTTTAACTGATGGTATAAGAGGAATTGCGAAACTAACTCATTTTTTTGATAGATGAGTAATTGATGGAATTCCGAATGGGATAGGTATTACGAGTTTCTTTATAGGAGAAAGCATAAAATATGTGGAGGGGAGTTGCATCTCTTCTTATCTCTTATTATATTTGTCCTATTTACTTATTTTTTTATTAATTTACTACTTTTTATTTTTAAATTTATATTTCTGAATTTTTTCTAATCTAAGAAGAATCTTTAAGTTTTATTTTGTTCAACAATCTATATAAAAAAAGTGACATTTCATTTCTTACAGCATTTTCAAATCGATCATTTTTTATATATCGAAATGGCCGATTCCATTGGTTAGAATTGAAAAGAAGATTCACAAGAGGTTTTTCAAATAAATATTTATCTTTTTTTAATATTTTTAAATTCGAATTTTCTTAATTCCCATCTAGATTTTCATAAACTAGGCGTTTTTTATATTCATAGCATGCCCTTTGTATGTTTATTAATTCAAATTCATTATCCTTATATTTTTTTCCTTTCCATTCACTCGAATCTCTTCCATTTCATCGATTTTGTCCGGATCCTCCTTTTTTTTCAAAAAAAGAGAAGGAAAAGTATCTTCTTTGGTGGATACCTCTTGGTCCTATTTAGTCCCTCCTCTTTCTTCCGTTTCTGAGGTTCTTTTTAGTTTCTTAGTAAAAATAAGTGACGGTATTTTGCCTAAATAGTAGACACAGGTAATAAATAAGAGAATACTAAAGATTCGAGTGATAGAATTTCTCAATTCTGACACAAGGTACTTATACTTATTAGATCGAATAAGTACATTAGACCTAATAGAATTATTTTTCTGTATCCAGACTAATACCAATCCAACCCATTTCATGAATAAAATGTGAGCAATTAACCAACCAACAAAACTACTTGTTACAAATAACATCTTGTTGTTGCATCGAAACATATAAATGTTGACTAATCTGGCTAACATTGAACTTGGTAAAATGAAATGGTTGAATAATTGAAAAATGAGATTATTCAGGAATACACATTGAATGCGAAGATTACGCATTGAATTTCTGGTAGTAGATCCATAATCAAAAAAGTGTTTGTGATTGTTCCAGAAGAAATGAAACAAAAGATACGGTAGAGCTAGGACAGTTATTGTATGAGGTCTACCCAATGCTAAATGCAGAGGCGCATAATAGATCGATATGAACATCATGAGCTGTCCCGCAATAAAACCAGTTGTTGCTGATACCTTCTTCTTGGTTCCTTCTTCTCCTTCTTCCATAACCCCAGCTCGGAGGAGGAAGAGATAAGAGGGCCCTATGTAGAATATGGTCAGAAATCCATAATAGAGTCTGACCACAACGATCGAATTGATTATCTTTATGCATAAGGATACTAGATTACCTAGTATAAAAGATTTCAAAATCATCACAAACCTCCCTTTTTTCTTTTCTATTTCAATTTTTGGATTATTATATGATGATTTTGAAACTTTTCATATATAAAAATGGAAAGTGATAGACTAGAAACGAAATCTCTTATGTCAATGACACCAAAGGGATATTAAATG
>JAJFZO010000583.1:30000-42500 GCA_021397835.1 Moringa oleifera
GGGCACGGGAAGCATGCCCCGGCAGCCCCCAGCAGGCACAGCATGGGCTAATTGCCCAGCGTGCTGCAGCGGTGGGCACGCCAGCAAGGCTACGGGCGCCCATCGCTAGCCAGCCCCCTCGTCCCTGTCCCTCGACTTGGTGCCCAGCGAGTGAGCCAGGGGAGCCGCATCGCATGAACACTTGGCATGGGAGGCATGCCCCGGCAGCCCTCAGCAGGCACAGCATGGGCCAAGTGCCCTGCGTGCGGCAGCGGTGGGCGCGCCAGCCAGGCCACGGGCGCCCATCGCGATCCAGCCCCCTCGTCCCTGTCCCTCGACTTAGTGCCCAGCGAGCGAGCCAGGGGAGCCTCCTCGCATGGACCCTGGGCACGGGACGCATGCCCAGGAAGCCCCCAGCAGGCACGGCATGGGCCAAGTCCCTAGCATGCGGCAACGGTGGGCGCGCCAGCATTGCCACGGGCGCCCATCGCGATCCAGGCCCCTCGTCCTTGTCCCTCGACTTAGTGCCCAGCGAGCTAGCCAGGGGAGCCGCGTCGCATGGAACCTGGGCACGGGAGGCATTCCCAGGCAGCCCCCAGCAGGTTCGGCATGGGCCAAGTGCCCAACGTGCGGCAGCGGTTTGCGCGCCAGCCAGGCCACAGGCGCCCATCGCGAGCCAGCCCCCTCGTCCCTGTCCCTCGACTAAGTGCCCAGCGAGCGAGCCAGAGGAGCCACGTCGCATGGACCCTTGCCACAGGAGGTATGCCCCGACAGCCCCAAGCAGGCACGGCATGGGCCAAGTGCCCAGCGTGCGGCAGCGGTGGGAGCGCCAGCCAGGCCACTGGTGCCCATCGCGAGCCAGCCCCCTCATCCCTGTCCATCGACTTAGTGCCTAGCGAACGAGCCAGGGGAGCCGCATCGCATGGACCCCGGGCACGGGAGGAATGCCCTTTCAGCACTTAGCAAGAACGGCATGGGCCAAGGGCCCAGCGTGCGGCAGCGGTTGGCGCACCAGCCAGGCCACAAGCGCCTATCGCGAGCCAGCCCCTTCATCCCTATCCCTTGACTTAGTGCCCAGCGAGCGAGCCAGGGGAGCCGTGTCGCACGGACCCTAGGCATGGGAGGCATGCCCAGGCAGCCCCCAGCAGGCACGGCATGGGCCAAGTGCTCAGCGTGCGGCAGCGGTGGGCGAGCCAGCCTGGCCACAGGCGCCCATCGCGAGCCAGGCCACAGGCGCCCATCGTGAGCCAGCCCCCTCGTCCCTGTCCCTCGACTTAGTGCCCAGCGAGCGAGCCAGGGGAGCCGCATCGCATGGACCCGGGGCACGGGAAGCATGCCCCAGCAGCCCCCAACAGGCACGGAATGGGCGAAGTGCCCAGCGTGCGGTAGTGGTGGGGGCGCCAACCAGGCCACGGGCGCCCATCGCTAGCCAGCCCCCTCGTCCCTATCCCTCGACTTAGTGCCCAGCGAGCGAGCCAGGAGAGCCGCGTCTCATGGACTATAGGCACGGGAGGCATGCCCCGGCATGGGCCAAGTGCCCAGCGGGTGGCAGCGGTGGGCGCGCAAGCCAGGCCACGGGAGTCCATCGCGAGCCAGCCTTGTCGTCCCTATCCCTCGACTTAGTGCCAAGCGAGCGAGCCAGGAGAGCCGCATCGCTCAGTCCCTGGGCATGGGAGGCATGCCCAGGCAGCCCCCAACAGGCTCGGCATGGGCCAAGTGCCCAGCGTGGGGCAGCGGTGGATGCGCCAGCAAGGCCACATGCGCCCATCGCGAGCCAGCCCCCTCGTCCCTGTCCCTCGACTAAGTGCCCAGCGAGCGAGCCAGTGGAGTTGCATCGCATGGACCCTGGGCACGGAAGGCATGACCTGGCAGCACCCAGCAGGCACGGCATGGGCCAAGTGCCCAGTGTGCAGCAGTAGTGGGCATGGGAGGCATGCCCAGGCAGGCCCCAGCAGGCACGGCATGGGCCAAGTGCCCAACGTGCTGCAGCGGTGTGCGCGCCAGCCCTGCCACAGGCACCCATCCCGAGCCAGCCCCCTCGTTCCTGTGCCTCAAATTAGTGCCCAGCGAGCAAGCCAGGGGATCCTCGTCGCGTGGACCTTGGGCACGGGAAGCATGCCCTGGCAGCCCCTAGCGGGCACGGAATAGGCGAAGTGCCCAAGGTGCGGCAGCGCTAGGCCACGGGCGCCCATCGCGAGCCAGCCCCCACGTCCCTGCCCCTCGACTGACTGCCCAGCATGTGAGCAAGGGATGCCGCATCGTATGGACCCTGGGCACGGGTGGCATGCCCAGGCAGCCCCCAGCAAGAACGGCATGGGATGCTCGCCCAGCGTGCAGCAACGGTGGGCGCGGCAGCCACCCCGCCGGCGCCCATCGCGAGCCAGCGCCCTTGTCCCTGTCCCTCGACTAAGTGCCCAATGAGAGAGCCGGGGAGGCCGCGTCGCACAGACCCTGGGCACGGGAAGCATGCCCCGGCAGCCCCCAGCAGGCACGGCATGGGCCAATTGCCCAGCGTGCGGCAGCGGTGGGCACTCCGGCAAGGCTACGGGCGCCCATCGCTAGCCAGCCCCTACGTCCCTGCCCATCGACGTGCTGCCTAGCGTGCAAGCCAGGGGGGCCGCGTCGCAACTCCCAGTAGGCACGGTATGGGCTGCTCGCCGAGCGTGCGGCAGCGGTGGGCGCGCTTGCCAGGCCGTGGCTGCCTAAAGCGAGCCAGCCCCCTCGTCCCTGCTCCTCGACTGACTGCCCAGCATGTGAGCCAAGATGCCGCGTCGCACGGACCTTTGCATGGGTGGCACGCCGAGGCAGCCCCCCAGAAGGCACGGCATTGGCTGCTCGCCTAGCGTGCTGAATCGGTGGGCGTGCCAGCCAGGCCGCGGGCGCCTATCGCGAGCCAGCCTCCACGTCCCTGCGCTTCGACTAATTGCCCAGCGAGCGAGCCAGGGGGGCGCGTCGCACGGACCCTGGGCACGAGTGGGACGCCTAGGAAGCCCCCAACAGGCACGGCATGGCCTGCTGGCCAAGCGTGCGGCAGCGGTTGGCGCTCCAGCCAAGCCGCGGGCCCCTATTGTGAGCCAACCCCACGTCCCTGCCCCTCGAGGTACTGCCCAGCGTGCTAGCTAGGGGGGCCGCGTTGCTCGGACCCTGGGCACGGGTGGCACGCCCAGGCAGCCCCCAGCAGGCAAGGCATGCCCTGCTCTCCCAGCGTGCGGCAGCGGTGGGCGCGCCAGCCAGGCAGAGGGCACCCATCGCGAGCCAGCCCCCACGTCCCTGCCCCTCGACGTAGTGCCCAGCGAGCGAGCCAGGGGGGCCATGTCGCACGAACCCTGGGCATGGGTGGCACGCCCAGCCTTTCCCTTGCAGACACGGCATGAGCTTCTCGCCCAACGTGCGCCAGCGGTGGGCGCACCAGCCAGGCCGCGGGCGCCCATCACGAGCCAGCCTCCTCGTCCCTACCCCTCAACGTACTGCCTAGCGTGCGAGCCAGGGGGTCCGCGTCGTACGGACCCTGGGCACGGGTAGCACACCCAGGTAGCCCCCAGCAGGCATGGCATGGCCTGCTCACCCAGCGTGCGGCAGCGGTGGGCGCGCCAACCATGTCGCGGGAACCCATCGCGAGCCGGCCCCCACGTCCCTGCCCCTCGACGTAGTGCCCAACGAGTGAGAGAGCTAGGGAGGCCGCGTTGCACAGACCCTGGGCACGGGAAGCATGCCCCGGCAGCCCCCAGCAAGCAAACCATGGGCTAATTGCCCAACGTGCTGCAGCGGTGGGCACGCGAGCAAGGCTACGGGCGCCCATCGCTAGCCAGCCCCCTCGTCCCTGTCCCTCGACTTGGTGCCCAGCGAGTGAGCCAGGGGAGCCGCGTCGCATGGACCCAGGGCATGGGAGGCATCCCCCGGCAGCCCCCAGTAGGCACGGCATGGGCCAAGTGCCCTGCGTGCGGCAGCGGTGGGCGCGCCAGCCAGGCCACGGGCGCCCATCGCGATCCAGCCCCCTCGTCCCTGTCCCTCGACTTAGTGCCCAGCGAGCGAGCCAGGGGAGCCTCCTCGCATGGACCCTGGGCACGGAATGCATGCCTAGGAAGCCCCCAGCAGGCACGGCATGGGTCAAGTCCCCAGCATGCAGCAGCGGTGGGCGCGCCAGCATTGCCACGGGCGCCCATCGCGATCCAGCCCCCTCGTCCCTGTCCCCCGACTTAGTGCCCAGCGAGCCAGCCAGGGGAGCCGTGTCGCATGGACCCTTGGCACGGGAGGCATGCCCAGGCAGCCCCCAGCAGGTTCGGCATGGGCCAAGTGCCCAGCGTGCAGCAGCGGTTGGCGCGCCAGCCAGGCCACAGGCACCCATCGCGAAACAGCCCCCTCATCCTTGTCCCTCGACTAAGTGCCCAACGAGCGAGCCAGAGCAGCCACGTCGCATGGACCCTTGCCACAGGAGGCATGCCCCGGCAGCCCCCAGCAGACACGGCATGGGCCAAGTGCCCAGCGTGAGGCAGCGGTGGGAGCGCCAGCCAAGCCACTGGCGCCCATCACGAGCCAGACGCCTCATCCCTGTCAATCGACTTAGTGCCCAGCGAGCGAGCTAGGGGAGCCGCATCGCATGGACCTCGGGCACAGGTGGAATGCCCTTGCAGCACTCAGCAAGAACGGCATGGGCCAAGGGCCCAGCGTGCGGCAGCGGTTGGCGCACCAGCCAGGCCACAGGCGCCCATCATGAGCCAGCCCCTTCGTCCCTGCAACTTGACTTAGTGCCCACCGAGCGAGCCAGGGGAGCCGCGTCGCACGGACCCCAGGCATGGGAGGCATGCCCAGGCAGCCCCCAGCAGGCACGGCATGGGCCAAGTGCTCAACGTGCGGTAGCTGTGGGCGCGTCAGCCCGGCCACAGGCGCCCATCGCGAGCCAGCCGCCTTGTCCCTGTCCCTCGACTTTGTGCCCAGTGCTCGAGCTAGGGGAGCTGCGTCGTATGGACCCTAGGGATGGGAAGCCATCCCCGGCAGCCCCCAGCAGGCACTAAATGGGCCTAGTGCCCAGCGTGCGGCAGCGGTGGGCGCGCTAGCCAGGCCATGGGCGCTAATCGCTAGCTTGCCCCCTCGTCCCTATCCCTTGACTTAGTGCCCCGGCAGCCCCAAGCAGGCACGGCATGGGCCAAGTGCCCGGCGTGGTCAGTGGTGGGCGCGCCAGCCAAACTACGGGCGCCCATCGCGAGCCAGCCCCCTCGTCCCTGCCCGTCGACTGACTGCCTAGCGTGCAAGCAAGGGGTGCCGCATCGTATGGACCTTGGTCACGAGTGGATCGCCCAGGCAGCCCCCAGCAGCAACGGCATGGGCAGTTCGCCCAGCGTGCGGCAGCGGTGGGCACGCCAGCCAGGCCGCTGGCGCCCATCACGAGCCAGCTCCAACGTCCCTGTCCCGCAACTAAGTGACCAGCGAGCGAGACAAGGGAGCCGCGTGCAGCAGCGGTGGGCGCGCAGCCAGGCCACAGGCGCCCATCGCGAGCCAGCCCCCTCGTCCCTGTCCCTCGACTTAGTGGCCAGCGAGCGAGCCAGGGGAGCCGTGTCGCATGGACCCTGGGTACAGGAGGCATGCCCCAGGAGGCACGGCATGGGCCAAGTGCCCTGCGTGCGGCAGCGGTGGGCAGCCAGGCCCAGCGATCCAGGCACTTAGTGCCCATGCATGGACCAAGTGCCCCCCCAGCAGGCACGGCATGTGCGGCAGCAGGGTGGGCGCGCCAGCCAGCCAGGCCACCCCCTCGTCCCTGTCCCCCGACTTAGGCCCAGCCCATCGCGACCCTGGGCCGGGAGCCCCCTCCAAGTCCCAGTGTGCGGCAACGGTCCCTCGACTTAGTGCCCAGCGAGCGAGCCAGGGGAGCCGTGTCGCATGGACCCGGGGCACGGGAAGAATGCCCCAGCAGCCCCCAGCAGGCAAGGAATGAGCGAAGTGCCCAGCGTGCGGTAGTGGTGGTGGCGCCAACCAGGCCACGAGCGCCCATCGCTAGCCAGCCCCCTCGTCCCTGTCCCTCGACTTAGTGCCCAGCGAGCGAGCCAGGGGAGCCGCGTCTCATGGACCATGGGCACGGGAGGCATGCCCCGGCCGCCCCGAGCAGGCACAGCATGGGCAAAGTGCCCAAAGGGTGGCAGCGGTGGGCGCGCCATCCAGGCCACGGGCGCCCATCGCGAGCCAGCCCCCTCGTCCCTGTCCCTTGACTTAGTGCCAAGCGAGAGAGCCAGGAGAGCCGTATCACTCAGTCCCTGGGCATGGAAGCATGCCAAGGCAGCCCTCAACAGGCTCGGCATGGGCCAAGTGCCCAGCGTGGGGCAGCGGTGGATGCGCCAGCAAGGCCGCATGCGCCCATCGCGAGCCAGCCCCCTCGTCCCTGTCCCTCGACTAAGTGCCCAGCGAGCGAGCCAGGGGAGCTGTGTCGCTTGGACCCTGGACACGGAAGGCATGGCCCGGCAGCACCCAGCAGGCACGGCATGGGCCAAGTGCCCAGCGTGCGGCAGCAGTGGGCGCACCAGCCAGGCCACAGGCGCCCATCGCGAGCCAGCCCCCTCGTCCCTATCCCTCGACTTAGTGCCCAGCGACCGAGCCAGGGGAGCCGCATCGCACAGACCCTAGGCATGGGAGGCATGCCCAGGCAGGCCCAAGCAGGCACGGCATGGGCCAAGTGCCCTGCATGCGGTAGCGGTGGCCGCGCCATCCAGGCCACGGGCGCCCATCGCGATCCAGCCCCCTTGTCCCTATCCCTCGACATTGTGCCCAGCGAGCGAGCCAGGGGAGCCTCGTCGCATGGACCCTGGGCACGGGACGCGTGCCCAGGAAGCCCCCAGCAGGCATTGCCACGGGCGCCCATCGTGAGCCAGCCCCCTTGTGCCTGTCCCTCGACTTTGTGCCCAGCGAGCGAGCTAGGGGAGCCGCGTCGTATGGACCCTGGGCATGGGAAGCCATCCCCGGCAGCCCCCAGCAGGCACTAAATGGGCCAAGTTCCCTGCTTGCGGTAGCGGTGGGCGTGCCAGCCAGGCCATGGGCGCCCATCGCTAGTTGTCCCCTCGTCCCTATCCCTTGACTTAGTGCCCAGCGAGTGAGCCAGGGCAGCCGCGTCGTATGGACCCTAGGCACAGGAGGCATGCCAAGGCATCCCCCAGCAGGCATGGCATGGGCCAAGTGCCCGGCGTGGTCAGCGGTGGGCGCGCCAGCAAGGCCACGGGCGCCCATCCAGAGCCAGCCCCCTCGTTCCTGTCCCTCGAATTAGTGCCCAGTGAACGAGCCAGGGGTTCCACGTAGTATGGACCCTGGGCACGGGAAGCATGCCCCAGCAGCCCCCAGTGGGTACGGAATGGGCGAAGTGCCCAGGGTGCGGCAGCACTAGGCCACGGGCGCCCATCGCGAGCAAGCCCCAACGTCCCTGCCCCTCGGCTGACTGCCCAGCGTGTAAGCAACGGATGCCGCATCGTACGGACCCTGGGCATGGGTGGCACGCCCAGGCAGCCCCCAGCAAGAACGGCATGGGATGCTCGCCCAGCATGCTGCAGCGGTGGGCGAGCCAGCCACACCGCCGGCGCCCATTGCGAGCTAGCCACCTTGTCCCTGTCCCTCGACTAAGTGCCCAGCGAGAGAGCCAGGGAGGCCGCGTCGCACAGACCCTGGGCACAGGAAGCATGCCAAGGCAGCCCCCAGCAGGCATGGCATGGGCCAATTACCCAGCGTGCGGCAGCGGTGGGCACGCCAGCAAGGCTACGGGCGCCCATCGCTAGCCAGCCCCCTCGTCCCTGTCCCTCGACTTGGTGCCCAGCGAGTGAGCCAAGAGAGCCGCGTCGCATGGACCCTGGGCATGGGAGGCATGCCCCGGCAGCCCCCAGCAGGCACGGCATGGGCCAAGTGCCCTGCATGCGGCAGCGGTGGGCGCGCCAGCCAGGCCACGGGCGCCCATCGCGATCCAGCCCCCTCGTCCCTATCCCTCGACTTAGTGCCCAGCAAGTGAGCCAGGGGAGCCTCGTCGCATGGACCCTGGGCATGGGACGCATGCCCAGGAAGCCCCCAGCAGGCATTGCCACGAGCGCCCATCGCGAGCCAGCCCCCTTGTCCCTGTCCCTCGACTTTGTGCCCAGCGAGCGAGCTAGGGGAGCCGCGTTGTATGGACCCTGGGGATGGGAAGCCATCCCCGGCAGCCCCTAACAGGCACTAAATGGGCCAAGTGCCCAGCTTGCGGTAGCGGTGGGCGTGCCAGCCAGGCCATGGGCGCCCATCGCTAGCTTGCCCCCTCGTCCCTGTCCCTTGACTTAGTGCCCAGCGAGCAAGCCAGGGCAGCCGCGTCGCATGGACCCTAGGCATGGGAGGCATGCCAAGGCAGCCCCCAGCAGGCACGGCATGGGCCAAGTGCCCTGCGTGGTCAGCGGTGGGCGCGCCAGCAAGGCCACGGGCTCCAATCGCGAGCCAGCCCCCTTATCCCTGCCCGTCGACCGATTGCCCAGCGTGCGAGCAAGAGGTGCAGCATCGTATGGACCTTGGTCACGGGTGGCACGCCTAGGCAGTCTCCAGCAGGAACGCCATGGGCTGCTCACCAAGCGTGCTGCAGCGGTGGGCGCGCCAGCCAGGCTGTGGGTGCCTATCGCGAGCCAGCCCCCACGTCCCTGTCCCTCAACTAAGTGCCCAGCGAGCGACCCAGGGGAGCCGCGTTGCATGGACTCTGATCACGGGAAGCATGCCCCAGCAGCCCCTAGGAGGCACGGCACGGGCCAAGTGCCCAGTGTGTGATAGCGGTGGGCGCGCCAGCCAGGCCACGGGCGCCCATCGCTAGCCAGCTCCCTCGTCCCTGTCCCTCGACTTGGTGCCCAACGAGCGAGACAGGGGAGCCACGTCGCTTGGACCTTAGGCACGGGAGGCATGCCCAGGAAGCCCCCAGCAGGCACGGCATGGGCCAAGTGCCCAGCATGCGGCAGCGGTGGGCGCGCCAGCGAGGCCACAGGCGCCCATCGTGAGCCAGCCCCCTCGTCCCTGTCCCTCGACTTAGTGCCCAGTGAGTGAGCCAGGGGAGCAGTGTTGCATGGACCCTGGGCAGGAGAGGCATGCCCTGGCAGCCCTCAGCAGGCACGGAATGGGCCAAGTGCCCAGCGTGCGGCAGTGCTGCACGCGCCAGCCCGGCCACAGGCGCCCATCGTGAGCGAGCCCCCTCGTCCCTGTCCCTCAACTTAGTGCCCACCGAGCGAGCCAGGGGAGCCGCGTCGCATGGACCCTGGGCACGGGAAGCATGCCCCAGCAGCCCCCAACAGGCACGGAATGGGCCAACTGCCCAGCGTGCGGCAGTGGTGGGCGCGCCAGCCAGGCCACGGGCGCCTATCGCAAGCCAGCCTCCTCATCCCTGTCCCTCGACTTTGTGCCCAGCGAGCGAGCCATGGGAGCCGCATCGCATGGACCCTAGGCACGGGAGGCATTCCCCAGCAGCATGCAGCAGGAACGGCATGGGCCAAGTGCCCAGCATGCAGCAGCGGTGGGCGCACCAGCCAGGTCACAGGCGCCCATCGCGAGGCAGCCCCCTCGTCCCTGTCCCTCGACTTAGTGCCCAGAGAGCGAGCCAGGGGAGCCACGTCGCATGGACCCTGGGCACGGGAGGCATGCCCAAGCCAGCCCCAGCAGGCACAGCATGGGCCAAGTGCCCAGCGTGCGGCAGCGGTGGGCGCGCTAGCCCGGCCACAGGCGCCCATCTCCAGCCAGCCCCCTCGTCCTTGTCCCTCGACTTAGTGCCCAGTGAGCAAGCCAGGGGAGCTGCGTCGCATGGACCCTGGCATGGGAAGCATGCCATGGCAGCCCCATGCAGGCACAGAATGGGCCAAGTGCCCAACGTGCGGCAGTGGTGGGCGCTTCAGCCAGGCCACGGGCGCTTCAGCCAGGCCACGGGCGCCCATCGCTAGCCAGCCCCCTTGTCCCTGTCCCTTGACTTAATGCTCAGCGAGCAAGCCAAGGGAGCCGAGTCGCATGGGCCCTGCGCACGGGAGGCATGCCCAAGCAGCCCCCAGCAGGCACGGCATAGGCCAAGTGCCCAGCTTGCGACAGCGGTGGGCGCGACAGCCAGGCCACCGACGCCCATCGCGAGCCAGCCCACTCGACCTTGCCCCTCGACTGACTGCCCAGCATGCGAGCAAGGGGTACCGCATCGTACGGACCCTCGACACAGGTGGCACGCGCAGGCAGCCCTCAGCAGGACCTGCATGGGCTGCTCGCCTAGGATGCGGCAGCGGTGGGCGCGCCAGCAAGGCTGCGGGTGCCCATCGCGAGCCAGCCCCCTCGTCCCTGTCCCTCAGCTTAGTGCCCAGCGAGCGAGCCAGGGGAGCCGCGTCGCATGGACCCTGGGCACGGGAAGCATGCCCCGGCAGCCCCCAGCAGGCACGAAATGGGCCAAGTGCCCAGTGTGCGGCAGCGGTGGGCGCTCCAGCCAGGCCACGGGCGCCCATCGCTAGCCAGCACCCTTATCCCTGTCCCTCGACTTAGTGCTCAGCGAGCAAGCCAAGGGAGCCACGTCGCATGGACCCTGCGCACTGGAGGCATGCCCAGGCAGCCCCCAGCAGGCACGGCATGGGCCAAGTGCCAAGCATGCGGCAGTGGTGGGCGCGACAGCCAGGCCACCGACGCCCATCGCGAGCCAGCCCACTCGACCCTGCCCCTCGACTGACTGCCCAGCGTGCGAGCAAGGGGTTCCGCGTCGTACGGACCCTCGGCATGGGTGGCATGCGCAGGCAGCCCCCAGCAGGACCGGCATGGGCTGCTCGCCCAGGATGCGACAGCGGTGGGCGCGCCAGCAAGGCCGCGGGTGCCCATCGCGAGCGAGCCAGGGGAGCCGCGTCGCATGGACCCTAGGCACAGGAGGCATGCCCCGGCAGCCCCTAGCAGGCACGGTAAGGGCCACATGCCCAGCGTTCGGCAGTGGTGGGCGCGCCAACCAGGCGACGGGCACCTATCGCGAGCCAGCCCCCTCGTCCCAGTCCCTCGACTAAGTGCCCAGCGAGCGAGCCAGGGGAGCCGCGTTCCATGGACCTTGGGCACGGGAGGCATACCTCGGCAGCCCCCAGCAGGCACGGCATGGGCCAAGTGCCCAGTGTGCGGCAGCAGTGGGCGCGCCAGCCGGGCCACGGGCGCCCATCGCGAGCCAGCCCCCTCATCCCTGTCCCTCGACTTAGTGCCCAGCGAGCGAGCCAAGGGAGCCGCATCGCCTGGACCTGGGCACGGGAGGCATGCCCCGGTAGCACCCAGCAGGAACGGCATGGGCCAAGTGCCCAGCGTGCGGCAACGGTGGGCGCACTAGCCAGGCCACAGGCACCCATCGCGAGCCAGGCCCCTCGTCCCTGTCCCTCGACTTAGTGCCTAGCGAGCGAGCCAAGGGAGCTGCGTCACATGGACCTTGGGCATGGGAGGCATGCCCAGTCAGCCCCCAGCAGGCACGGCATGGGCTGCTCGCCCAGCATGCGGCAGCTATAGGCGCGCCAGCCAGGCCGCGGGCACCCATCGGGAGCCAGCCCCCTCATCCCTGCCCCTCGACTGACTGCCCAGCGTGTGAGCAAGGGGTGCCGCGTCGAACGGACCCTGGGCACGGGTGGCATGCCCAGGCAGCCCCCAGCAGGAACGGCATGGGCTGCTCGCCCAGCGTGTGGCAGCAGTGTGCGCGCCAGCCAAGCCGCGGGCGCCCATCGCGAACCAAGCCCCACGTCCCTGCCCCTCGACTAATTGCCCAGCAAGCGAGCCAGGGGGGCCGCATCGCGCAGACTCTGGGCACGGGTGGCATGCCCAGGCAGCCCCCAGCTGGCACGGCATGGGCTGCTCGCCCAACGTGCAGCAGCGGTGGGTGCGCCAGCCAGGCCGCGGGCTCCCATCGCGAGCCAGCCCCCTTGTCCCAGCCCCTCGACTGACTGCCCAGTGAGCGGGCCAGGGGTGCCGCGTCGCACGGACCCTTGGCACTGGTGGCCCGCCCAGGCTGCCCCCAGCAGGCACGGCATGGGCTGCTCGCCCAGCGTGCGGCAGAGGTGGGCGCGCCAGCCAGGCCACGGGCGCCCATCGTGAGCCAGCCCCCTTGTCCCTGCCGCTCGACTGACTGCCCAGCGTGCGAGCCAGGGGTGCCACAGCCGTTGCCAGCAGGCACGGCACCAGCCTTTCCAGGGGCGCCCCACGCGAGCCAGCCGCGAGCACGCTGTGAGGCTCAGCACATGCTGTGGGCGTTCATTTCATGGCAAAGCTGGCCTTGGCTGTGGCCCCTGGCTCTGGTGGGCCCTGAGGGCTTCCATGGAGTGGCTTGAGGTGCCCTGGACGGGGCAGCCAGCATGCACCATGGGCCAGGCAGAGGCACAGCTGCCCCAGCCTACTGGCCGTAATGCCCAGTTGCGAAATTGTTGTGAATTGGCCATCCATTCATCATGGAATTGGTCCCGAAATGACTCAAATAATTCATGTAATTCATGAGGAGTCTGCCCCTGAAGTTTGGGATCATTTTGACTCACGGGCTATTTTTGATGATTTTTTAAATTTTTGGCTGTAGAAAATTC
>JAJFZO010000583.1:52500-55000 GCA_021397835.1 Moringa oleifera
AGAAATTGTAGGATAATGAGTTAGGATGTGGCTAGACAAACTCGATGGTGTGGGCGGCGAAGCTAACGATGATGCATGCTACGCGAGGGCCAAATCACTGAGGGGATTTCGACCATGCACAGTGCTTCGTCGCAGGCCCTCAAGGGGCGGATGCTGGGCTGGATCCCGACGCCCTAGCTTGCCTTGGCGGACTCGTTGCGCAGCACAATCAACGACACGATCGTAGGCCGTTAGCAATGAGCGAGCCACACGGCCAGCCTGGGAAAGGCTTGATACCCCTGCTGCCAAAGCCTCATCGGTGGGAAAAACGTGCGCAACGAAATGAGAAAAATCATGGGATAATGAGCTGAGATGTGGATAGGCAAACTTGACGGTGTGGGCGGCGAAGCTAACGATGATACATGCTACGCGAGGGCCAAATCGCTGGGGGGATTTCGAGCATGCGGAGTGCTTCATCGCAGGCCCTCGAGGCGATGGATGCAGGGCTGCATCCCGACGCCCAAGCTTGCCTTAGCGAACACGTTGCGCAGCGCGATCGACGACACGATCGTCGACCGTTAGCAATGAGCGAGCCATATGGCCAGCCTTGGAAAGGCGTGACACCCCTGTTGCCAAGGCCTTATCGGTGGAAAAAACGTGGGTAACGAAATGAGAAAAATCGTGGGATAATGAGCTGGGATGTGGCTACACAAGCTCGACGGTGTGGGCGGCGAAGCTAATGATGATGCATGCTACGCGAGGGCTAAATCGCTGGGGTGATTTTGAGCATGCGGCGTGCTTCGTCGTAGGCCCTCGACGCGGCGGATGCATGGCTGCATCCTGACGCCCAGGGTTACCTAGGCGAACTCGTTGTGCAGCGCGATTGACGACACGATCGTCGGTCGTTAGCAATAAGCGAGCCATATGGCCAGCCTGGGCAAGGCGTGACACCCCTGTTGCCAAGGCCTCATCGGTGGAAAAAACGTGGCCAATGAAATGAGAAAAATCGTGGGATAATGAGCTAGGATGTGGCTACACAAGCTCGATGGTGTGGGCGGCGAAGCTAATGATGATGCATGCTACGCGAGGGCCAAATCGCTGGGATGATTTTGAGCATGCGGCGTGCTTCGTCGCAGGCCCTCGACGCGACGGATGCATGGCTGCATCCTGACGCCCAGGGTTACCTAGGCGAACTCGTTGCGCAGCGCGATTGACGACACGATCGTCGGCCGTTAGCAATAAGCGAGCCATATGGCCAGCCTGGGCAAGGCGTGACACCCCTGGTGCCAAGGCCTCATCGGTGGAAAAAACGTGGGCAACGAAATGAGAAAAATCGTGGGATAATGAGCTGGGATGTGGCTACACAAGCTCGACGGTGTGGGCGGCGAAGCTAATGATGATGCATGCTACGCGAGGGCCAAATTGTATGGGGGAATTTGAGCATGTGGAGTACTTCGTCGCAGGCCCTCGAGGCGAAAGATGCGGGACTGGATCACGATGCCCAGGCTTGCCTTGGCGGACTCATTGCGCAGCGCGATCAACGACACGATCGTCGGTCGTTAGCAATGAAAGAGCTACACGGCCAGCTTGGGCAAGGCGTGACACCCCTGCTGCCAAGGCCTTCATCAGTGGGAAAAACGTGGGCAACAAAGCGAGAAAAATCGTGAGATAATGAGCTGGGATGTGGCTACACAAGCTCAACGGTGTGGGCGGCGAAGCTAAAGATGATGCATGCTACGCGAAGGCCAAATCGTTGGGGGGAATTTCGAGCATGTGAAGTGCTTCGTCGCAGGCCCGCAAGGTGGTAGACGTGGGGTTGGATCCCGACGCTCAGCCTTGCCTAGGCGGACTCGTTGCGCAGCGCGATCGATGACACGATCGTCGACCAACAGCAATGAGCGAGCCACACGGCCAGCCTGGGCACCCCTGCTGCCAAGGCCACATTGGTGGGAAAAACGTGGGCAACGAAGCGAGAAAAATCGTGGGATAATGAGCTGGGATGTGGCTACACAAGCTCGACGGTGTGGGCGGCGAAGCTAATGATAATGCATGCTACGCGAGGGCCAAATCATTGTGGGGAATTTCGAGCATGCAGAGTGCTTCATCGCAGGCCCTCAAGGCGGCGGACGTGGGGTTGAATCTCGACGCTAAGGCTTGCCTAGGCAGACTCATTGCGCAGCGCGAGCGACGACACGATCGTCGGCCGTTAGCAATGAGCGAGCCACACGGCCAGCCTAGGCACCCATGTTGCCAAGGCCTCATCGGTGGAAAAAACGTGGGCAACAAAGTGAGAATAATCGTGGGATAATGAGCTGGAATGTGGCTAGACAAGCTCGATGGTGTAGGCGGTGAAGCTAACGATGATGCATGCTACGTGAGGGCCAAATCGTTAGGGGGATTTCAAGCATGCGGAGTGCTTCGTCGCAGGCCCTCGAGGTGGCGGACGCGGGGTTGGATCTCGATGCTCAGGCTTGTCTAGAAGCGGACTTGTTGCGCAGCGTGATTGACGACATGATCGTCG
>JAJFZO010000583.1:62500-70000 GCA_021397835.1 Moringa oleifera
AAGTGTCCAACTCCTTCGCAAGTGCTTGGTAACCACTGGTAACTGCTGGTAACCACTGGTAACTGCTGTCAACTACTGCAAACTACTGCAAACTGCTGCCAGCTTCGTGGGCTAAGCCCACCAAATGCATCCCGAGTGCCTCGTGCTCATTTGCGTGCCCGATAAGGTGCCAACGCGAGCCCGTGTCTGTTTTTCTGCCAGTGTTCTGCTCACCCGCTGCCCAGGTGCCCTGCACCATGTCCAGTCCTCATGAACCATCTCTTTATGACTCACGTATCAAGGACTTGACCGATAGCCATCGCGAGTGGGCTGCTCCCATGAGCAGGCCCAAGCATGTGTCAACACTCGCTTGTGATGCTTCCCATGGCATCACTTGGGTTGGGGCCCCAATGAGCATCCCATATCTTCATCGTACCACCACGCCACTGATATGTAAGGGGCTTACAAACCACCCCCACCAGAAGAGTGTGACGTCCTCGTCGCGACACCTTCTAGATAAGCCTTGACCTTATCTTCAAATTGCCACAAAGTTACTGCCTTTTCCCAAGTAGCATCTTCTGCTTCCTCGCCATGCCATCGTACCAAGTATTCTGTCCGCCTGTTTTTCTTGCTTGCCCCAAGCGTTCTATGATCAAGGATCTCCGCGAGGTCCTTGGCAAAGTGCTTGCGAACCGTTGGGGGAGCTCTTTTTGCTTTCACCCGATCTGTGTTAACATCTTCATGATATTTCTTTAAGAAACTAACATGAAAAGTTGGATGTACCTTAAATCGTTCAGGCAGCTGCAATCTATAGGCCACTTTTCCTACCTTCTTGACAACTTCGAACGGACCATCATACTTTTGTACGAGCCCTTTGTGGTATCTCTTATCTGTAACCTTTTTCCAGATTTGTGGGGTTAGTTTCAGGATCACTTTGTCCCCCGCGTTGAACTCCAAGTCCTTTCTGTTTTCATCAGCATGCTTCTTCATTCATTTGGCTGCCTTAGCCAAACTGTCGCGGGCTTGCTCCACCAGCTCTGTTTTGTCCCGAGCAAAGCGATAGGCTGCTGGACAAGGCCCTTGCGATTTCTGTTTTGCAATCTCATGTGGAGTAAGGGGCTGCCTACCAAGAACTATCTTCGCTGGACTCATCCCCGAAGATGAGGAGCGGTGGACGTTGTAGCAAAACTGAGCCACGTCCAACAAATCCAACCAGTTTCGTTGGCTGGCAGTGACATAGTGCCTCAAATATTCCTCTAATAGTTGGTTCACTTGCTCGATTTGGCCATCTGTTTGGGGATGATTGGCAGTGGAAAACTTCAATTTAGACCCCATCATGTTGAAAAGAGTAGTCCAAAATCGACCCGTGAATCGTGAGTCTCTATCACTGATTATGTCCTCCGGCAACCCGAAATACTTAACCACATTCCTCATAATTAGTTCAGCTGCAATCTCTGCTGGACAAGCTTGAGGTGCAGCAATGAAAATAGCATACTTTGAAAAACGATCTACCACCACAAGGATAGATCTCATACCTTTCACTTCTAGAAAACCAACGATGAAGTCCATGGAGATGGATTGCCATGGCTTCTCCAGAATGGGCAGGGGCTGTAACAATCCTGCCTCTTTCTTTCTTTCAGTCTTGTCTTGTTGGCACACAAGACAAGTCTTGACATAGGACTCAACATCCTCTTCCGTCTTTGGCCAAAAGTATGACTTTCCCAGCAAGGCCATCATAATCTCCACTCCTGGGTGACCAGCCCATTGAGGGTCATGAGTTTCCTTAAGCAACTCTCGCTTTAAGCCACTACTGCTTGGCACAAATAGCCTACTGCCCTTGGCATACAGTAGGTCATTTTCCAGCCAATACTTTCACACTAAGCCCTCGGAAACTTGTTGCTTAAGCTTCACATAGTTCGAGTCCAAGTGAGACTGTTCTTTGACTCGATCACAAAACGTTGCTTGCACCGAAGACAACACTGCCACATATGATTCAACCTCTTTTCTGCTTAAAGCATCCGCCACCTGATTCTACCTACCAGGTTTATGCAGCCACAGAAAATCAAACTCAGCAAGGAACTCTTGCCAACGTGCTTGCTTGGGAGTCAACTTCTTCTGGGTCTTGAAGTAAGTGTTTGCTACGTTGTCTGTCACCACTGTGAACTTCGTACCCAGCAAGTTGTGCCTCCACACATCCAAGCAATGCACCACTGCAGCCATTTCTTTCTCATGAACCGAATACCTCTGCTCCGCATCCTTTAACTTCCGACTCTCGAAAGCAATGGGGTGCCCCTCTTGCACCAAGACCCCTCCAATGGCCCTATCCGAAGCATCAGTTTGTACCTCAAAAGGTTTCTCGAAGTCTGGCAAGGCCAAAATGGGCTTCAAAGACACTGCTGTCTTTAGCTTCTCGAAAGCATCCTGACAAGCATCCGTCCAGCACCACGCTTGCTCCTTCTTGAGCAGATCCGTCAAAGGGTTCACTTTCTTTGAGTACCCTTTGATGAATTTTCGATAGTAATTGGCTAACCCAAGGAATGATCGCAAGTCAGAGATCTTCCTTGGCATAGGCCAATCTACAATGGCCTCCACCTTTCGATCATCCATTCTGATCCGGCCCTTGCTGACCCAATGCCCCAAGAAATTCACTTCTTGGCGGCAAAATTCGCACTTCTCTTTCTTGACATAAAGCTTGTATTTTCTTAACTTTGAAAAGACAGCCCTTAAGTGATTCACATGCTCAACTAGTGATTCACTATATACCACAATGTTATCCAAGTAAACAACCACAAATTCATCCAAGAATTCATATAGCACATCGTTCATCAAATTGCAAAATGTGGCAGGAGCATTAGTTAAGCCAAAAGGCATCACGAGAAATTCATAAGACCCGTACCTGGTCACACATGTTGTCTTTGGCTCATCCCCCGCCTTGATCCTTACTTACCAATACCCAGATCGCAAGTCCAGCTTTGTGAAGTAGGATGCTTTGGACAATCGATCAAACAAGTCAGCCACATTCAGGACAGGGTACTTGTTTTTCAGTGTTACCTTGTTCAGCGCTCAGTAGTCCACACACATCCTCAAGGATCCATCTTACTTCTTTTGAAACAACACCGGTGCACCATATGGATCCTTTGAAGGTTGAATGAGGCCTGCTTGCAACAATTCATCGAGTTGCTTCCTCAACTCAACCAACTCTAATGGAGACATTCTGTAAGGAGCTTTAGCCGGTGGTCTAGCTCCTGGTTCCAACTCAATTTCATGGTCAATTGCCCTCCTTGGTGGTAATTCTTTTGGTAACTCAGGGGGCATGGTGTCGGAGAAATCTTCCAAGACTTCCATCACCATGTCGGGTACTTCAACCCGCTGATCAGGCTTGATCTCGATCAAGGCAGCCACGTATGCTTGATCGTCCCTCTTTATCCCACTCTTGAATTGCTTGGCAGATTGCAATTCAATTCTTTTGTCTCTTGCTTGTTGACTACTCTCTATGGCAGCAACGAAGCATGAATTTCCCTCATCGCCTATGAGCATCCCTCGAAGGTGTGGAATCACCAACACTTTGGCCAAGGCCAAAAACTCGATCCCCAATATCAAGTCGAAGTCATCGAGGGGTACCACGGTTAGGTTGCATTGCCCTAACCATTTGTCCACCTTCAAGTTGCACACCGCCGAGCCTAAGATAGGCTTCGCCTCCGAATTCACCGCTTTCAGCTTGGTGGAGTTTTTCACAACGGTCAAGCCCAACGAACTAGCCACACGTTGTGCCACAAAGTTATTGGTAGCACCCGTGTCTACCATAGCTTGCACAGCTTTCCCATTGACTTGCACCATCACGTACATCAAGCCTTTGTATTGGACTTGACTGCCCATCGTGATCGCATTCGATAGTTGGAGGGGGTTCACCCGTGATGGCCCTTCATTCGAGTTCTCCTCCTCCTCTTGCGCTATCAAAGCGATTAGTTTCTCCCGCTTTGGGCACTCTCTAGCCATGTGTGGTCCGCCACAAATGAAGCATCCCGTAGGATTCTTCCCTTTGTCTTGTGAAGGGGACTTGTCACCACCCTTCCGATTCCCACCGTTGTCTTTCTTGCCACCATTAGGCTTCTTGCCATCCTTTTGGCCAAAAGCCTTCTGGTTTTTCTTTCCGCCATCATTTTTCTTCTTCCCACCTTGTGAATTGGATGCACCTGCATACTTGTAATCTACAAGCTTTTCTGCAGCGGCAATTGCACTTGGCAAGTCTCCCACGGCTTGCCTTCGTAACTCAGCCTGCGCCCAAGGCTGTAACCCAGATAAGAAATTGAACATCTTATCCTCCTCTAACATATTTTTGATGTCCAGCAGCAAGGAGCTAAACTCCTTCACGTACTCTCGCACCGAACCTGAGTGCTTGAGCTTTTTGAGGGATTCCCTTGCAACCCAAGCAGTGTTGCAAGGAAGGAATTGATCCTTCAATTCCTTTTTCAACACCTCCCACGTCTCGATCTTTGGCATCCCCGCACTAGCGTCGTCCTCCATTCGAGTTCGCCACCAGTGTTTTGCGTCTCCTTGCAAATACATGCTGGTGATTGTCACCCGCTCTTCCTCTGGGATTCGGGCAGCTTTGAAGTACTGCTCAATATCCCACAGAAAGTTCTCAAGCTCCTTGGAGTTTCGACTGTCATGGAAGGACTTTGGGTCGGGGACTTTAATTTTGGATGGGCCACCTTCCCCATGCTTTAAGAGGTTCATCACTGCCCTCTTTAGCAAGGTGAGCTCATCTCTCAAATCTCTTTCCCGTTCCCTCACCGTGTCTGTCAAAGATACAATATCTTCCATGACAGATGCGAAGCGAACATCCACGTCCCTTCGTATTTCCACCAACACGTTCTGGGCCACCCTCAGTTGCTCTGTATGTTATTCAGTTTGAACAGGAAGACTTACAGCATCATCCACTTGAGGAGCACCCACGAAATCCTCCAGATGGGTCAGCCTTTCCTTTATCTCGTTCATCGCAACTAACCAAAGTTGCCAACACAACCTGGCTCTGATACCAAATTGTCACACGGTTGAGCTCTATGCTCAAATTTTCACCGAGTGATGGCACGAGTAACACCCAACTTGTCAGCCAATCCGCCACGAATGCCCTCAATCTCAAGTGAGCTTTATACTAGAAGCACACACCCACGCACACAAGAGAGGATGAAAGAGAGACACAAGTGTTTACGGGAACCAATCCCAACCTTTTTCACTAACGAATAAGGATTTACACTCTAGACGCAGCAGGACATCACACCCTTGATGACTCTGCCTCTGGGTTTATATAGCCTACAAAACTTGGCAGTTGACACCCCCAACTACCCTAGGGTAATGGGGTTTCATCTCCACAAAACCAGTCCCACATGCAGCTTTGACTCCAGCCCCTTGCGACAAGTGTCCCACTCCTTCGCAAGTGCTTGGTAACAACTGGTAACTGCTGGTAACCACTGGTAACTGCTGTCAACTGCTGCAAACTGCTGGAAACTGCTGCCAGCTTCGTGGGCTAAGCCCACCAAATGCACCCCGAGTGCCTCGTGCTCATTTGCGTGCCCGATAAGGTGCCAACGCGAGCCCGTGTCTGTTTTTCTGCCAGTGTTCTGCTCACCTGCTGCCCAGGTGCCCTGCACCATGTCCAGTCCTCATGAGCCATCTCTTTATGACTCACGCATCAAGGACTTGACCGATAGCCATCACGAGTGGGCTGCTCCCGTGAGCAGGCCCAAGCATGTGTCAACACTCGCTTGTGATGCTTCCCATGGCATCACTTGGGCTGGGGCCCCGATGAGCATCCCATATCTTCATCGTGCCACCACGCCACTGATATGTAAGGGGCTTACAGCCAGCATGCACCATGGGCAAGGTAGAGGCGCAGCTGCCCCAGCCTGCTAGCCGCAATGCCCAGTTGCGAAATTGTTGTGAGTTGACCGTATTTTCATCATGGAATTGGTCCCGAAATGACTCAAATAATTCATGTGATTCATGAGGAGTCTGCCCCTGAAGTTTGGGATCATTTCGACTCACGGGCTATTTTTGATGATTTTTTCAATTTTCGGCTGTAGAAAATTCATTAAAAAAAATTTAGCGCCCAGAAAATTCTGAAATTTTTTTCTGGTGGTAGATATGATTATTCTCCATTTATGTACAAAATATCAGCTCAACATTCCAAGTAAATTTTTTACACCCATTATGACGGCTCAGATATATTGATGTTTCCTTTTGCTGGGAGTGAAATTTCATTTAAGACTCTTTAGGGGGGAGGTGGTCACCTAGCTTGCTGGGTGCCAACAGGCCATGCGTGCCTCCCCCCCTGCCCATCCCACGTGGGCAGGCGCTGGGCTTGGGCAACCCAGCGCGCATGGCATGGGCAGGGCGGCTTGCTACCTTGCCCATCCAGCCGGTGGTGCGTGGCTGTGGCGGCCACCACCGCCGGCAGGCAGGCGGCCGACGACGTCGGCTGAAGAGTGTGGGATGCCCAATCAATAGCCAACGGAGTGGGGAAAACGTGGGAAACGAAATCCACTAAATTTTGAGCAACGAAATGAGAAAAATTGTGGGATAATGAGCTAGGATGTGGCTACACAAGCTCGACGGTGTGGGCGGCGAAGCTAACGATGATGCATGCTACGCGAGCGCCAAATCGCTGGGGGGATTTCGAGCATGCGGAGTGCTTCGTCACAGGCCCTCGAGGCGGCGGACGCGGGGTTGGATCCCGACGCTCAGGCTTGCCTAGGCGGACTCGTTGCGCAGCCCGATCGGCGACACGATCGTTAGTCGTTAGCAACGAGTGAGCCACACGGCTAGCCTGAGCAAGGCGTGACACCCCTGCTGCCAAGGCCTCATCGGTGGGAAAAACGTGGGCAATAAAATGAGAGAAATTATGGGATAATGAGCTGGGATATGGCTAGACAAACTTGATGGTGTGGGCAGCGAAGCTAACGATGATGCATGCTACGCGAGGGCCAAATCACTAGGGGGATTTTGAGCATGTGGAGTGCTTCGTCGCAGGCCCTCGAGGCAGCAGATGCGGGGCTGGATCCCGATGCCCAGGCTTGCCTAGGTGGACTCATTGTGCAGCGCGATCTACGACACGATCATCGACCGTTAGCAATAAACGAGCCACACGGCCAGCCTGGGCAAGGCGTGACACCCCTGCTACCAAGGTCTCATCGATGGAAAAAACGTAGGCAACAAAATGAGAAAAATCAGGGATAATCAGTTGGGATGTGGCTACACAAGCTTGATGGTGTGGGCGGCGAAGCTAACGATGATTCATGCTACGTGAGGGCCAAATCATTTGAGGGATATCGAGCATGCAGAGTGCTTCATCGCAGGCCCTCCAGAAGGTAGACGTGGGGTTGGATCTCGACGCTTAGGCTTGCCTAAGTGGACTCGTTGCGCCGTGCGATCGACGACACGATCGTCGACCGTTAGCAACTAGCGAGCCACACGGCCAGCCTAGGCACCCCTGCTGCCAAGGCCTCATCGATGGGAAAAACG
>JAJFZO010000583.1:77500-80000 GCA_021397835.1 Moringa oleifera
ACCCATCGCGAGCCAGCCCCCTCATCCATATCCCTCGACTAAGTTCCCAGCGAGCGAGCCAGGGGAGCAGCGTCACATGGACCCTGGGCATAGGAGGCATGCCCAGGCAGCCCCCAGCAGGCACGGCATGGGCCAAGTGCCCAGCGTGTGGCAGCGGTGGGCGCGCCAGCCAAGCCACAGGCGGCCATCGTGAGCCAGCCCCCTCGTCCCTGTCCCTCGTCTAAGTGCTTAGCGAGCGAGCCAGGGGAGCCCCATTGCATGGACCTTGGGCACAGGAGACATGCCCAGGCAACCCCCAGTAGGCACGGCATGGACCAAGTGCCGAGCGTGCGGCAGAGGAGGGCGCGCCAGCCAGGCCACAGGCGCCCATCGCGAGCCAACCCCATCGTCCATGTCCCTCGACTAAGTTCCCAGCGAGTGAGCCAGGGGAGCCGCGTCACATGGACCCTGGGCACAGGAGGCATGCCCAGGCAGCCCCCAACAGGCACGGCATGGGACAAGTGCCCAGCGTTCGGCAGCGGTGGGTGCGCCAGCCAGGCCACAGGCGCCCATCGCGAGCCAGCCCCCTCGTCCCTGTCCCTCGACTAAGTGCCCAGCGAGCGAGCCAGGGGAGCCGCGTCACACGGACATAGGGCATGGGAGGCATGCCCAGGCAGCCCCCAGTATGCACAGCATGGGCCAAGTGCCTAGTGTACGGCAGCGGTGGGCGCGCCAGCCAGGCTGCGGGAGCCCATCGCGAGCCAGCCCCTTCGTCCCTGTCCCTCAACTAAGTGCCTAGCGAGCGAGCCAGGGGAGCCGCGTTGCATGGACCCTGGGCACAGGAGACATGCCCAGGCAACCCCTAGTTGGCATAGCATGGACTAAGTGCCGAGTGTGCGGCAAAGGAGGGCGCGCCAACCAGGCCACAGGCGCCCATCGCGAGCCAGCCCCCTCGTCCATGTCCCTCGACTAAGTTCCTAGCGAGTGAGCCAGGGACCCCGCGTCACATGGACCCTAGGCACAGGAGGCATGCCCAGGCAGCCCCCAGCAGGCACGGCATGGGCCAAGTGCCCAGCGTGCGGCAGCGATGGGTGCGCCAGCCAGGCCGCGGGCGCCCATCGCTAGCCAGCCCCCTCGTCCCTGCCCCTCAAATGACGGCCCAGTATACGAGCCAGGGGTGCCACGTCGCACGGACCCTGGGCACGGGTGGCACGCCCATGCAGCCCCCAACGAGCATGGCATGGGCTGCTTGCCCAGTGTGCGGCAGCAGTGGGCGCGCTAGCCAGGCCACGGGCGCCCATCGTGGGCCAGCCCCCTCGTCCCTGCCCCTCGACTGACTGCCCAGCGTGTGAGCCAGGGGTTCCACAGTGGTCACCAGTAGACACGGCGCCAGCCTTGCCAGGGGCGCCCCACGCGAGCCAGACGCGAGCACGCTGTGAGGCTCAGCACATGTTGTTGACGTTGATTTCATGGGCAAGCTGGCCTTTTCCATGGCCCTTGGCTCTGGTGCACCCTGAGGGCTGCCATGGGTTTGCTTGAGGTGCACTGGACAGGGCAGCCAGAATGCACTATGGGCCAGGCAGAGGCAGAGCTGCTCCAGCCTGCTCGCCACAATGCCCAGTTGCGAAATTGTTGTGAATTGACCATCTTTTCATCATGGAATTGGTCCCGAAATAACTCAAATAATTTGTGTAATTCATGAGGAGTCTGCCCCTGAAGTTTGGGATCATTTCGACTCACGGGCTATTTTTGATGATTTTTTCAATTTTTGGTTATAGAAAATTCATTAAAAACAATTTAGTGCCCAAACAATTCTGAAATTTTTTTTGGTGGTAGATATGATTATTCTCCATTTATGTACAAAATTTCAGCTCAAAATTTCAAGTAAATAATTTTTTAGACCTATTATGACGGCTCAAATATATTGATGTTTCCTCTTGCCGGGAGTGAAATTTCATTTAAGACGCTTTAGGGGGGAGCTGGTCACCTAGCTTGCTGGGTGCCAACAGGCCATGCGTGCCTCCCCCCTGCCCATCCCACGTGGGCAGGCGCTGGGCTTGGGCAACCCAGCGCGCATGGCATGGGCAGGGCGGCTTGCTACCTTGCCCATCCAGCCGGTGGTGCGTGGCTGTGGCGGCCACCACCGTCGGCAGGCAGGCAGCCGGTGACGTCGACCGAAGAGTGTGGGACGCCCGATCAGTAGCCAACGAAGTGGGGAAAATGTGGGAAATGAAATTCGATAAATTGTGGGCAACCAAAATGAGAAACATCATGGGATAATGAGCTGGGATGTGGCTACACAAGCTCGATGGCGTGGGCGGCGAAGCGAACGATGATGCATGCTACGCGAGGGCCAAATCGCTGGGGGGATTTCAAGCATGCGGAGTGCTTTGCCGCAGGCCCTCGAGGCGACGGACGTGGGGTTGGATCTAGACGCTCAGGCTTGCCTAGGCGGACTCGTTGCGCAACGCGATTGGCGACACGATCGTCGGCCGTTAGCAACGAGCGAGCCATACGGCCA
>JAJFZO010000583.1:90000-100000 GCA_021397835.1 Moringa oleifera
GGCCGTGTCACATGGACCCTGGGCATGGGTGGCATGCCCACGAAGCCCCCAGCAGGCACGGCATGGACTGCTCGCCCAGCGTGCATCAGCGGTGGGCGCGCCAGCCATGCCGCGGGCGCCCATCGTGAGCCAGCCCCCTCGCCCTGCCCCTCAACTGATTGCCCAGCGTGCGAGCCAGGGGTGCCATGTTGCACGGACCCTGGGCACGGGTGGCACGCCCGGGCAGCCCCCACCAGGCACGGCATGGGCTGCTCGCCCAGCGTGCGGTTGCGGTGGGCCCGACAGCCAGGCCGCGGGCGCCCATCGCGGGCCAGCCCCCATGTCCCTGTCCCTCGACTATGTGCCCAGCGGGCGAGCCAGGGAGGCCGTGTCGCACGGACCCTGGGCATGGGTGCCACGCCCAGGTAGCCCCCAGCAGGCACGGCATGGGCTGCTTTCCCAGCTTGCGGCAGCGGTGGGCGCGCCAGCCAGGCCGCGGGCGCCGATCGCGAGCCAGCCACCACGTCCCTGTCCCTCGACATAGTGCCCAGCGAGCGAGAAAGGGGGGCCGTGTTGCAGGGACCCTGGGCACGGGTGCCACACCCAGGAAGCCCCCAGCAGGCACGGCATGGGCTGCTCGCCCGGCGTGCGGCAGCGGTGGGCGCGCCAGCCAGGCCACGGGCGCCCAACGCGAGCCAGCCTTCATGTCCCTGTCTTTCGACTGACTGCCGGGAGTGCAAGCCAGGGGTGTCGTGTCACACGGACCCTGGGCATGGATGGCACACCCAGGCAGCCCCCAGGAGGCATGGCATGTGCTGCTCGCCCAGTCTGCGGCAGCGTTGGGCGCGCAACCCAGGCCGCGGGCGCCCATCGCGAGCCAGCTCCCTTGTCCCTGCCCCTCGTCTGACTGCCCAGCGTGCGAGCCAAGGGTACCGCATCGCACGGACCAGGGGCATCAGTGGCACGCCCAGGCAGCCCCCAGCAGGAACGGCATGGGCTGCTCGCCTAGAGAGCTGCAGCGGTTGGCGAGCAGGCGATGCTGCGGGCGCCCATCGCGAGCCAGCCCCCACGTCCCTGTCCCTCGACATAGTGCCCAGCGAGCGAGCAAGGGGGGCCGCATCACACGGACCCTGGGCACGGGTGGCACGCCCAAGAAGCCCCCAGCAGGCACGGCATGGGCTGCTCGCCCAGCGTGCATCAGCAGTGGGGGCGCCAGCCAGGCCGCGGGCGCCCATCGCGAGCCAGCCCCCTCGTCCCTGCCCCTCGACTGGCTGCCCAGTGTGCGAGCCAGGGTTGCCGTGATGCACGGACCATGGGCAAGGGTGGCACGCCCAGCCAACCCGCAACAGGCACCGCATTGGCTGCTCGCCCAGCGTGCGGCTGCGGTTGGCGCGCCAGCCAGGCTGCGGGCGCCCATCGCGAGCCAGCCCGCACGTCCCTGTCCCTCGACTAAGTGCCCAGCGAGCGAGCCATGGGGGTCGCGTCTCATGGACCCTGGGCATGGGTGCAACTCCCAGGCAGCCCCCAGCAGGCACGGCATGGGTTGCTCGCCCAGCGTGCAGCAGCGGTGGGCGCGCCAGCTAAGCCGCGGGTGCCCATCGCTAGCAAGCCCCCTCGTCCCTGCCCCTCGACTGACAGCCAAGCGTGCGAGCCAGGGGTGTCGCGTTGCACGGACCCTGGGCACGGGTGGCATGCCCAGGGAGCCCCCAGTAGGCACGGCATAGGCTGCTTGCCCAGTGTGCGGCAGCAGTGGGCACGCCAGCAAGGCCGCGGGCGCCCATCGCGAGCCAGCCCCCTCGTCCCTGCCCCTCACCTGACTGTGCAGCGTTCGAGCCAGGGGTACCACTTCGCACAGACCCTGGGCATCGATGGCATGCCGAGGAAGCCCCCAGCAGGAACAGCATGGGCTACACGCCCAGTGTGCGGCAGCGTTGGGCGCGCAAGCCAGGCTGCGAGCGCCCATCGCGAGCCAGCCCCCTCGTCCCTGCCCCTCGTCTGACTGCCCAGCGTGCGAGCCAGGGGTACCGCGTCGCATGGACCAGGGGCACCGGTGGCACGCCCAGGCATCCCCCAGCAGGAACGGCATGAGTTGCTCGGCCAGCGAGCGGCAGCGGTGGGCGAGCAAGCCAAGCTGCGGGCGCCCATCGCGATCCAGCCCCCACGTCCCTGTCCCTAGGCATAGTGCCCAGCGAGCGAGCAAGGGGGGCCACGTCACACGGACCCTGGGCACGGGTGGCAGGCCCAAGAAGCCCCCAGCAGGCACGGCATGGGCTGCTCGTCCAGCGTGCATCAGCGGTGGGCGCGCCAGCCAGGCCGCGGGCGCCCATCGCGAGCCAACCCCCTCGTCCCTGCCCCTCGACTGGCTGCCCAGCGTGCGAGCCAGGGGTGCCGCGACGCACGGACCGTGGGCAAGGGTGGCACGCCCAGCCAATCCGCAGCAGGCTCCGCATTGGCTAGTCGCCCAGCGTGCGGCTGCAGTGGGCGCGCCAGCCAGGCCGCGGGCGCCCATCGCGAGCCAGCCCCCACGTCCCTGTCCCTCGACTAAGTGCCCAGCGAGCGAGCCATGGGGGTCGCGTCTCATGGACCCTGGGCACGGGTTCCACACCCAGGTAGCCCCCAGCAGGCACGGCAAGGGTTGCTCGCCCAGCGTTCAGCAGCGGTGGACGCGCCAGCTAAGCCGCGGGTGTCCATCGCGAGCCAGCCCCCTCGTCCCTGCCCCTCGACTGACTGCCAAGCGTGCGAGCCAGGGGTGTTGCGTCGCACGGACCCTGGGCACGGGTGGCACGCCCAGGGAGCCCCCAGCAGGGACGGCATAGGCTGCTTGCCCAGTGTGCGGCAGCGGTGGGCATTCCAGCAAGGCCGCGGGCGGCCATCGCGAGCCAGTCCCCTCGTCCCTGCCCCTCGTCAGACTGCGCAGCGTTCGAGCCAGGGGCACCGCGTCGCACGGACCCGGGGCATCGGTGGCACGCCCAGGCAGCCCCCAGCAGGAACGGCATGGGCTGCTCGCCCAGGGTGCGGCAGCGGTGGGCGGGCCAGCCATGCTGCGGGCGCCCATCGCGAGCAAGCCCCCACGTCCCTGTTCCTCGACATAGTGCCCAGCGAGTGAGCAAGGGGGGCCACGTCACACGGACCCTGGGCACGGGTGGCACGCCCGGGAAGCCCCCGGCAGGAACGGCATGGGCTGCTCTCCCAGCGTGCATCAGCGGTGGCCGCGCCAGTCAGGCCGCGGGCGCCCATCGTTAGCCAGCCCCCTCGCCCTTCCCCTCGACTGATTGCCCAGCGTGCGAGCCAGGGGTGCCGCGTCGCATGGACCCTGGGCACGGGTGGCACTCCCAGGCGGCCCCCAGCAGGCACGGCATGGGCTTCTCGCCCAGCGTGCGGCAGCGGTGGGCTCGACAGCTAGGCCGCAGGCGCCCATCGCGGGACAGCCCCAACGTCCCTGTCCCTCGACTATGTGCCCAGCGTGCGAGCCAGGGGTAACGCGTTGCACGGACCCGGGGCATCGGTGGCACGCCCAGGCAGCCCCCAGCAGGAACGGCATGGGCTGCTCGCCCAGCGAGCGGCAGCAGTGGGCGCGCAGGCCAAGCTGCGGGCACCCATCGTGAGCCAGCCACCACGTCCCTGTCCCTTGACATAGTGCCCAGCGAGCAAGCAAGGGGGGTCGCGTTGCAGGGACCCTGGGCACGGGTGGCACGCCCAGGCAGCCCCCACCAGGCACGGCATGGGCTGCTCGCCCAGCGTGCGGCTCCGGTGGGCCCGACAGCTAGGCCGTGGGCGCCCATCGCAGGCCAGCCCCCACGTCCCTGTCCCTCGACTATGTGCCCAGTGGGCGAGCCAGGGAGGCCGTGTCGCACGGACCCTGGGCACGGGTGCCACGCCCAGGCAGCCCCCAGCAGGCACGGCATGGGCTGCTTTCCCAGTTTGCGGCAGCGGTGGGCGCGCCAGCCAGGCCGCGGGCGCCCATCGCGAGCCAGCCACCACGTCCCTGTCCCTCGACATAGTGCCCAGCGAGCGAGAAAGGGGGGCCGTGTCGCAGGGACCCTGGGCATGGGTGGCATACCCAGGAAGCCCCCAGCAGGCACGGTATGGGCTGCTCACCCGGCGTGCGGCAGCGGTGGGCGAGCCAGCCAGGCCACGGGCGCCCAACGCAAGCCAGCCTCCACGTCCCTGTCTTTCGACTGACTGCCGAGAGTGTAAGCCAGGGATGTCGCGTCACACGGACCCTGGGCACGGATGGCACACCCAGGCAGCCCCCAGGAGGCATGGCATGTGCTGGTCGCCCAGTCTGCGGCAGCGTTGGGCGCGCATCCCAGGCCGCGGGCGCCCATCGCGAGGAAGGCCCCCGTCCCTGCCCCTCGTCTGACTGCCCAGCGTGCGAGCCAGGGGTACCGCGTCGCATGGACCAGGGGCATCGGTGGCACGCTCAGGCAGCCCCCAGTAGGCACGGCATGGGCTGCTCGCCCAGCGTGCATCAGCGGTGGGCGCTCCAGCCAGGCCGCGGGCGCCCATCGTGAGCCAACCCCCTCGTCCCTGCCACTCGACTGGCTGCCCAGCGTGCGAGCCAGGGGTGCCGCGATGCACGGACCGTGGGCAAGGATGGCACGCCTAGCCAACCCCCAGTAGGCACCGCATTGGCTGCTCGCCCAGCGTGCGGCTGTGGTGGGCGCGCCAGCCAGGCAGCGGGCGCCCATCGCGAGCCAGCCCCCACGTGCCTGTCCCTCGACTAAGTGCCCAGCGAGCTAGCCATGGGGGTCGCGTCTCATGGACCCTGAGCACGGGTGCCACGCCCAGGCAGCCCCCAGCAGGCACGGCATGGGTTGCTCGCCCAGCGTGCAGCAGCGGTGGGCGCGCCAGCTAAGCCGCGGGCGCCCATCGCGAGCCAGCACCCTCGTCCCTGCCCCTCGACTGACTGCCAAGCGTGCGAGCCAGGGGTGTCGCGTCGCACGGACCCTGGGGACGGGTGGCACACCCAGGGAGCCCCCAGCAGGCACGGCATAGGCTGCTTGCCCAGTGTGCGGCAGCAGTGGGCACGCCAGCAAGGCCGCGGGCGCCCATCGCGAGCCAGCGCCCTCGTCCCTGCCCCTCGTCTGACTGCGCAGCGTTCGAGCCAGGGGTACCGCGTCGCACGGACCCGGGGCATCGGTGGCACGCCCAGGCAGCCCCCAGCAGGAACGGCATGGGTTGCTCGCCCAGTGTGCGGCAGCGGTCGGCGGGCCAGCCATGCTGTGGGCGCCCATCGCGAGCAAGCCCCCACGTCCTTGTCCCTCAACATAGTGCCTAGCGAGCGAGCAAGGGGGGCCACGTCACACGGACCCTGGGCACGGGTGGCACGCCCAGGAAGCCCCCGGCAAGCCCGGCATGGGCTGCTCTCCCAGCGTGCATCAGCGGTGGCCGCGCCAGTCAGGCCTCTTGTGCCCATCGTTAGCAAGCCCCCTCGCCCTTCCCCTCGAATGATTGCCCAGCGTGTGAGGCAGGGGTGCCGCGTCGCACGGACCCTGGGCACGGGTGGCACTCCCAGGCGACCCCCAGCAGGCATGACATGGGCTGCTCGCCCAGCGTGCGGCAGTGGTGGGCCAGACAGCCAGGCCGCAGGCGCCCATCGCGGGACAGCCCCAACGTCCCTGTCCCTCGACTATGTGCCCAGCGTGCGAGCCAGGGGTACCGCGTTGCACGGACCAGGGGCATCGGTGGCATGCCCAGGTACCCCCAGCAGGAACGGCATGAGCTGCTCGCCCAGCGAGCAGCAGCGATGGGCGAGCAGGCCAAGCTGCGGGCGCCCGTCGCGAGCCAGCCCCCACGTCCCTGTCCGTCGACATAGTGCCCAGCTAACGAGCAAGGGGGACCGCGTCACACGGACCCTGGGCACGGGTGGCACGCCCAAGAAGCCCCCGGCAGGCACAGCATGGGCTGCTCGCCCAGCGTGAATCAGCGGTGGGCGCGCCTGCCAGGCCACGGGCGCCCATCGCGAGCCAACCCCCTCGTCCCTGCCCCTCGACTGGCTGCCCAGAGTGCGAGCCAGGGGTGCCGCGACGCACGGACCGTGGGCAAGAGTGGCACGCCTAGCCAACGCCCAGCATGCACCGCATTGGCTGCTCGCCCAGCGTGCGGCTGCGGTGGGCTCGCCAGCCAAGCTGCGGGCGCCCATCGCGAGCCAGCCCCACGTCCCTGTCCCTCGACTAAGTGCCCAGCGTGCGAGCCATGGGGGTCGGGTCTCATGGACCCTGGGCACGGGTGCCACGCCCAGGCAGCCTCCAGCAGGCACAGCATGGGTTGCTCGCCCAGCGTGCAGCAGCGGTGGGCGCGCCAGCTAAGCCGCGGGTGCCCATCGCGAGCCAGCCCCTCGTCCCTGCCCCTCGACTGACTGCCAAGCGTGCGAGCCAGGGGTGTCGCGTCGCACGGGCCCTGGGCACGGGTGGCACACCCAGGGAGCCCCCAGCGGGCACGGCATAGGCTGCTTGCCCAGTGTGCGGCAGCGGTGGGCACGCCAGCAAGGCCGCGGGCGCCCATCGCGAGCCAGCCCCCTCGTCCCTGCCCCTCTTCTGACTGCGCAGCGTTCGAGCCAGGGGTACCACGTCGCACGAACCCGGGGCATCGGTGGCACGCCCAGGCAGCCCCCAGCAGGAACGGCATGGGCTGCTCGCTCAGTGTGCGGCAGCGGTGAGCGAGCCAGCCATGCTGCGGGCGCCCATCGCGAGCAAGCCCCCACGTCCCTATCCCTCGACATAGTGCCCAGCGAGCGAGCAAGGGAGGCCACGTCACACGGACCCTGGGCACAGGTGGCACGCCCAGGAAGCTCCCGGCAGGCACGACATGGGCTGCTCTCCCAGCGTGCATCATCGGTGGCCGCGCCAGTCAGGCCGCGGTCGCCCATCGTTAGCTAGCCCCCTCGCCCTTCCCCTCGACTGATTGCCCAGCATGCGAGCCAGGGGTGCCACGTCGCACGGACCCTGGGCATGGGTGGTACTCCTAGCCAGCCCCCAGCAGGCACGGCATGGGCTGCTCACCCAGTGTGCGGCAGCGGTGGGCCCGACAGCCAGCCCGCGGGCGCCCATCGCGGGACAGCCCCCACGTCCCTGTCCCTCGACTATGTGTCCAATGTGCGAGCCAGGGGTACCGCATTGCACGGACTCGGGGCATCGGTGGCACGCCCAGGCAGCCCCCAGCAGGAATGGAATGGGCTGCTCGCCCAGCGAGCGGCAGCAATGGGCGCGCAGGCCAAGCTGCGGGCGCCCATCGCGAGTCAGCCACCACGTCCCTGTCCCTCGACATAGTGCCCAGCAAGCGAGCAAGGGGGGCCGTGTCGCAGGGACCCTAGGCAAGGGTGGCACGCCCAGGAAACCCCCAGCAACCACGGCATGGGCTGCTCACCTAGCGTACCGCAGCGGTGGGCGCGCCAGCCACACCGCGGGGGCCCATCTCGAGCAAGCCCCCTCGTCCCTGCCCCTCGACTGACTGCCCAGCATGCGAGCCAGGGGTGCCGCGTCGCACGGACCCTGGGCACTGGTGGCCCGCCCAGGCAGCCCCTAGCAGGCACGGCATAGGCTGCTCGCCCAGTGAGCGGCAGCGGTGGGCACGCCAGCAATGCCGCGGGCGCCCATCGCGAGCCAGCCCCCATGTCCGTGCCCCTCGTCTGACTGCCCAGCGTGCGAGCCAGGGGTACCATGTTGACGGACCCGGGGCATCGGTGGCATGCCCAGGCAGCCTCTAGCAGGCACGAAATGGGCTGCTCGCCAAGCTTGCATCAGCGGTGGGCGCGCCAGCCAGGCCGCGGGCGCCCATCGCGAGCCAGCGCCCTCGTCCCTCCCCCTCGACTGACTGCCCAGCGTGCGAGCCAGGGGTGCCACGACGCACGGATCCTGGGCAAGGGTGGCACGCCCAGCGATCCCCCAACAGGCACGACATTGGCTGCTCGCCTAGCGTGCGGCTGCGGTGGGCCCGCCAGCCATGCCGTGGGTTCCCATCGAGGGCCAGCCCCCACGTCCCTGTCCCTCGACTGAGTGCCTAGCGAGCGAGCCAGGGGGCCATGTCACATGGACCCTGGGCACGGGTGGCACACCCAGGCAGCCCCCAGTAGGCATGGCATGGGCTGCGCGCCCAGCGTGCGGCAGCGGTGGGCACGCCAGCTAGGCGACGGGCGCCCATCGCAAGCCAGTCCCCACATCCCTGTCCCTCGACTAAGTGCCCAGCGAGCGGGCCAGGGGGGCCGCGTTGCACGGACCTTGGGCACTGGAGGCATGCCCAGGGAGCCCCCAGCAGGCACGGCATAGGCTGCTCGCCCAGTGTGTGGCAGCGGTGGGCGCGCCAGCCAGGCCGCGGGCGCCCATCGCGAGCCAGCCCCCTCGTCCCTGCCCCTCGTCTGACTGCCCAGCATGCGAGCCAGGGGTACTGCGTCGCACGGACCCGGGGCATCGGTGGCACGCCCAGGCATCCCCCAACAGGAACGGCATGGGCTGCTCGCCCAGCGTGCAGCAGCTGTGGGCACGCCAGCCAGGCCGCGGGCGCTCATCGCGAGCCAGGCCCCTCGTCCCTGCCCCTCGACTGACTGCCCAGTGTGCTAGCAAGGGGGCCCGCAGTAGTCGCCAGCAGGCACAGCGCCAGCCTTGCCCGGGGCGCCCTACTCGAGCCAGCCGCGAGCACGCTGTGAGGCTCAGCACATGTTGTGGGCGTTGATTTCATGGGCAAGCTGGCCTTGGCCATGGCCCCTGGCTCTGGTGGACCTTGAGTGCTGCCATGGGGTGGCTGGAGGTGTGCTGGACAGGGCAGCCAGCATGCACCTTGGGCCAGGCAGAGGCACAGCTGCCTCAGCCTGCTGGCTGCAATGCCTAGTTGCGAAATTATTGTGAATTGACCATCTTTTCATCATGGAATTGGTCCCGAAATGACTCAAATAATTCGTCTAATTCATGAGGAGTCTGCCCCTGAAATTTAGGATCATTTCGACTCATGGGCTATTTTTGATGATTTTTTCAATTTTCGGCTGTAGAAAATTCATTAAAAAAAATTTAGTGCCCAGAAAATTCTGAAATTTTTTCTGGTGGTAGATATGATTATTCTCCATTTATGTACAAAATTTAAGCTCAAAATTCCAAGTAAATAAATTTTTAGGCCCATTATGACGGCTCAGACATATTAATGTTTCCTCCTGCCAGGAGTGAAATTTCATTTAAGAATCTTTAGTGGGGAGGTGGTCACCTAGCTTGCTGGGTGCCAACAGGCCATGCGTGCCTCCCCCCTTGCCCATCCCACGTGGGCAAGCGCTGGGCTTGGGCAACCCATCGCGCATGGCATGGGCAGGGCGGCTTGCTGCCTTGCCCATCCAGCCGGTGGTGCGTGGCTGTGGCGGCCCCACCGTCGACAGGCAGGCGGCCGGCGCCTGCTTGCCGACGACATCGGCCGAAGAGTGTGGGACGCCCGATCAGTAGCCAACGGAGTGGGGAAAATGTGGGAAACGAAATCCGCTAAATTGTGGGCAATGAAATGAGAAAAATCGTGGGATAATGAGCTGGAATGTGGCTACACAAGCTTGACGGTGTGGGCGGCGAAGCTAACGATGATGCATGCTACGCGAGGGCCAAATCACTAGGGGGATTTCGAGCATGCGGTGTGCTTCGTCACAGGCCCTCGAGGTGGCGGATGCAGGGCTGGATCCCAATGCCCAGGCTTTCCTAGGCAGACTCGTTGCGCAGCACGATCGACGACACGATCGTCGGCTGTTAGCAACAAGCGAGCCACACGGCCAGCCTGGGCACGTTGTGACACCCCTGCTGCGAAGGCCTCATCGGTGGTCCCTTGCCATTGAAGAATCATCCCTTGCTATTGAAACAATTTCGCACTTAAAGGCTTGGGTGCGGGTGCACACGATGACTTGCATGATCGATGGGCCTTTCGCTCGTCGGCTTACAGCTCGTTTGGTGCTGTTGCTGCCCATTTGTACGTGCAGTGTGTGAGTGATGATCTAGTCATGCAAGTTGGCAGGCTCCAGGCTCTCACATCGAACTGTCGACTAGCATGTCGCTTCAAG
>JAJFZO010000583.1:107500-120000 GCA_021397835.1 Moringa oleifera
GAGCCGCGCCGCACAGACCCTGGGCACCAGAGGCATGCCCCGGCAGCCCCCAGCAGGCACGTTATGGGCCAAGTGCCCTGCATGCGGCGGCGGTGGGCACACCAGCCAGGCCACGGGCTCCAATCGCAAGCCAACCCCCTAGCTTTGTCCCTCGACTAAGTGCCCAGCGAGCGAGCCAGGGGAGCCACGTTGCATGGACCCAGGGCACGGGAGGCATTCCCAGGCAACCCCACCAAGCACGGCATGGGCCAAGTGCCCAGCGTGCGGTAGAGGCGGGCACTCCAGCCAGGCCACGGGCGCCCATCGCGAGCCAGCCCCCTCGTCCCTGTCCCTCCCCTTAGTGCCCAGCGAGCGAGACAGGGGAGCTGCGTCGCATGGACCCTAGGCACGGCAGGGATGCCCCGGCGGCCCCCATCAGGAACAGCATGGGCCAAGTGCCCAGCATGCGGCAGCGGTGGGCGCACCAGCCAGGCCACGGGCTCCCATTGCGAGCAAGCCCCCTCGTCCCTGTCCCTTGACAAAGTGCCGAGTGAGCTAGCAAGCGGAGCCGCACCGCACGGACCCTAGGCACAAGAGGCATGCCTCGGCATCCCCCAGCAGGCACGGCATGGGCCTAGTGCCAAGCGTACGGTAGAGGCGGGCGCTCCAGCCAGGCCACGGGCGCAGTGAGCCAGCCCCCTCATCCCTGTCCCTCGATGGGCATGGGAGCCATGCCCCGGCAGTCCCCATCAGGAATGGCATGGGCCAAGTGCCCAGCGTGCAGCAGTGGTGGGCACACCAGCCAGGCCACGGTCTCCCATCGCGAGCCAGCCCCGTCGTCCCTGTCCCTCGACTAAGTGCCCAGCGAGCGAGCCAGGGGAGCCGCACTGCACGAACCCGTGGCACTGGAGGCATGCCCCGGCAGCCCCCAGCAGGCACGTTATGGGCCAAGTGCATTGCATGCGGCGGCGGTGGGCACACCAGCCAGGCCACGGGCTCCAATCGCAAGCCAACCCCCTAGTCTCTGTCCCTCGACTAAGTGCCCAGCGAGCGAGCCAGGGGAGCCACGTTGCATGGACCCAGGGCACGGGAGGCATTCCCAGGAAACCCCACCAAGCACGGCATGGGCCAAGTGCCCAGCATGCGGTAGAGGTGGGCACTCCAGCCAGGCCACGAGCACCCATCGCGAGCCAGCCCCCTCATCCCTGTCCCTCCACTTAGTGCCCAGCGAATGAGCCAGGGGAGCCGTGTCGCATGGACCCTGGGCACGGTAGGGATGCCCCGGCGGCCCCCATCAGGAACGGCATGGGCCAAGTGCCCAGCATGCGGCAGCGGTGGGCGCACCAGCCAGGCCACGGGCTCCCATCGCGAGCAAGCCCCCTCTTCCTTGTCCCTTGACAAAGTGCCCAGCGAGCGAGCCAGGGGAGCCGCGCCGCACGGACCCTGGGCACGGGAGGCATGCCCCAGCATCCCCCAGCAGGCACGGCATGGACCAAGTGCCCAGCGTGCGGTAGAGGCGGGCACTCCAGCCAGGCCACGGGCGCCCATCGCGAGCCAGCCCCCTTGTCCCTGCCCCTAGACTAAGTGCCCAGCGAGCGAGCCAGGGGAGCCGTGTCGCATGGACCCTGTGGACGGCAGGCATGCCCCAGCAGCCCCCATCAGGAACGGTATGGGTCAAGTGCCCAGCGTGCGGCAGCGGTGTGCGCGCCAGCACGGCCACAGGCGCCCATCGCGAGCCAGCCCCCTCGTCCCTGTCGCTCGACTAAGTGCCCAGCGAGCAAGCCAGGGGGGCCGCGTCGCATGGACCCTGGGCATTGTTGGCACGCCCAAGCAGCTCCCAGCAGCCACGGCATGGGCTGCTCGCACAGCATGCAGCAGCGGTGGGCGCACCAGCCAGGCTGCGGGCGACCATCGCGAGCCAGCCCCCACGTCCCTGTCCCTCGACTAAGTGCCCAGCGAGCGGGCCAGTGGGGCCGCGTCGCACAGACCCTGGGCACGGGTGGCATGCCCAGGCAGCTCCCAGCAGGCACAGCATGGGCTGCTCGCCCATTGTGCGGCAGCGGTGGGCACGCCAGCCAGGCCGCGGGCGCCCTTCGCGAGCCAGCCACCTAGTCCCTGTCCCTCGACTAAGTGCCCAGCGAGCGAGCTAGCCGGGCCACGTCGCATGAACCCTGGGCATTTTAGGCACGCCCAGGCAGCTCCCAGAAGCCACGGCATGGGTTGCTCGCCCAGCGTGCGGCAGCGGTGGGCGCGCCAGCCAGGCCATGGGTGCCCATCGCGAGCCTGCCCCCTCGTCCCTGCCCCTCGACCGACTGCCCAGCGTGCGAGCCAGGGGTGCCGCATCTCACGGACTCTGGGCACGGGTGGCACGCCCAGGCAGCCCCCAGCAGGAACGGCATGGGCCAAGTGCCCGGAGTGCGGCAGCAGTGGGCACGCCAGCCAGGCCACGGGCTCCCATCGCGAGCCAGCCCCCTCGTCCCTGTCCCTCGACTAAATGCCCAGCGAGCGAGCCAGGGGGGCCGCGTCGCATGGACCCTGGGCATTTTTGGCATGCCCAGGCAGCTCCCAGCAGCCACGGCATGGGCTGCTCACCCAGAGTGCGGCAGCGGTGGGCGCGCCAGCCAGGCCATGGGCGCCCATCGCGAGCCTGCCCCCTCGTCCCTTCCCCTCAACTGACTGCCCACAGTGCGAGCCAGGGGAGCCGCATCGCACGGATCCTGGGCCCAGGAGCCATGCCCGGGCAGCCCCCAGCAGGCACGGCATGGGCTGCTCGCCCAGCGTGCGGCAGCAGTGGGCGCGCTAGCCAGGCCGCGGGCGCCCTTCGCGAGCCAGCCCCCACGTCCCTGTCCCTCGACTAAGTGCCCAGTGAGCGAGCCAGTGGGGCCGTGACGCCCTGACCCTGGGCAAGGGTGGCATGCCCAGGCAGCTCCTAGCAGGCATGGCATGGGCCGCTCGCATATCGTCCGGCAGCGGTGGGCACGCCAGCCAGGCCGCGGGCGCCCTTCGCGAGCCAGCCACCTCGTCCCTGTCCCTCGACTAAGTGCCCAGCGAGCGAGCCAGCGGGGCCGCGTCGCATGGACCCTGGGCATTTTAGGCACGCTCAGGCAGCTCCCAGCAGCCACGGCATGGGCTGCTCGCCCAGCGTGTGGCAGCGGTGGGCGCGCCAGCCAGGCCATGGGCGCCCATCTCGAGCCTGCCCTCTCGTCCCTGCCCCTCGACCGATTGCCCAGCGTGCGAGCCAGGGGTGCCGCATCTCACGGATTCTGGGCACGGGTGGCACGCCCAGGCAGCCCCCAGCAGGAACAGCATGGGCCAAGTGCCCAGAGTGCGGCAGCGGTGGGCGCGCCAGCCAGGCCACAGGCGGCCATCGCGAGCCAGCCCCATTGTCCCGGCCCCTCGACTAAGTGCTAAGCAAGCGAGCCAGGGGAGCCGTGTTGCATGGACCCTGGGCAGGGGAGGCATGCCCAGGCAGCCCCCAGCTGGCACAGCATTGGCCAAGTGCCCAGCGTGCGGCAGCGGTGGGCATGCCAGCAAGGCCACAGGCGCCATCGCGATCCATCCCCCTCGTCCTTGTCGTTCGACTATGTGCCCAGCGAGCGAGCCATGGGAGCAGCGACGCACGGACTCTGGGCATGGGAGGCATGCCCAGGCAGCACCCAGCAGGCACGGCATGGGCCAAGTTCGCAGCGTGCGGCAGCGGTGGACGCGCCAGCCAGGCCACAGGCGTCCGTAGCGAGCCAGCCCCCTCGTCCCTGTCCCTCGACTAAATGCCCAGCGAGCGAGCTAGGGGGGCCATGTCGCACGGACCCTGGGCATAGGTGGCATGCCCAGGCAGCCCCCAGCAGGAACAGCTATGGCTGTTCGCCCAGCGTGCGGCCGCGGTAGCCAGCCCCCTCGTCCCTGCCCCTCGACTGACTGCCCGGCGTGCGAGCCAGGTGAGCCGCGTCGCACGGACCCTGGGCACTGGAGGCATGCCCAGGCGGCCCCCAGTAGGCACGGCATGGGCCAAGTGCCCAACGTGCGGCAGCGGTGGGTGCGCCAGATTGGCCACAGCTGCCCGTCGTGAGCCAGCCTTCTTGTCCCTGCCCCTCGACTGACTGCCCAGCGTGTGAGCCAGGGGTGCTGCATCGCATGGACCCTGGGCACAGGTGGCATGCCAAGGCAGCCCCCAGCAGGCATGGCCTGGGCTGCTCGACCAGCGTGCGGCAGCGGTGGGCGTGCCAGCCAGGCCGCGGGCGCCCTTCGCGAGCCAGCCCCCACGTCCCTGTCCCTCGACTAAGTGCCCAGCGAGCGAGCCAGTGGGGCTGCATCGCACGGACCTTGGGAATGGCTGGCATGCCCAGGCAGCTCCCAGCAGGCACGGCTTGGGCTGCTCTCCCAGCGTGCGGCAGCGGTGGGCGCGCCAGCCATCCTGCGGGCGCCCATCGCGAGCCAGCCCTCACGTCCCTGTCCCTCGACTAAGTGCCCAGCGAGCGAGCCGGTGGAGGCACGTCGCACGGACCCTGGGCACGGGTGGCATGCCCAGGCGGCCCCCAGCTGGCACTGCATGGGCCAAGTGCCCAGCATGCGGCAGCGGTGGGCGCGCCAGCCAGGCTGCGGGCGCCCATCGCGAGCCAGCCCCCTCGTCCCTGCCCCTCGACTGACTGCCCAGTGTGCGAGCCAGGGGTGCCGCGTCGCACAGACCCTGGGCACTGGTGGCACGCCCAGGCAGCCCCCAGCAGGCACGGCATGGGCTGCTCGCCCAGCGTGCGAGCCAGGAGTGCTGCATCGCACGGACCCTGGGCACGGGTGGCACGCCCAGGCAGCCCCCAGCAGGAATGGCATGGGGCAAGTGCCCAGCGTGCGGCAGCGGTGGGCGCGCCAGCCAGGCCACAGGCAGCCATCGCGAGCCAGCCCCATCGTCCCTGCCCCTCGACTAAGTGCCCAGCGAGCGAGCCAGGGGAGCCGTGTCGCATGGACCCTGGGCAGGGGAGGCGTGCCCAGCCAGCCCCCAGCTGGCACACCATGGGCAAGGTGCCCAGCGTGCGGCAGCGGTGGGCGCGCCAGCACGGCCACAGGCGCCCATCGCGAGCCAGCCCCATCGTCCCTGTCGCTCGACTAAGTGCCCAGCAAGCGAGCCAGGGGAGCAGCGTCGCACGGACCCTGGGCAAGGGAGGCATGCCCAGGCAGCCTCCAGCAGGCACGGCATGGGCTGCTCACCTAGCGTGTGGCAGCGGTGGGCGCGCCAGCCAGGCCGCGGGCGACCTTCGCGAGCCAGCCCCCTCGTCCCTGTCACTCGACTAAGTGCCCAGCGAGCGAGCCAGGGGGGCCGCGTCGCATGGACCCTGGGCATTGTTGGCACACCCAAGCAGCTCCCAGCAGCCACGGCATGGGCTGCTCGCCCAGCGTGTGGCAGCGGTGGGCGCACCAGCCAGGCTGCGGGCGTCCATCGCCAGCCAACCCCCACGTCCCTGTCCCTCGACTAAGTGCCCAGCGAGCGTGCCAGTGGGGCCGCGTCACATGGACCCTTAGCACGGGTGGCATGCCTAGGCAGCTCCCAGCAGGCATGGCATGGGCTGCTCGCCCATTGTGCGGCAGTGGTGGGCACGCCAGCCAGGCCGCGGGCGCCCTTCGCGAGCCAGCCCCCTCGTCCCTGTCCCTCAACTAAGTGCCCAGCGAGCGAGCCAGGGGGGCCGCGTCGCATGGACCCTGGGTATTTTTGGCACGCCCAGGCAGCTCCCAGCAGCCACGGCATGGGCTGCTCGCCCAGAGTGCGGCAGCGGTGGGCGCGCCAGCCAGGCCTTGGGCGCCCATCGCGAGCCTGCCCCCTCGTCCCTGCCCCTCAACTGACTGCCCAGCGTGCGAGCCAGGGGAGCCGCATCGCACGGACCCTGGGCCCAGGAGCCATGCCCGGGCAGCCCCCAGCAGGCACGGCATGGGCTGCTCGCCCAGCGTGCTGCAGCGGTGGGCGCGCCAGCCAGGCCGCGGGCGCCCTTTGCGAGCCAGCCCCCACGTCCCTGTCCCTCGACTAAGTGCCCAGCGAGCGAGCCAGTGTGGCCGCGATGCCCTGACCCTGGGAATTGGTGGCATGCCCAGGCAGCTCCCAGCAGGCACGGCATGGGCTGCTCGCCCATCGTGCGGCAGCGGTGGGCGCGACAGCCAGGCCGCGGGCGCCCTTCGTCCTTGTCCCTCGACTAAGTGCCCAGTGAGCGAGCCAGGGGGGCCGCGTCTCATGGACCCTGGGCATTGTTGGCACGCCCAGGCTGGTCTTAGCAGCCACGGCATGGGCTGCTCGCCCAGCGTGCGGCAGCGGTGGGCGTGCCAGCCAGGCTGTGGGCATCCATCGCGAGCAAGCCCCCACGTCCCTGTCCCTAAACTAAGTGCCCAGCGAGCGGGCCAGTGGGGCCGCGTCGCACGGACCCTGGGCATGGGTGTCATGCCCAGGCAGCTCCCAGCAGGCACGGCATGGGCTGCTCGCCCATCATCCGGCAGCGGTGGGCACGCCAGCCAGGCCGCGGGCGCCCTTCGCGAGCCAGCCACCTCGTCCCTGTCCCTCGAGTAAGTGCCCAGCGAGCGAGCCAGCGGGGCCGCGTCGCATGAACCCTGGGCATGTTAGGCACGCCCAGGCAGCTCCCAGAAGCCACGGCATGGGTTGCTCGCCCAGCGTGCGGCAGCGGTGGGCGCGACAGCCAGGCCGCGGGCGCCCTTCGCGAGCCAGCCGCCTCGTCCTTGTCCCTCGACTAAGTGCCCAGCGAGCGAGCCAGCGGGGCCGCGTCGCATGAACCCTGGGCATTTTAGGCACGCCCAGGCAGCTCCCAGAAGCCACGGCATGGGTCGCTCGCCCAGCGTGCGGCAGCGGTGGGCGCGCCAGCCAGGCCATGGGTGCCCATCGCAAGCCTGCCCCCTCGTCCCTGCCCCTCGACCGACTGCCCAGCGTGCGAGCCAGGGGTGCCGCATCTCACGGACTCTGGGCACGGGTGGCATGCCCAGGCAGCCCCCAGCAGGAACGGCATGGGCCAAGTGCCCAGAGTGCGGCAGCGGTGGGCGCGCCAGCCAGGCCACAGGCGGCCATCGCGAGCCAGCCCCATCGTCCCTGCCCCTCGACTAAGTGCTAAGCAAGCGAGCCAGGGGAGCCGTGTCGCATGGACCCTGGGCAGGGGAGGCATGCCCAGGCATCCCCCAGCTTGCACAGCATTGGCCAAGTGCCCAGCGTGCGGCAGCGGTGGGCGCGCCAGCAAGGCCACAGGTGCCATCGCGATCCATCCCCCTCGTCCCTGTCGCTCGACTAAGTGCCCAGCGAGCGAGCCATGGGAGCAGCATCGCACGGACCCTGGGCATGGGAGGCATGCCCAGGCAGCCCCCAGCAGGCACGGCATGGGCCAAGTTTGCAGCGTGCGGCAGCGGTGGCCGCGCCAGTCAGGCCACTGGCGCCCGTAGCGAGCCAGTCCCCTCGTCCCTGTCCCTCGACTAAATGCCCAGCGAGCAAGCCAGGGGGGCCATGTCGCACGGACCCTGGACATAGGTGGCATGCCCAGGCAGGCCCCGACAGGAACAGCTATGGTTGTTCGCCCAGCGTGCGGCCGCGGTAGCCAGCCCCCTCGTCCCTGCCCCTCGACTGACTGCCCAGCATGCGAGCCAGGTGAGCCGCGTCGCACGGACCCTGGGCACTGGAGCCATGCCCAGGCAGCCCCCAGTTGGCACGGCATGGGCCAAGTGCCCAGCGTGCGGCAGCGGTGGGTGCGCCAGATTGGCCACAGGTGCCCGTCGCGAGCCAGCCTTCTCGTCCCTGCCCCTCGACTAACTGTCCAGCGTGCGAGCTACGGGTGCCACGTCGCATGGACCCTGGGCACAGGTGGCATGCCTAGGCAGCCCCCAGCAGGCATGGCCTGGGCTGCTTGACCAGCGTGCGGCAGCGGTGGGCGTGCCAGCCAGGCCGCGGGTGCCGTTCGTGAGCCAGCCCCCACGTCCCTGTCCCTCAACTAAGTGCCCAGCGAGCGAGCCAGTGGGGCCGCATCGCACGGACCTTGGGAATGGGTGGCATGCCCAGGCAGCTCCCAGCAGGCACGGCTTGGGCTGCTCTCCCAGTGTGCAGCAGCAGTGGGCGCGCCAGCTAGGCTGTGGGCGCCCATCGCGAGCCAGCCCCCACGTCCCTGTCCCTCGACTACGTGCCCAGCGAGCGAGCCAATGGAGGCGCGTCGAACGGACCCTGGGCACGGGTGGCATGCCCAGGCAGTTCCCAGCGGGCACGGCATGGGCTGCTCGCCCATCGTGCGGCAGCAGTGGGCGCGCCAGCCAGGCCGTGGGCGCCCTTCGCGAGCCAGCCCCCTCATCCCTGTCCCTCGAGTAAGTGCCCAGCGAGCGAGCCAGGGGGGCCACGTCGCATGGACTCTGAGCATGGTTGGCATGCCCAGGCAGCTCCCAGCAGGCACGGCATGGGCTGCTCGCCCAGCGTGCGGCAGCGGTGGGCGCGCCAGCCAGGCCATGGGCTCCCATCGCGAGCCTGGCCCCTCGTCCCTGCTCCTCGACTGACTGCCCAGCATGCGAGCCAGGGGTGCCGCCTCGCACGGACTCTGGGCACGGGTGGCACGCCCAGGCAGCCCCCAGCAGGAACGGCATGGTCCAAGTGCCCAGAGTGCGGCAGCGGTGGGCGCGCTAGCCAGGCCACAGGCGGCCATCGTGAGCCAGCCCCATCGTCCCTGCCCCTCGACTAAGTGCTAAGCTAGTGAGCCAGGGGAGCCGTGTCGCATGGACCCTGGGCAGGGGAGGCATGCCCAGGCAGCCTCCAACTGGCACTGCATGGGCCAAGTGCCCAGCGTGCGGCAGCGGTGGGCGCGACAGCCAGGCCGCGGGCGCCCTTCGCGAGCCAGCCGCCTCGTCCTTGTCCCTCGACTAAGTGCCCAGTGAGCGAGCCAGGGGGGCCGCGTCTCATGGACCCTGGGCATTGTTGGCACGCCCAGGCTGGTCTCAGCAGCCACGGCATGGGCTGCTCGCCCAGCGTGCGGCAGCGGTGGGCGTGCCAGCCAGGCTGTGGGCATCCATCGCGAGCAAGCCCCCACGTCCCTGTCCCTCGACTAAGTGCCCAGCGAGCGGGCCAGTGGGGCCGCGTCGCACGGACCCTGGGCATGGGTGTCATGCCCAGGCAGCTCCCAGCAGGCATGGCATGGGCTGCTCGCCCATCATCCGGCAGCGGTGGGCACGCCAGCCAGGCCGCGGGCGCCCTTCGCGAGCCAGCCACCTCGTCCCTGTCCCTCGACTAAGTGCCCAGCGAGCGAGCCAGCGGGGCCGCGTCGCATGAACCCTGGGCATTTTAGGCACGCCCAGGCAGCTCCCAGAAGCCACGGCATGGGTTGCTCGCCCAGCGTGCGGCAGCGGTGGGCGCGCCAGCCAGGCCATGGGTGCCCATCGCAAGCCTGCCCCCTCGTCCCTGCCCCTCGACCGACTGCCCAGCGTGCGAGCCAGGGGTGCCGCATCTCACGGACTCTGGGCACGGGTGGCATGCCCAGGCAGCCCCCAGCAGGAACGGCATGGGCCAAGTGCCCAGAGTGCGGCAGCGGTGGGCGCGCCAGCCAGGCCACAGGCGGCCATCGCGAGCCAGCCCCATCGTCCCTGCCCCTCGACTAAGTGCTAAGCAAGCGAGCCAGGGGAGCCGTGTCGCATGGACCCTGGGCAGGGGAGGCATGCCCAGGCATCCCCCAGCTTGCACAGCATTGGCCAAGTGCCCAGCGTGCGGCAGCGGTGGGCGCGCCAGCAAGGCCACAGGTGCCATCGCGATCCATCCCCCTCGTCCCTGTCGCTCGACTAAGTGCCCAGCGAGCGAGCCATGGGAGCAGCGTCACACGGACCCTGGGCATGGGAGGCATGCCCAGGCAGCCCCCAGCAGGCACGGCATGGGCCAAGTTTGCAGCGTGCGGCAGCGGTGGCCGCGCCAGTCAGGCCACTGGCGCCCGTAGCGAGCCAGTCCCCTCGTCCCTGTCCCTCGACTAAATGCCCAGCGAGCAAGCCAGGGGGGCCATGTCGCACGGACCCTGGACATAGGTGGCATGCCCAGGCAGGCCCCGGCAGGAACAGCTATGGTTGTTCGCCCAGCGTGCGGCCGCGGTAGCCAGCCCCCTCGTCCCTGCCCCTCGACTGACTGCCCAGCATGCGAGCCAGGTGAGCCGCGTCGCACGGACCCTGGGCACTGGAGCCATGCCCAGGCAGCCCCCAGTTGGCACGGCATGGGCCAAGTGCCCAGCGTGCGGCAGCGGTGGGTGCGCCAGATTGGCCACAGGTGCCCGTCGCGAGCCAGCCTTCTCGTCCCTGCCCCTCGACTGACTGTCCAGCGTGCGAGCTACGGGTGCCACGTCGCATGGACCCTGGGCACAGGTGGCATGCCTAGGCAGCCCCCAGCAGGCATGGCCTGGGCTGCTTGACCAGCGTGCGGCAGCGGTGGGCGTGCCAGCCAGGCCGCGGGTGCCGTTCGTGAGCCAGCCCCCACGTCCCTGTCCCTCAACTAAGTGCCCAGCGAGCGAGCCAGTGGGGCCGCATCGCACGGACCTTGGGAATGGGTGGCATGCCCAGGCAGCTCCCAGCAGGCACGGCTTGGGCTGCTCTCCCAGTGTGCAGCAGCAGTGGGCGCGCCAGCTAGGCTGTGGGCGCCCATCGCGAGCCAGCCCCCACGTCCCTGTCCCTCGACTACGTGCCCAGCGAGCGAGCCAATGGAGGCGCGTCGAACGGACCCTGGGCACGGGTGGCATGCCCAGGCAGTTCCCAGCGGGCACGGCATGGGCTGCTCGCCCATCGTGCGGCAGCAGTGGGCGCGCCAGCCAGGCCGTGGGCGCCCTTCGCGAGCCAGCCCCCTCATCCCTGTCCCTCGAGTAAGTGCCCAGCGAGCGAGCCAGGGGGGCCACGTCGCATGGACTCTGAGCATGGTTGGCATGCCCAGGCAGCTCCCAGCAGGCACGGCATGGGCTGCTCGCCCAGCGTGCGGCAGCGGTGGGCGCGCCAGCCAGGCTGCGGGCGCCCATCGCGAGCCTGCCCCCTCGTCCCTGCCCCTCGACTGACTGCCCAGCGTGCGAGCCAGGGGTGCCGCGTTGCACAGAACCTGGGCACGGGTGGCACGCCCAGGCAGCCCCCAGCAGGCACGGCATGGGCTGCTCGCCCAGCGTGCGGCAGCGGTGGTCGCGCCAGCCAGGCCACGGGCGCCCATCAGGAGCCAGCCCCCTCGTCCCTGCCCCTCGACTGACTGCCCAGCATGTGAGCCAGGGGTGCCACAGCAGTCGCCAGCTGGCACGGTGCCAGCCTTGCCAGGGGTGTCCCACGCGAGCCAGCCGCGAGTACGCTGTGAGGGTCAGCACATGCTGTGGGCGTTGATTTCATGGGCAAGCTGGCCTTGGCCATGGCCCCTGGCTCTGGTGGACCCTGAGGGCTGCCATGGGGTGGCTGGAGGTGTGCTGGACAGGGCAGCCAGCATGCACCATGGGTCAGGCAGAGGCACAGCTGCCCCAGCCTGCTGGCCGCAATTTTTTTTTCGAAATTGTTGTGAATTGACCATCTTTTCATCATGGAATTTGTCCCGAAATGACTCAAATAATTTGTGTATTTCATTAGGAGTCTGCCCCTAAAGTTTGGGATCATTTCGATTCACGGGCTATTTTTGATGATTTTTTCAATTTTTGGCTGTAGAAAATTCATTAAAAAAAATTTAGTGCACAGAAAATTCTGAAATTTTTTCTGGTGGTAGATATGATTATTCTCCATTTATGTACAAAATTTCAGCTCAAAATTCCAAGTAAATAATTTTTTAGACCCATTATGACGGCTCAAATATATTGATGTTTCCTCCTGCCAGGAGTGAAATTTCATTTAGGACTCTTTAGGGGGGAGGTGGTCACTTAGCTTGCTGGGTGCCAACAGGCCATGCGTGCCTCCCCCCCTGCCCATCCCACGTAGGCAGGCGCTGGGCTCAGGCAACCCAGCACGCATGGCATGGGCAGGGCGGCTTGCTGCCTTGCCCATCTAGCCGGTGGTGCGTGGCTGTGGCGGCCGGCGACGTCGGTCGAAGAGTGTAGGACGCCCGATCAGTAGCCAACGGAGTGGGGAAAACATGGGAAACAAAATCCGCTAAATTGTGGGCAACAAAATGAGAATAATCGTGGGATAATGAGCTGGGATGTTGCTACACATGCTCGACGGTGTGGGCGGCGAAGCTAATGATGATGCATGCTACGCGAGGGCCAAATCGCTGGGGGGATTTCGAGCATGCGGAGTGCTTCGTCGTAGGCCCTCGAGGCAGCGGATGTGGGGCTGGATCCTGACGCCCAGGCTTGCCTAGGCGGACTCATTGCACAGCGCGATCGACGACACGATCGTCGGCCGTTAGCAATCAGCGAGCCACATGGCCAGCCTGGGCAAGGCGTGACACCCCTGCTGCCAAGGCCTCATCGGTGGGAAAAATGTGGGCAACGAAATGAGAAAAATCATGGGATAATGAGCTGGGATGTGGCTACACAAGCTGAACAGTGTGGGCGGTGAAGCTAACAATGATGCATGCTACGCGAGGG
>JAJFZO010000583.1:130000-142500 GCA_021397835.1 Moringa oleifera
GCCAGCCCCCTCGTCCCTGTCTCTGGACTAACTGCCCAGCGAGCGAGCCAGGGGAGCCGTGTCGGACGGACCCTGGGAACGGGAGGCATACCCCAGCAGCCCCCAGCAGGCACGGCATGGGCCAAGTGCCCAGCGTGCGGCAGCGGTGGGCGTGCCAGCGAGGCCACAGGCGCCCAACGCGAGCCAGCGCCCTCATCCCTCTCCCTCGACTAAGTGCCCAGCGAGCAAGACAGGGGAACCACGTTGCATGGACACTGGGCATGGAAGGCATGCCCCGGCAGCCCGCAGCAGGCACGTCATGGGCCAACTGCCCAGCGTGCGGAAGCGGTGGGCGCGCTAGCCAGGCCACAAGCACCCATCGCGAGCCATCCCCCTCGTCCCTGTCCCTCGACTAAGTGCCCAGGGAGCGAGCCAGGGGAGCCACGTGGCATGGACCGTGGGCACGGGAGGCATGCCCAGGCAGCCCCCAGCAAGTACAGCAAGGGCAAAGTGCCCAGCGTTCGGCAGCGGTGGGCGCGCCAGCCAGGCCACAGGCGCCCATCGCGAGCCAGCCCCCTCGTCCCTGTCCCTCGACTAAGTGCCCAGCAAGCGAGCCAGGGGAGATGCGTCGCAAGGACCCTGGGCACAGGAGGCATGCCCCCGCGGCCCCCAGCAGGCACTGCATAGGCCAAGTGCCCAGAGTGAGGCAGCGGTGGGCGTGCCAGCGAGGCCAAGGGCGCCCATCGCGAGCCAGGCCCCTCATCCCTGCCCCTCGACTAAGTGGCCAGCGAGCGAGCCAGGGGAGCCGCGTCGCATGGACCCTGGGCACAGGAGGCATGCCCACTCAGCCCCCAGCAGGTACGGCATGGGCCAAGTGCCCAGCATGCGGAAACGGTGGGTGCGCCAGCCAGGCCACAGGCGCCCATTGCGAGACCGCCCCCTCATCCCTGTCCCTCGACTAAGTTCCCAGCGAGCGAGCCAGGGGAGCCGCATCGCATGGACTCAGGAAACGAGAGGCAAGCCCAGGCAGCGCCCAGTAGGCACGGCATAGGCCAAGTGCCCAGCGAGCGGCAGAGGAGGGCGCGCCAGCCAGGCCACAGGCGCCCATCACGAGCCAGCCCCCTCGTCCCTGTCCCTCGACTAATTGCCCAGCGAGCGAGCCAGGGGAGCCGCGTCGCATGGAACCTGGGCACGGGGAGGCATGCCCAGTCAGCCCCCAGCAGGTACAGCATGGGCCAAGTGCCCAGCATGCGGCAGGGGAAGGCGCGCCAGCAAGGCCACAGGCGCCCATCGCGAGCCAGCCCCCTCGTTCCTGTCCCTCGACTAATTGCCCAGCGAGCGAGCCAGCTGAGCTGCGTTGCACGTACCCCGGGCACGGGAGGCATGCCCCGGCAGCCCCCAGCAGGCACGGCATGGGCCAATTGCCCAGCGTGACGCAGCGGTGGGCGTGCCAGCGAGGCCACAGGCGCCCATCGCGAGCCAGTCCCCTCGTTCCTGTCCCTCAACTATGTGCCCAGCGAGCGAGCCAGGACAGCCGTGTCGCATGGACCCTAGGTATGAGAGGCATGCCCTGGCAGCCCCAAGCAGGCATGGCTTGGGCCAAGTGCCGAGCATGCGGCAGCGGTGGATGCGCCAGCCTGGCCACAGGCGCCCATCGCGAGCCAGCCCCCTCGTCCCTGCCCCTCGACTAAGTGGCCAGCGAGCGAGCCAGGGGAGCCGCGTCGCATGGATCCTGCACACAGGAGGCATGCCCACTCAGCCCCCAGCAGGCATGGCATGGGCCAAGTGCCCAGCGTGCGGAAGCGGTGGGTGCGCCAGCCAGGCCACAGGCGCCCATCGCGAGACCGCCCCCTCATCCCTGTCCCTCGACTAAGTTCCCAGCGAGTGAGCCAGGGGAGCCGCATCGCATGGACTCAGGAAACGAGAGGCAAGCCCAGGCAGCGCCCAGTAGGCACGGCATAGGCCAAGTGCCCAGCGAGCGGCAGAGGAGGGCGCGCCAGCCAGGCCACAGGCGCCCATCACGAGCCAGCCACCTCGTCCCTGTCCCTCGACTAAGTGCCCAGCGAGCTAGGCAGGGGAGCCACATCGCATGGACCCTGGACATGGGAGGCATGCCCAGGCAGCCCCAAGCAGGCATGGCATGGGCCAAGTGCCCAGCATGCGGAAGCAGTGGGCGCGATAGCCAGGCCACAGGCGCCCATCGCGAGCCAGCCCCCTCGTCCCTGTCCCTCGACTAAGTGCCCAGCGAGCGAGCCAGGGGAGCCGCGTGGCATGGACCCTGGGTATGGGAGGCATGCCCAGGCAGCCCCCAGCAGGTACGGCAAGGGCCAAGTGCCCAGCGTTCAGCAGCGGTGGGCGCGACAGCCAGGCCACAGGCGCCCAGCGCGAGCCAGCCCCCTCGTCCCTGTCCCTCAACTAAGTGCCCATCGAGCGAGTGAGGGGAGCCGCATCGCACAGACCCTGGGCATGGGTGGCATGCCCAGGCAGCCCCCAGCAGGCACGGCATGGGCCAAGTGCCCAGCGTGTGGCAGCAGTGGGCGCGCCAGCCAGGCCACAAGCGCCCATCGCAAGCCAGCCCCCTCGTCCCTGTCTCTGGACTAAGTGCCCAACGAGCGAGCCAGGGGACCCGCGTCGCACGGACCTTGAGCACGGGAGGCATTCCCCGGCAGCCTCGAACAGGCACGGCATGGGCCAAGTGCCCAGTGTGTGGCAGCGGTGGGCGCGCCAGCTAGGCCACAAGCACCCATCGCGAGCCAGCCCCCTCGTCCCTGTCTCTGGACTAACTGCCCAGCGAGCGAGCCAGGGGAGCCGTGTCGGATGGACCCTGGGAACGGGAGGCATACCCCAGCAGCCCCCAGCAGGCATGGCATGGGCCAAGTGCCCAGCGTGCGGCAGCGGTGGGCGTGCCAGCGAGGCCACAGGCACCCAACGCGAGCCAGCGCCCTCATCCCTCTCCCTCGACTAAGTGCCCAGCGAGCAAGACAGGGGAACCACGTTGCATGGACACTGGGCATGGAAGGCGTGCCCCGGCAGCCCGCAGCAGGCACGTCATGGGCCAACTGCCCAGCGTGCGGAAGCGGTGGGCGCGCTAGCCAGGCCACAAGCACCCATCGCGAGCCATCCCTCTCGTCCCTGTCCCTCGGCTAAGTGCCCAGGGAGCGAGCCAGGGGAGCCACGTGGCATGGACCGTGGGCACGGGAGGCATGCCCAGGCAGCCCCCAGCAAGTACAGCAAGGGCAAAGTGCCCAGCGTTCGGCAGTGGTGGGCGCGCCAGCCAGGCCACAGGCGCCCATGGCGAGACCCCCCCCTCATCCCTGTCCCTCGACTAAGTTCCCAGCGAGCGAGCCAGGGGAGCCGCATCGCATGGACTCAGGAAACGAGAGGCAAGCCCAGGCAGCGCCCAGTAGGCACGGCATAGGCCAAGTGCCCAGCGAGCGGCAGAGGAGGGCGCGCCAGCCAGGCCACAGGCGCCCATCACGAGCCAGCCCCCTCGTCCCTGTCCCTCGACTAATTGCCCAGCGAGCGAGCCAGGGGAGCCGCGTCGCATGGAACCTGGGCACGGGGAGGCATGCCCAGTCAGCCCCCAGCAGGTACAGCATGGGCCAAGTGCCCAGCATGCGGCAGGGGAAGGCGCGCCAGCAAGGCCACAGGCGCCCATCGCGAGCCAGCCCCCTCGTTCCTGTCCCTCGACTAATTGCCCAGCGAGCGAGCCAGCTGAGCTGCGTTGCACGTACCCCGGGCACGGGAGGCATGCCCCGGCAGCCCCCAGCAGGCACGGCATGGGCCAATTGCCCAGCGTGACGCAGCGGTGGGCGTGCCAGCGAGGCCACAGGCGCCCATCGCGAGCCAGTCCCCTCGTTCCTGTCCCTCAACTATGTGCCCAGCGAGCGAGCCAGGACAGCCGTGTCGCATGGACCCTAGGTATGAGAGGCATGCCCTGGCAGCCCCAAGCAGGCATGGCTTGGGCCAAGTGCCGAGCATGCGGCAGCGGTGGATGCGCCAGCCTGGCCACAGGCGCCCATCGCGAGCCAGCCCCCTCGTCCCTGCCCCTCGACTAAGTGGCCAGCGAGCGAGCCAGGGGAGCCGCGTCGCATGGATCCTGCACACAGGAGGCATGCCCACTCAGCCCCCAGCAGGCATGGCATGGGCCAAGTGCCCAGCGTGCGGAAGCGGTGGGTGCGCCAGCCAGGCCACAAGCGCCCATCGCGAGACCGCCCCCTCATCCCTGTCCCTCGACTAAGTTCCCAGCGAGCGAGCCAGGGGAGCCGCATCGCATGGACTCAGGAAATGAGAGGCAAGCCCAGGCAGCCGCCAGTAGTCACGGCATAGGCCAAGTGCCCAGCGAGCGGCAGAGGAGGGCGCGCCAGCCAGGCCACAGCCGCCCATCACGAGCCGGCCCCCTCGTCACGGTCCCTCGACTAATTGCCCAGCGAGCGAGCCAGGTGAGCTGCGTTGCACGGACCTGGGCACGGGAGGCATGCTCTGGCAGCCCCCAGCAGGCACGGCATGGGCCAAGTGCCCAGCGTGACGCAGCGGTGGGCGTGCCAGCGAGGCCACAGGCGCCCATCGCGAGCTAGTCCCCTCGTTCCTGTCCCTCGACTATGTGCCCAGCGAGCGAGCCAGGACAGCCGTGTCGCATGGACCCTAGGTATGGGAGGCATGCCCTGGCAGCCCCAAGCAGGCACGGCTTGGGCCAAGTGCCGAGCATGCGGCAGCGGTGGACGCGCCAGCCTGGCCACAGGAGCCCATCGCGAGCCAGCCCCCTCGTCCCTGCCCCTTGACTAAGTGGCCAGCGAGCGAGCCAGGGGAGCTGCATCGCACAGACCCTAGGCACGGGAGGAATGCCCCAGCAGCCCCCAGCAGGCACAACATGGGCCAAGTGCCCAGCGTGCGGCAGAGGAGGGCGCACCAGCAAGGCCACTGGCGCCCATCGCGAGCCAGCCCCCTCGTCCCTGTCCGTCGACTAAGTGCCCAGCGAGTGAGCCAGGGGAGCCGCGTCGCATGGACCCTGGGAATGGGAGGCATGCCCAGTCAGCCCCCAGCAGGCACGGCATGGGCCAAGTGCCCAGCATGTGGCAGAGGAGGGCGCGCCAGCAAGGCCACAGGCGCCCATCACGAGCCAGCCCCCTCGTACCTCTGCCTCGACTAAGTGCCCAGTGAGCGAGCCAGGGGTGCCACGTCGCATGGACCCTTGGCACGGGAGGCATGCCAAGGTAGCCCCCAGCAGGCACGGCATGGGCCAAGTGCCCAGCGTGCGGCAGCGGTGGGCGTGCCAGCGAGGCCACAGGCGCCCAACGCGAGCCAGCGCCCTCATCCCTCTCCCTCGACTAAGTGCCCAGCGAGCAAGACAGGGGAACCACGTTGCATGGACACTGGGCATGGAAGGCATGCCCCGGCAGCCCGCAGCAGGCACGTCATGGGCCAACTGCCCAGCGTGCGGAAGCGGTGGGCGTGCTAGCCAGGCCACAAGCACCCATCGCGAGCCATCCCCCTCATCCCTGTCCCTCGACTAAGTGCCCAGGGAGCGAGCCAGGGGAGCCACGTGGCATGGACCGTGGGCACGGGAGGCATGCCCAGGCAGCCCCCAGCAAGTACAGCAAGGGCAAAGTGCCCAGCGTTCGGCAGCGGTGGGCGCGCCAGCCAGGCCACAGGCGCCCATGGCGAGACCGCCCCCTCATCCCTGTCCCTTGACTAAGTTCCCAGCGAGCGAGCCAGGGGAGCCGCATCGCATGGACTCAGGAAACGAGAGGCAAGCCCAGGCAGCCCCCAGCAGGCACAACATAGGCCAAGTGCCCAGCGTGTGGCAGAGGAGGGGTGTGCCAGCCAGGCCACAGGCACCCATTGCGAGCCAGCCCCCTCGTCCCTGTCCTTCGACTAAGTGCCCAGCGAGCGAGCCAGGGGGGCCACGTCGCATGGAACCAGGGCTCGGGTGGCATGCCCAGTAAGCCCCCAGCAGGCAAGGCATTGGCTGCTCGCCCAGCGTGCGGCAGCGGTGAGCGCGCCAGCCAGGCCGTGGGCCCCATCGCGAGCCAGCCCCCTGGTCCCTGTACCTCGACTGACTGTCCAGCGTGCGAGCAAGGGGTGCCGCGTTGCATGGACCCTGGGCATGGGTGGCATGCCCAGGCAGCCCCCAGCAGGAGCGGCATGGGGTACTCGCCCAGCGAAAGGCAGCGGTGGGCGCGCCAGCAAGGCCGCGGGCACCCATCGTGAGCCAGGCCCTACGTCCCTGTCCCTCGAGGTAGTGCGCATCGAGCGAGCCATGGGGGCCGCGTCGCATGGACCCTGGGCATGGGTTGCACGCCCAGGCAGACCCCAGCAGGCAAGGCATGGGTTACTCGCCCAGCGTGTGGCAGCGGTCGGTGCGCCAGCCAGGCCGCGGGAGCCCATCGCGAGCCAGCCCCCTCGTCCCTGCCCCTCGACTGATTGCCCAGCGTGAGAGCCAGGGCTGCCACGTTGCACGGACCCTGGGCATTGGTGGCACTCCCAGGCAGCCCCCAGCAGGCATGGCATGGGCTGCTCACCCAGCGTGGGGCAGCGGTGGGAGCGTCAGCCAGGCCGCGGGCGCCCATCGCGAGCCAGCACTCACGTCCCTGTCCCTCGACGTAGTGCCGAGAGAGCGACCCAGGGGGGCCGTATTGCATGGAACCTCGGCACGAGTGGCACGCCCAGGCAGCCCCCAGCAGGCACGGCATGGGCTGCTCGCCCAGCGTGCGGCAGCGGTGTGTGCGCCAGCCAGGCCGCGGGCGCCAATCGCGAGCCAGCCCCTACGTCCCTGTCCCTCGATGTTGTGCCCAGCGAGCAAGCCAGGGGGGCCACATCGGATGGACCCTGGGCACGGGTGGCACGCCCAGGCAGCCCCCAGCAGGCACGACATGGGCTACTCGCCCAGCGTGCGGCAGTGGTGGGCGTGCCAGCCAGGCCTCGTGCGCCCATCGCGAGCCAGCCCCCTCGTCCCTGGCCATGGACTGATTGCCCAGCGTGCGAGCCAGGGGTGCCGCGTCGCACGGACTCTGGGCATGGGTGGCACGCCCAGGCAGCCCCCAGCAGGCACGGCATGGGCTTCTCACCCAGTGTGCGGCAATGGTGGGCGCGCCAACCAAGCTGTCTGCGCCCATCGTGAGCCAGCCCCCACGTCCCTGTCCGTCGATGTAGTGCCCAGTAAGCATGCCAGGGGGGCCATGTCGCACGGACCCTGGGCATGGGTGGCACGCCCAGGCAGCCCCCAGCAGGCGTGGCATGGGCTTCTCACCCAGTGTGCGGCAGCGGTGGGTGCGCCAACCAAGCCACGGGCGCCCATCGCGAGCTAGCCCCCTCGTCCCTGCCCCTCGACTGATTGCACAGCGTGCGAGCCAGGGGTGCCGCGTCGCACAGACCCTGGGCACGGGTGGCATGCCCAGGCAGCCCCCAGCAGGCACGGCATGGGCTGCTCGCCCAGCGTGCGGCAGCGGTGGGTGCGCCAACCAGGCTGCGGGCGCCCATCGCGAGCCAGCTCCCTCGTCACTGCGCCTCGACTGACTGCCGAGCGTGCGAGCCAGGGGTGCCACGTTTCACAGACCTTGGGCACGGGTAGCACGCCTAGGCATCCCCAAGAGGGCACGGCATGGGCTCCTTACCCAGCGTGCAGCAGCGGTGGGCGCTGCAGCCAGGCCGCAGGCGCCCATCCCGAGCTAGCCCCCTCGTCCCTGCCCCTCGACTGATTACCCAGCGTGCGAGCCAGGGGTGCCGCATCGCACGGACCCTGGGCAAAGGTTGCACACCCAGGCAGCCCCCAGCAGGCACAGCATGGGCTAATCGCCCAGCGTGCTGCAGCGTTGGGCGCGCCAGCCAGGCCGCGGGCGCCCATCGCGAGCCAGCCCCCACGTCCCTGTCCCTCGACTAAGTGCCCAGCGAGCGAGCCAGGGCGGCCGCATTGCACGGACCCAGGGGACAGGTGGAACGCCCAAGCAGCCCCCAGCAGGCTCGGCATGGGCTGCTTGCCTAGCGTGTGGCAGCGGTGGGCGTGCCAGCCAGGCCGCGGCGCGCCAGCCAGGCAGCGGGCGCCCATCACAAGCCAGCCTCCACGTCCCTGTCCCTCGACTTTGTGCCCAGCGAGCGAGCCAGGGGGGCCTAGTCACATGGAACCTAGGCATGGGTGGCACGCCCAGGCAGCTCCCAGCAGGCAAGGGATGGGCTGCTCGCCTAGCGTACGGCAGCGGTGAGCGTGCCAGCCAGGCCGCGGGCGCCCATCGCGAGCCAGCCCCCTCGTCCCTGCCCCTCGACTGACTGCCCAGCGTGCGAGCCAGGGGTGCCGCGTCTCATGGACCCTGGGCACGGGGTGGCACACCCAGGTAGCCCCCAGAAGGAACGGCATGGGGTACTCGACAAGCGTGCAGCAGCGGTGGGCGCGCCAGCCAAGCCGCCGGTGCCTATCGCGAGCCAGGCCCTACGTCCCTGTCCCTCGATGTAGTGCCCATCGAGCGAGCCATGGGAGCCGCGTCGCATGGACCCTGGGCACGGGTGGCACACCAAGGCTGCCCCCAGCAGGCACGGCATGGGCTGCTCGCCCAGCGTGTGGCAGCGGTGGGCGTGCCTACCAGGCCGCAGGCGCCCATCGCGAGCCAGCCCCCTAATCCCTGTCCCTCGACTTAGTGCCCAGCGAGCGGGCCAGGGGGGCCGCGTCGCACGGACCCTGGGCATGGGTTTCATGGCCAGGCAGCCCCCAGCAGGCACGGCATGGGTGCGCGCCCAGCATGCGACAACGGTGGGCGCGCCAGCCAGGCCGCGAGCGACATGGCGAGCCAGTCCCCTCATCCCTGCCCCTCGACTAACTGCCCAGCATGCAAGCCAGGGGTGCCGCGTTGCACGGACCCTGGGCATGGGTGGCACGCCCAGGCAGCCCGCAGCAGGCACAACATGGGCTATTCGCCCAGCGTTCGGCAGCGGTGGGCGCACCAGCCAGGCCACGGGTGCCCATCGCGGGCCAGCCCCCACGTCCCTGCCCCTTGACTGACTACCCAGTGTGCGAGCCAGGGGTGCCACAGTAGTCTCCAGTAGGCATGGCGCTAGCCTTGGGCGTTCATTTCATGGGTGAGCTGGCCTTGGGTGTGGCTCCTGGCTCTGGTGGACCCTAAGGGCTGCCATGGGTTTGCTAGAGGTGCGCTGGACAGGGCAGCCAGCATGCACCATGGGCCAAGCAGAGGCACAGCTGCCCTAGCCTGTTGGCCGTAATGCCCAGTTGCAAAATTGTTGTGAATTGACCATCTTTTCATCATGGAATTGGTCCCAAAATGACTCAAATAATTCGTGTAATTCATAAGGAGTCCGCCCCTGAAGTTTGGGATCATTTCGACTCACGGACTATTTTTGATGATTTTTTCAATTTTTGGCTGTAGAAAATTCATTAAAAAAATTTAGTGCCCTCAAAATTCTGAAATTTTTTTTAGTGGTAGATATGATTATTCTTTATTTAGGTAAAAAATTTCAGCTCAAAATTCTGGGTAAATAATTTTTTAGACCCATTATGACGGCTCAGACATTTTGATGTTTCCTCCTGCTAGGAGTGAAATTTCATTTAAGACTCTTTTAGGGGGGAGGTGGTCACCTAGCTTGTTGGGTGCCAACAGGCCATGCGTGCCTCTCCCCCTGCCCATCCCACGTGGGCAGGCGCTGGGCTTGGGCAACCCAACGCGCATGGCATGGGCAGGGCGGCTTGCTGCCTTGCCCATCCAGCCAGTGGTGCGTGGCTGTGGCGGCCACCACTGTCGGCAGGCAGGCAGCCGACGACGTCGAAGAGTGTGGGATGCCCAATCAGTAGCCAACTGAGTGGGGAAAATGTGGGAAACGAAATCCTCTAAATTGTGGGCAATGAAATGAGAAAAATCATGGCATAATGAGCTGGGATGTGGCTACACAAGATCGACGGTGTGGGCGGCGAAGCTAACGATGATGCATGCTACGCGAGGGCCAAATCGCTGAGGGGATTTCGAGCATGCGGAGTGCTTCATCACAGGCCCTCGAGGCAACGAACGTGGGGTTGGATCCCGACGCTCAGGCTTGCCTAGGCGGACTCATTGCGCAGCGCGATCGGTGACATGATCGTCGGTCGTTAGCAACGAGCCAAGGCCACATCGGTGGAAGAAATGTGGGCAACGAAATGAGAGAAATTTTGGGACAATGAGCTGGGATGTGGCTAGACAAACTTGACGGTGTGGGCGGCGAAGCTAACGATGATGCATGCTACGTGATGGCCAAATCGCTGGGGGGATTTCGAGCATGCGGAGTGCTTCGTCGCAGGCCCTCGAGGTGGTGGACGCAGGGCTGGATCCTGATGCCCAGGCTGGCCTAGGCAGGCTCGTTGCACAGCACGATCGACGACATAATCGTCGGCCGTTAGCAATGAGCGAGCCACACGGCCAGCCTGGGTACCCCTGCTTCCAAGGCCTCATCGGTGGGAAAAACGTGGGCAACAAAACGAGAGAAATTTTGGGACAATGAGCTGGGATGTGGCTAAACAAACTCGACGGTGTGGGTGGCGAAGCTAACGATGATGCATGCTACGGGATGGCCAAATCGCTGGGGGGATTTCGAGCATGCGGAGTGCTTCGTCGCAGGCCCTCGAGGCGGCGGACGCAGGGTGGATCTCGACGTTCAGGCTAGCCTAGGCACACTCATTGCGCAACGCGATCGACAACATGATCGTTGGCCGTTAACAATGAGCGAGCCACACGGCCAGCCTGGGCACCCTTGATGCCAAGGCCTCATCGGTGGGAAAAACGTGGGCAACGAAGCGAGAATAATCGTGGGATAATGAGCTGGGATGTGGCTGGACAAGCTCAATGGTGTGGGCGGTGAAGCTAACGATGATGCAAGCTACGTGAGGGCCGCATCGTTGGGGGGATTTTGAGCATGCGGAGTGCTTCATCGCAGGCCCTCGAGGTGGCAGACGTGGGGTTGGATCTCGGCACTCAGGCTTGCTTAGGCGAACTCATTGCGCAGCGCGATCAACGACACGATCGTCGACCGTTAGCAACGCGCGAGCCAGACGGACAGCCTGGGCACCCCTGCTGCCAAGGGCTCATTGGTGGGAAAAACGTGGGCAAAGAAGCGAGAATAATCGCGGGATAATGAGCTGGGATTTGGCTAGACAAGCTTGATGATGTGGGTGGCGAAGCTAACGATGATGCATGCTATGTGAGGGCCAAATCATTGGGGGGATTTCGAGCATGCGGAGTGCTTCATCGCAGGCCCTCAAGGCGACAAACGTGGGGTTAGATCTCGACGCACAGGCTTGCCTAGGCGAACTCGTTGCGCAGCGCGATCGACGACACAATCGTCGGCCGTTAGCAATGAGCGAGCCACACGGCCAGCCTGGGCACCCGTGCTGCCAAGGCCTCATCGATGGGAAAAACGTGGGCAACGAAGCGAGAATAATCATGGGATAATGAGCTGGGATGTGGCTAGACAAGCTCGATGGTGTGGGCGATGAAGCTGACGATGATGCATGCTACGTGAGGGCCAAATCGTTGGGGGGATTTCGAGAATGCGGAGTGCTTTGTCGCAGGCCCTCGAGGCGGCGGACGCGGGGTTAGATCTAGACGCTCAGGCTTGCCTAGAAGCGAACTTGTTGCACAGCGCGATCGATGACACAATCGTCGGCCGTTAGCAACGAGCGAGCCACACGGCCAGCCTGGGCACGTTGTGACACCCCTGCTGCCAAGGCCTCATCGGTGGTCCCTTGCGATTGAAGAATCGTCCCTTTCTATTGAAACGATTTCACGCTTAGCGGCTTGGGTGCGGCGGCACACGATGACTTGCATGATCGATGGGCCTTTCGCTCGTCAGCTTGCAGCTCGTTTGGTGCTGCTGCTTCCCATTTGTATGTGCGGCGTGTGAGTGGTGATCTAGTCGTGCGCATTGGTAGGCTCCATGCTCTCGCATCAAACTATCGACTAGCACGTCGCTTCAAGCTCGACCCCGAGCCATACGTTGGCGTTTCGTGGGTGACATCGGGACCCTATGTCGCGTGCCTTCACAAATGGAATTTGATGATTCGAGTCGGTTTTCTTTGCACCATGTCCCTCGTGGGCATGGGTGGAAACCTAAGCCGAGCCTCGTGCTCCAAGCGCGGCTTCCTTTGGCATGCGGCTGCTTTGGCACATGAGAGATCGGTTGTCCTCTCGAGTGCAAAAAGTATTACGACAGGAGTGGTCTCGGCCTCTGCCTGTCCAAGCGAAAGCATTTGTCCCACGTCCCATCGATTTTGAACGACGACTGCCATAGCTTTGGCCTTAGCGAGCCTTGCAGCACGCTTCGGTCTTAGTTGGCGCAGCGTCTCGAAGGATGCTACCTGGTTGATCCTGCCAGTAGTCATATGCTTGTCTCAAAGATTAAGCCATGCATGTGTAAGTATGAACTAATTCAGACTGTGAAACTACGAATAGCTCATTAAATCTGTTATAGTTAGTTTGATGGTATCTACTACTCAAATAACCATAGTAATTCTAAAGCTAATACGTGCGACAAACCCCGACTTCAGGAAGGGG
>JAJFZO010000583.1:155000-227500 GCA_021397835.1 Moringa oleifera
GTGCCCATCGCGAGCCAGCCCCCACGTCTCTACCCCTCGACTGACTTCCCAGCGTGTGAGCCAGGGGGGCCGCGTCGCACGGACCCTGGGCACGGGTGGCCCGCCCAGGCAGCCCCCAGCAGGCACGGCATGGGCTGCTCGCCCAGTGTGCGGCAGCGGTGGGCCCGCCAGCCAGGCCACGGGTGCCCATCGCTAGCCACCCCCCTCGTCGCTGCCGCTCGACTGACTGCCCAGCGTGCGAGCCAGGGGTGCCACAGCAGTCGCCAACAGGCACAGTGCCAGCCTTGCCAGGGGCACCCCACGCGAGCCAGCCGCAAGCACGTTGTGAGGCTCAGCACATGTTGTGGGCGTTGATTTCATGGGCAAGCTGGCCTTGGCTGTGGCCCCTGGCTCTGTTGGACCCTGAGGGCTTCCATGGGGTGGCTGGAGGTGCGCTGGACAGGGCAGCCAGCATGCACCATGGGCCAGGCAGAGCCACAGTTGCCCCAGCCTGCTGGCCAAAATGCCCAGTTGCGAAATTGTTATGAATTGATCGTCTTTTCATCATGGAATATGCCCTAGAATGACTCAAATAATTTGTGTAATTCATGTGGAGTCTGCCCCTGAAGTTTGGGATCATTTCGACTCACGGGCTATTTTTGATGATTTTTTCAATTTTCGGCTGTAGAAAATTCATTAAAAAAAATTTGGTGCCCAGAAAATTCTGAAATTTTTTCTAGTGGTAGATATGATTATTCTCCATTCTTGTACAAAATTTCAGCTCAAAATTCCAAGTAAATAAATTTTTAGACCAATTATGACGGCTTAGACATATTGATGTTTCCTCCTGCCGGGAGTGAAATTTCATTTAAGACTCTTTAGGGGGGAGGTGGTCACCAAGCTTACTGGGTGCCAATAGGCCATGCGTGCCTCCCCTCTGCCCATCCCACGTGGGCAGGAGCTGGGCTTGGGCAACCCAACGCGCATGGCATGGGCAGGGCGGCTTGCTGCCTTGCCCATCCAACCAGTGGTGCGTAGCTGTGGCGGCCACCACCACCGGCAGGCAGGCAGCCGGCGACGTCGGCCGAAGAGTGTGGGATGCCCGATCAGTAGCCAATGGAGTGGGGAAAACGTGGCAAACGAAATCCGCTAAATTATGGGCAATGAAATGAGAAAAATTGTGGGATAATGAGCTGGGATGTGGCTACACAAGCTCGACGGTGTGGGCGGTGAAGCTGACAATGATGCATGCTACGCCAGGGCAAAATCGCTGGGGGGATTTCGAGCATGCGGAGTGCTTTGTCGCAGGCCCTCAAGGCGGCGGACATGGGGTTGGATCCCGATGCTTAGGCTTGCCTAGGCGGACTCGTTGCGCAGCGCGATCGGCGACACGATCGTCGGCCGTTAGCAACGAGTGAGACACAGGGCCAGCCTGGGCAAGGCGTGACACCCCTGCTGCCAAGGCCTCATCGGTAGAAAAAACGTGAGAAACGAAACGAGAGAAATCGTGGGATAATGAGCTGGGATGTGGCTAGACAAACTCGACGGTGTGGGCGGCGAAGCTAACGATGATGCATGCTACGCGAAGGCCAAATCGCTGGGGGAATTTCGAGCATGCGGAGTGCTTTGTTGCAGGCCCTCGAGGCGGCGGATGTGGGGTTGGATCCCGACGCTTAGGCTTGCCTAGGCGGACTCGTTGTGCAGCACGATCGGCGACACGATCGTCGGCCATTAGCAACGAGCGAGAAACACGTCCAGCCTGGGCAAGGCGTGACACCCCTGAGGCCAAGGCCTCATCGGTGGGAAAAACATAGGCAACAAAATGAGAGAGATTGTGGGATAAATAGCTGGGATGTGGCTAGACAAACTCGACGGTGTGGGTGGCGAAGCTAACGATGATGCATGCTACGCGAGGGCCAAATCGCAGGGGGGATTTCGAGCATGCGGAGTGCTTCATCGCAGGCCTTTGAGGCGACGGACGCTGGGCTGGATCCCGAAGCCCAGGCTTGCTTAGGAGGACTCGTTGCGCAGCACATCGACGACACGATCGTCGACCGTTAGCAACGGGTGAGCCACACGGCCAGCCTGGGCACCCCTACTGCCAAGGCCTCATCGGTGGGAAAAACGAGGGCAACGAAGCGAGAATAATCGTGGGATAATGAGCTGGGATGTGGCTTGACAAGCTCGATGGTGTGGGCGACGAAGCTAACGATGATGCATGCTACGTGAGGGCCAAATTGTTAGGGGGATTTCGAGCATGCTGAGTGCTTTGTCGCAGGCCCTCGAGGCGGCAGACGTGGGGTTGGATCTCGACGCTCAGGCTTGCCTAGGTGGACTGGTTGCGCAGCGCGATCAACGACACGATCGTCGGCTGTTAGCAACGAGCAAGCCACACGGCCAGCCTGGGCACCCCTGCTGCCAAGGCCTCATAGGTGGGAAAAACGTGGGCAACGAAGCGAGAATAATCATGGGATAATAAGCTGGGATATGGCTAGACAAGCTCGATGGTGTGGGCGGCGAAGCTAACGATGATGCATGCTACATGAGGCCAAAATTGTTGGGGGGATTTCGAGCATGCGGAATGCTTCATCCTAGGCTCTCGAGGCGGCGGACGTGGGGTTGGATCTCGATGCTTAGGCTTGCCTAGGCGGACTCGTTGTGCAGCGCGATCGGCGACATGATCGTCGACCGTTAGCAAGGAGCGAGCCACACTACTAGCCTGGGCACCCCTGCTGCCAAGGCCTCATAGGTGGGAAAAACGTGGGCAACGAAGCGAGAATAATCGTGGGATAATGAGCTGGGATATGGCTAGACAAGCTCGATGGTGTGGGCGACGAAGCTAACGATGATGCATGCTACGTGAGGGCCAAATTGTTGGGGGGATTTCGAGCATGCGGAGTGCTTCCTCGCAGGCCCTCGAGGCGTCAAACGTGGGGCTGGATATCGACGCTCAGGCTTCCCTAGGCGGACTCGTTGGGCAGCGCTATCAACAACACGATCGTCAACCGTTAGAAACGAGCGAGCCACACGGCTAGCCTGGGCACCCCTGCTGCCGAGGCCTCATCGGTGGCAAAAATGTGGGCAACGAAGCGAGAATAATCATGGGATAATGAGCTGGGATGTGGCTAGACAAGCTCGATGGTGTGGGCGGCGAAGCTAACGATGATGCAAGCTACGTGAGGGCCAAATCGTTGGGGGGATTTCGAGAATACGGAGTGCTTCATCGTAGGCCCTCGAGGCGGCAGACGTGGGGTTGGATCTCGACGCTCAGGCTTGCCTAGGCGGACTCGTTGCACAGCGCGATCGACGATATGATCGTCGGCCATTAGCAACGAGCGAGCCACACGACCAACCTGGGCAGCCGTACTGCTAAGGCCTCATCGGTGGGAAAAACGTGGGCATCGAAGCGAGAATAATCGTGGGATAATGAGCTGGGATGTGGCTAGACATGCTCGATGGTGTGGGCGACGAAGCTAACGATGATGCATGCTATGTGAGCGCCAAATTGTTGGGGGGATTTCGAGCATACGGAGTGCTTCATCGCAGGCCCTCGAGCCGGCAGATGTGGGGTTGGATATAGACACCCAGGCTTGCCTAGGCGGAATCGTTGGGCAGCGCGATCAATAACACGATCGTCGACCGTTAGCAATGAGCGAGCCACACGGCCAGCCAGGGCACCCCTGCTGCCAAGGCCTCATCGGTGGGAAAAACGTGGGCAATAAAGCGAGAATAATCGTGGGATAATGAGCTTAGATGTGGCTAGACAAGCTCACTGGTGTGGGCAAACTAACGATGATGCATGCTACGTGAGGGTGAAATTGTTGTGGGGATTTCAAGCATGCGGAGTGCTTCATCGCAGGCCATCGAGGCGGCAGACATGGGGTTGGATCTCGACCCTCAAGCTTGCCTAGGAGGACTCGTTGCGCAGTGCGATCGATGACATGATCGTTGGTCATTAGCAATGAGCGAGTCACACGGCCAGCCATCGCACCCCTGCTGCCAAGGCCTCATCAGTGGGAAAAATATGGGCAACAAAGCAAGAATAATTGTAGGATAATAAGCTGGGATATGGCTAGACAAGCTCGATGTTGTGGGCGGCAAAGCTAACAATGATGCATGCTACGTGAGGGCAAAATTATTGGGGGGATTTCGGGCATGCAGAGTGCTTCGTCACAGGCCCTCAAGGCGGCAGACGTAGGGTTGGATCTCGACGCTAAGGCTTGCTTATGTGGACTCGTTGTGCAGTGTGATCGACGACATGATCGTCGGTCGTTAGCAACGAGCGAGCCACACTGCCAGCCTGGGCACCCCTGCTGCCAAGGCCTCATAGGTGGGAAAAACGTGAGCAACGAAGCGAGAATAATCATGGGATAATGAGCTGGGATATGGCTAGACAAGCTCGATGGTGTGGGCGACGAAGCTAACGATGATGCATGCTACATGAGGCCAAAATTGTTGGGGGGATTTCGAGCATGCGGAGTGCTTCGTTCTAGGCTCTCGAGGCGGCGGACGTGGGGTTGGATCTCGATGCTTAGGCTTGCCTAGGCGGACTCGTTGTGCAGCACGATCGGCGACACGATCGTCGACCGTTAGCAACGAGCGAGCCACACTGCCAGCCTGGGCACCCCTACTGCCAAGGCCTCATCGGTGGGAAAAACGAGGGCAATGAAGCGAGAATAATCGTGGGATAATGAGTTAGGATTTGGCTAGACAAGCTCGATGGTGTGGGCGGCGAAGCTAACGATGATGCATGCTACGTGAGGGCCAAATTGTTGGGGGGATTTCGAGCATGCGTAGTGTTTCCTCGCAGGCCCTCGAGGCAGCAAACGTGGGGCTGGATATCGACGCTCAGACTTGCCTAGGCGGACTCGTTGGGCAGCGCTATCAACAACACGATCGTCAACCGTTAGCAACGAGCGAGCCACACGGCTAGCCTGGGCACCCCTGCTGCCGAGGCCTCATCAGTGGCAAAAATGTGGGCAACGAAGCGAGAATAATCATGGGATAATGAGCTGGGATGTGGCTAGACAAGCTCGATGGTGTGGGCGGCGAAGCTAACGATGATGCAAGCTACGTGAGGGCCAAATCGTTGGGGGGATTTCGAGAATACGGAGTGCTTCATCGTAGGCCCTCGAGGCGGCAGACGTGGGGTTGGATCTCGACGCTCAGGCTTGCCTAGGCGGACTCGTTGCACAGCGCGATCGACGATATGATCGTCGGCCATTAGCAACGAGCGAGCCACACGACCAACCTGGGCAGCCGTACTGCTAAGGCCTCATCGGTGGGAAAAACGTGGGCATCGAAGCGAGAATAATCGTGGGATAATGAGCTGGGATGTGGCTAGACATGCTCGATGGTGTGGGCGACGAAGCTAACGATGATGCATGCTATGTGAGCGCCAAATTGTTGGGGGGATTTCGAGCATACGGAGTGCTTCATCGCAGGCCCTCGAGCCGGCAGATGTGGGGTTGGATATAGACACCCAGGCTTGCCTAGGCGGAATCGTTGGGCAGCGCGATCAATAACACGATCGTCGACCGTTAGCAATGAGCGAGCCACACGGCCAGCCAGGGCACCCCTGCTGCCAAGGCCTCATCGGTGGGAAAAACGTGGGCAATAAAGCGAGAATAATCGTGGGATAATGAGCTTAGATGTGGCTAGACAAGCTCACTGGTGTGGGCAAACTAACGATGATGCATGCTACGTGAGGGTGAAATTGTTGTGGGGATTTCAAGCATGCGGAGTGCTTCATCGCAGGCCATCGAGGCGGCAGACATGGGGTTGGATCTCGACCCTCAAGCTTGCCTAGGAGGACTCGTTGCGCAGTGCGATCGATGACATGATCGTTGGTCATTAGCAATGAGCGAGTCACACGGCCAGCCATCGCACCCCTGCTGCCAAGGCCTCATCAGTGGGAAAAATATGGGCAACAAAGCAAGAATAATTGTAGGATAATAAGCTGGGATATGGCTAGACAAGCTCGATGTTGTGGGCGGCAAAGCTAACAATGATGCATGCTACGTGAGGGCAAAATTATTGGGGGGATTTCGGGCATGCAGAGTGCTTCGTCACAGGCCCTCAAGGCGGCAGACGTAGGGTTGGATCTCGACGCTCAGGCTTGCTTATGTGGACTCGTTGTGCAGTGTGATCGACGACATGATCGTCGGTCGTTAGCAACGAGCGAGCCACACTGCCAGCCTGGGCACCCCTGCTGCCAAGGCCTCATCGGTGGGAAAAACGTGAGCAACGAAGCGAGAATAATCATGGGATAATGAGCTGGGATATGGCTAGACAAGCTCGATGGTGTGGGCGACGAAGCTAACGATGATGCATGCTACATGAGGCCAAAATTGTTGGGGGGATTTCGAGCATGCGGAGTGCTTCGTTCTAGGCTCTCGAGGCGGCGGACGTGGGGTTGGATCTCGATGCTTAGGCTTGCCTAGGCGGACTCGTTGTGCAGCACGATCGGCGACACGATCGTCGACCGTTAGCAACGAGCGAGCCACACTGCCAGCCTGGGCACCCCTACTGCCAAGGCCTCATCGGTGGGAAAAACGAGGGCAATGAAGCGAGAATAATCGTGGGATAATGAGTTAGGATTTGGCTAGACAAGCTCGATGGTGTGGGCGGCGAAGCTAACGATGATGCATGCTACGTGAGGGCCAAATTGTTGGGGGGATTTCGAGCATGCGTAGTGCTTCCTCGCAGGCCCTCGAGGCGGCAAACGTGGGGCTGGATATCGACGCTCAGGCTTGCCTAGGCGGACTCGTTGGGCAGCGCTATCAACAACACGATCGTCAACCGTTAGCAACGAGCGAGCCACACGGCTAGCCTGGGCACCCCTGCTGCCGAGGCCTCATCGGTGGCAAAAATGTGGGCAACGAAGCGAGAATAATCATGGGATAATGAGCTGGGATGTGGCTAGACAAGGTCGATGGTGTGGGCGGCGAAGCTAACGATGATGCAAGCTACGTGAGGGCCAAATCGTTGGGGGGATTTCGAGAATACGGAGTGCTTTCATCGTAGGCCCTCGAGGCGGCAGACGTGGGGTTGGATCTCGACGCTCAGGTTGCCTAGGCGGACTCGTTGCACAGCGCGATCGACGATATGATCGTCGGCCATTAGCAACGAGCGAGCCACACGACCAACCTGGGCAGCCGTACTGCTAAGGCCTCGGTCGGGAAAAAACGTGGGCATCGAAGCGAGAATAATCGTGGGATAATGAGCTGGGATGTGGCTAGACATGCTCGATGGTGTGGGCGACGAAGCTAACGATGATGCATGCTATGTGAGCGCCAAATTGTTGGGGGGATTTCGAGCATACGGAGTGCTTCATCGCAGGCCCTCGAGCCGGCAGATGTGGGGTTGGATATAGACACCCAGGCTTGCCTAGGCGGAATCGTTGGGCAGCGCGATCAATAACACGATCGTCGACCGTTAGCAATGAGCGAGCCACACGGCCAGCCAGGGCACCCCTGCTGCCAAGGCCTCATCGGTGGGAAAAACGTGGGCAATAAAGCGAGAATAATCATGGGATAATGAGCTGGGATATGGCTAGACAAGCTCGATGGTGTGGGCGACGAAGCTAACGATGATGCATGCTACATGAGGCCAAAATTGTTGGGGGGATTTCGAGCATGCGGAGTGCTTCGTTCTAGGCTCTCGAGGCGACGGACGTGGGATTGGATCTCGATGCTTAGGCTTGCCTAGGCGGACTCGTTGTGCAGCACGATCGGCGACACGATCGTCGACCGTTAGCAACGAGCGAGCCACACTGCCAGCCTGGGCACCCCTACTGCCAAGGCCTCATCGGTGGGAAAAACGAGGGCAATGAAGCGAGAATAATCGTGGGATAATGAGTTAGGATTTGGCTAGACAAGCTCGATGGTGTAGGCGGCGAAGCTAACGATGATGCATGCTACGTGAGGGCCAAATTATTTGGGGGATTTCGAGCATGCGGAGTGCTTCCTCGCAGGCCCTCGAGGCGGCAAACGTGGGGCTGGATATCGACGCTCAGGCTTGCCTAGGCGGACTCGTTGGGCAGTGCTATCAACAACACGATCGTCAACCGTTAGCAACGAGCGAGCCACACGGCTAGCCTGGGCACCCCTGCTGTCGAGGCCTCATCGGTTGCAAAAATGTGGGCAACGAAGCGAGAATAATCATGGGATAATGAGCTGGGATGTGGCTAGACAAGCTCGATGGTGTGGGCGGCAAAGCTAACAATGATGCATGCTACGTGAGGACCAAATTATTGGGGGCATTTCGGGCACGCAGAGTGCTTCGTCATAGGCCCTCGAGGCGGCAGACGTAGGGTTGGATCTCGACGCTCAGGCTTGCCTATGTGGACTCGTTGTGCAGTGTGATCGACGACACGATCGTCGGCCGTTAGCAACGAGCGAGCCACACTGCCAGCCTGGGCACCCCTGCTGCCAAGGCCTCATAGGTGAGAAAAACGTGGGCAACGAAGCGAGAATAATCGTGGGATAATGAGCTGGGATATGGCTAGACAAGCTCGATGGTGTGGGCGACGAAGCTAACGATGATGCATGCTACGTGAGGGCCAAATTGTTGGGGGGATTTCGAGCATGCGGAGTGCTTCCTCGCAGGCCCTCGAGGCGTCAAACGTGGGGCTGGATATCGACGCTCAGGCTTCCCTAGGCGGACTCGTTGGGCAGCGCTATCAACAACACGATCGTCAACCGTTAGAAACGAGCGAGCCACACGGCTAGCCTGGGCACCCCTGCTGCCGAGGCCTCATCGGTGGCAAAAATGTGGGCAACGAAGCGAGAATAATCATGGGATAATGAGCTGGGATGTGGCTAGACAAGCTCGATGGTGTGGGCGGCGAAGCTAACGATGATGCAAGCTACGTGAGGGCCAAATCGTTGGGGGGATTTCGAGAATACGGAGTGCTTCGTCGTAGGCCCTCGAGGCGGCAGACGTGGGGTTGGATCTCGACGCTCAGGCTTGCCTAGGCGGACTCGTTGCACAGCGCGATCGACGATACGATCGTCGGCCATTAGCAACGAGCGAGCCACACGACCAACCTGGGCAGCCGTACTGCTAAGGCCTCATCGGTGGGAAAAACGTGGGCATCGAAGCGAGAATAATCGTGGGATAATGAGCTGGGATGTGGCTAGACATGCTCGATGGTGTGGGCGACGAAGCTAACGATGATGCATGCTATGTGAGCGACAAATTGTTGTGGGGATTTCGAGCATACGGAGTGCTTCATCGCAGGCCCTCGAGGCGGCAGATGTGGGGTTGGATATAGACACCCAGGCTTGCCTAGGCGGAATCGTTGGGCAACGCGATCAATAACACGATCGTCAACCGTTAGCAACGAGCGAGCCACACGGCCAGCCAGGGCACCCCTGCTGCCAAGGCCTCATCGGTGGGAAAAACGTGGGCAATAAAGCGAGAATAATCGTGGGATAATGAGCTTGGATGTGGCTAGACAAGCTCACTAGTGTGGGCAAACTAACGATGATGCATGCTACGTGAGTGTGAAATTGTTGTGGGGATTTCAAGCATACGGAGTGCTTCATCGCAGGCCCTCGAGGCGGCAGACATGGGGTTGGATCTCGACGCTCAGGCTTGCCTAGGAGGACTCGTTGCGTAGTGCGATCGATGACATGATCGTTGGCCGTTAGCAATGAGCGAGTCACATGGCCAGCCATCGCACCCCTGCTGCCAAGGCCTCATCAGTGGGAAAAACGTGGGCAACAAAGCAAGAATAATTGTAGGATAATAAGCTGGGATATGGCTAGACAAGCTCGATGTTGTGGGCGGCAAAGCTAACAATGATGCACGCTACTTGAGGGCCAAATTATTGGGGGGATTTCGGGCACGCAGAGTGCTTCGTCACAGGCCCTCGAGGCTGCAGACGTAGGGTTGGATCTCGACGCTCAGGCTTGCCTATGTGGACTCGTTGTGCAGTGTGACCGACGACATGATCATCGACCGTTAGCAACGAGCGAGCCACACTTCCAGCCTGGGCACCCCTACTGCCAAGGCCTCATCGGTGGGAAAAATGTGCGCAAAGAAGCGAGAATAATCATGGGATAATAAGCTGGGATGTGGCTAGAAAAGCTCGATGGTGTGGGCGGCGAAGCTAACGATGATGCATGCTACGCGAGGGCCAAATCATTGGGGGGATTTGGAGCTTTCGGAGTGCTTCGTCGCAGGCCCTTGAGGGGGCAGACGTGGGGTTGGATCTCGACGCTCTGGCTTGCCTAGGTGGACTCGTTGTGCAGCGTGATCGACGACACGATCATCGGCCGTTAGCAACGAGCGACCCACACTACCAGCCTGGGCACCCCTGCTGCCAAGGCCTCATTGGTGGGAAAAACGTGGGCAACGAAGCGAGAATGAAGGTGGGATAATGAGCTGGGATATGGCCAGAACAGCTCGATGGTGTGGGCGGCGAAGCTAACGATGATGCATGCTACGTGAGGACCAAGTTGTTGGGGGGATTTCGAGACAGCATAGTGCTTCGTCGCAGGCCCTCGAGACGATAGACGTGGGGTTGGATTTTGACGCTCAGGCTTGCCTAGGCGGACTCGTTGGGCAACACGATCAACGAAACGTTCGTCGGCCGTTAGCAACGAGCGAGCCACACGGCCAGCCAGGGCACCCCTGCTTCCAAGGCCTCATCGGTGGCAAAAACGTGGGCAATAAAGCGAGAATAATCGTGGGATAATGAGCTTCGGTGGACTCGTTGTGCAGCATGATCGACAACACTATCGTCGGCCGTTAGCAACGAGCGAGCCACACGGCTAACTTGGGACCCCCTACTGCCAAGGCCTCATCGGTGCGAAAAACGTGGGCAACGAACCGAGAATAATGGTGGGATAATGAGCTGGGATATGGCTAGACAAGATCGATGGTGTGGGCAGCAAAGCTAACGATGATGCATGCTACGTGAGGGCCAAATTGTTGGGGGGATTTCGATCATGCGGAGTGCTTCGTCGCAGGCCCTCGAGGCGGCAGACGTGGGGTTCGATATCGATGCTCAGGATTGCCTAGGCGGACTCGTTGGGCAGCGCGATCAACAACACGATCGTCGACCGTTAGCAACGAGCGAGCCACACGGCCAGCCTGGGCACCCCTGCTGCCAAGGCCTCATCGGTGGGAAAAATGTGGGCAACGAAGTGAGAATAATCATGGGATAATAAGCTGGGATGTGGCTAGACAAGCTCGATGTTGAGGGCGATGAAGCAAACGATGATGCATGCTACGTGAGGGCCAAATTATTTGGGGGATTTCGAGCATGCGAAGTGCTTCATCGCAGGCCCTCGAGGCGGTAGACGTGGGGTTGGATATCGACGCTCAGGCTTGCCTAGACGGACTTGTTAGGCAGCATGATCAACAACACGATCGTCGACCGTTAGCAACGAGCGAGCCACACGGCCAGCCTGGGCACCCCTGCTTCCAAGGCCTCATCGGTGGCAAAAACGTGGGGTTGGATCTTGACGCTTAGGCTTGCCTAGGCGGAATCGATGCGCAGCGCGATCGATGACACGATCGTTGACCGTTAGCAATGAGCGAGCCACACGGCCAGCCTGGGTACCCTTGCTGCCAAGGCCTCATCGGTGGGAAAAACGTGGGCAATGAAGCGAGAATAATTGGAGGATAATGGGCACCCCTGCTCCAAGGCCTTATCGGTGGCAAAAACGTGGGCAAGGAAGCGAGAATAATCATGGGATAATGAGCTGGGATTTGGCTAGACAAGCTTGATGGTGTGGGCGGCGAAGCTAACGATGATGGAAGCTACGTGTCGGCCAAATCGTTGGGGGGATTTCGTGCATGCGGAGTGCTTTGTTATAGGCCATCAAGGCGGCAGACGTGGGGTTGGATCTCGATGCTCAGGCTTGCCTAGGCAGACTCGTTGTGCAGCGTGATCGACGTCACGATCGTTGGCCGTTAGCAACGAGCGAGCCACACGGCCAGCTTGGGCACCCCTACAGCCAAGGCCTCATCGGTGGGAAAAACGTGGGTAACGAAGCAAGAATAATTGTAGGATAATGGGCTGGGATGTGGCTAGACAAGCTGGATGTTGTGGGCGGCAAAGCTAATTGGGGGGATTTCGAGCATGCGGAGTGCTTCGTCGCAGGCCCTCGAGGCGGCAGATGTGAGGTTGGATCTTGACGCTCAGGCTTGCCCAGGCGGACTCGTTCTGCAGCGCGATCGACGACACGATAGTTGGCCGTTAGCAATGAGCGAGTCACACGGCCAGCTTTCTCACCCATGCTGCCAAGCCTCATTGGTGGAAAAAACGTGGGCAACGAAGCAAGAATAATCGTAGGATAATAAGCTGGGATATGGCTAGACAAGCTCGATGTTGTGGGCGGTAAAGCTAACAATGATGCATGCCACGTGAGGGCCAAATTGTTGGGGGGATTTCGGGCATGCAGAGTGCTTCGTCGCAGGCCCTCGAGGCGGCAGACGTACGGTTGGATCTCGACACTCAGGCTAGCATAGGTGGACTCGTTGTGCAGGGTGATCGACGACACGATTGTCGGCCTTTAGCAACGAGCGAGCCACACTGCTAGCCTGGGCACCGCTACTGCCAAGGCCTCATTGATGGTAAAAACATGGGCAACGAAGCGAGAAAAATCATGGGATAATAAGCTGGGATGTGGCTAGACAAGCTCGATGGTGTGAGCGGCGAAGCTAACGATGATGCATTGTACGTGAGGGCTAAATAGTTGGGGAGATTTCGAGCTTCCGGAGTGCTTCGTCGCAGGCCCTCGAGGTGGTAGACGTGGGGTTGGATCTCGACACTCAGGCTTGCCTAGGCGGACTCGTTGGGCAACACGATCAACGAGACGTTCGTCGGCCGTTAGCAACGAGCAAGCCACACAGCCAGCCAGGGCACCCCTGCTTCCAAGGCCTCATCGGTGGCAAAAACGTGGGCAATGAAGCGACAATAATCATGGGATAATGAGCTGGGATGTGGCTAGACAGGCTCGATAGTGTGAGCGGCGAAGCTAACGATGATGCAAGCTACGTGAGGGCCAAATCGTTGGGGGGATTTCGAGCATGCGGAGTGCTTCGTCGCAGGCCCTCGAGGCGATAGACATGGGGTTGGAAATCGACACTCAGGCTTGCCTAGGCGAACTCGTTGGGCAACATGATCAATGACATGATCGTTGGCAGTTAGCACCGAGCGAGCCACACGGCCAGCCAGGGCACCCCTGCTTCCAAGGCCTCATTGGTGGCAAAAACGTGGGCAACAAAGCAAGAATAATCATGGGATAATGAGCTGGGATGTGGCTAGACAAGCTCGATGGTGTGGGCGACGAAGCTAATGATGATGCAAGCTACGTGAGGGCCAAATCGTTGGGGGGATTTCGTGCATGTGGAGTGCTTTGTCGTAGGCTCTCAAGGCGGCAGACGCGGGGTTGGATCTCGATGCTCAGGCCTGCCTAGGCTGACTCATTGCGCAGCGCGATCGACGACACGATCGTCGACTGTTAGCAACGAGCGAGCCACACGGCCAGGCTGGGCACCCCTGCTGCCAACGCCTCATTGGTGGCAAAAATATGGGTAACGAAACGAGAATAATCGTGGGATAATGAGCTGGGATGTGGCTAGACAAGCTCAATGGTGTGGGCGGCGAATCTAACGATGATGCATGCTACGCAAGGGCCAAATCATTGGAGGGATTTCGAGCATGCGGAGTGCTTCGTCGCAGTCCCTTGAGGGGGCAGACGTGGAGTTGGATCTCGACGCTCAGGCTTGTCTAGGCGAACTCATTGTGCAGCGTGATCGACATCACGATCGTTGGCCGTTAGCAATGAGCGAGCCACACGGCCAGCTTGGGCACCCCTACAGCCAAGGCCTCATCGGTGGGAAAAACGTGGGCAACGAAGCGGGAATAATTGTAGGATAATGAGCTGGGATGTGGCTAGACAAGTTCGATGTTGTGGGCGGCAAAGCTAACTATAATGCATGCTACGTGAGGGCCAAATTGTTGGGGGGATTTCGAGCATACGGAGTGCTTCATCTCAGGCTTGCTTCGGTGGACTCGTTGTGCAGCATGATCGACAACACTATCGTCGGCCGTTAGCAACGAGCGAGCCACACGGCTAACTTGGGACCCCCTACTGCCAAGGCCTCATCGGTGCGAAAAACTTGGGCAACGAACCGAGAATAATGGTGGGATAATGAGCTGGGATATGGCTAGACAAGATCGATGGTGTGGGCAGCAAAGCTAACGATGATGCATGCTACGTGAGGGCCAAATTGTTGGGGGGATTTCGATCATGCGGAGTGCTTCGTCGCAGGCCCTCGAGGCGGCAGACGTGGGGTTCGATATCGACGCTCAGGATTGCCTAGGCGGACTCGTTGGGCAGCGCGATCAACAACACGATCGTCGACCGTTAGCAACGAGCGAGCCACACGGCCAGCCTGGGCACCCCTGCTGCCAAGGCCTCATCGGTGGGAAAAATGTGGGCAACGAAGTGAGAATAATCATGGGATAATTAGCTGGGATGTGGCTAGACAAGCTCGATGTTGAGGGCGACGAAGCAAACGATGATGCATGCTACGTGAGGGCCAAATTATTTGGGGGATTTCGAGCATGCGAAGTGCTTCATCGCAGGCCCTCGAGGCGGTAGATGTGGGGTTGGATATCGACGCTCAGGCTTGCCTAGACGGACTTGTTAGGCAGCGTGATCAACAACACAATCGTCGACCGTTAGCAACGAGCGAGCCACACGGCCAGCCTGGGTCGTCGCAGGCCTTCGAGGTGGTGAGGCGGGGCTGGATCCCAACTTCTAGGCTTGCCTAGGCGGACTCGTTGCACAACGCGATCAACGACACGATTGTCGACCGTTAGCAACGAGCGAGCCAAACGGCCAGCCTGGGCAAGGCATGACACCCCTGCTGCCAAAGCCTCATCGGTGGGAAAAATATGGGCAACGAAACGAGAGAAATTGTGGGATAATAAGCTGGAATGTGGCTAGAGAAGCTCGATGGTGTGGGCGACGAAGCTAACGATGATGCATGCTACGTGAGGGCCAAATTGTTGGGGGGATTTGAAGCATGCGGAGTGTTTTGTCGCAGGTCCTCGAGGCGGCAGATGTGGGGTTGGATATCGACACTCAGGCTTGCCTAGGCGGACTCGTTGGGCAACGCGATAAACAACAAGATCGTCAGCCGTTAGCAACGACCGAGCCACACGGCCAGCCTGGGCACCCCTGCTGCCAAGGCCTTATCGTTGGCAAAAACGTGGGCAAGGAAGCGAGAATAATCATGGGATAATGAGCTGGGATTTGGCTAGACAAGCTTGATGGTGTGGGCGGCGAAGCTAACGATGATGCATTCTACGTGAGGGCCAAATTGTTGGGGGGATTTCGAGCATGCGGAGTGCTTCGTCGCAGGTCCTCGAGGCGGCAGACGTGGGGTTGGATCTCGACGCTCAAGCTTGCCTAGGCGGACTCGTTGCGCATTGCGATGGATCACCTGATCGTCGGCCGTTAGCAACGAGCGAGCCACACGGCTAGGCTGGGCAAGGCGTGACACCCCTGCTGCCAAAGCGTCATCGGTGGAAAAAACATGGGCAACGAAACGAGAGAAATTGTGGGATAATAACCTGGGATGTGGCTAGAGAAGCTCGATTATATGGGTGACGAAGCTAACGATGATGCAAGCTACGTGAGGGCCAAATCGTTGGGGGGACTTCGAGCATGCGGAGTGCTTCATCGTAGGCCATCGAGGCTGCATACGTGGGGATGGATCTCGACGCTCAGGCTTGCCTAGGCAGACTCGTTGCGTGGCGCAATCGACAACACGATCGTCGACCGTTAGCAACGAGCGAGCCACACAGCCAGCCTGGCCGCCTCTGCTGCCAAGGCCTCATTAGTGCAAAAAACGTGGGCAAGGAAGCGAGAATAATCGTGGGATAATGAGCTTGGATGTGGCTAGACAAGCTTGATGGTGTGGGCGGTGAAGCTAATGATGATGCATGCTATATGAGGGCCAAATCGTTGGGGAGATTTCCAGCATGCGGAGTGCTTCGTCGCAGGTCCTCGAGACGGCAGACGTGGGGTTGGATCTCGACGCTCAAGCTTGCCTAGGCGGACTCGTTGCGCATTGCGATGGATCACCTGATCGTCGGCCGTTAGCAACGAGCGAGCCACACGGCTAGGCTGGGCAAGGCGTGACACCCCTGCTGCCCAAGCCTCATCGGTGGGAAAAACATGGGCAACGAAACGAGGGAAATTGTGGGATAATAAGCTGGGATGTGGCTAGACAAGCTCGATTATATGGGCGATGAAGCTAACGATGATGCAAGCTACATGAGGGCCAAATCGTTGTGGGGATTTCGAGCATGCAGAGTGCTTCATCGCAGGCCATCGAGGCTGCATACGTGGGGTTGGATCTCGACGCTTAGGCTTGCCTAGTCAGACTCGTTGCGCAGTACGATGGACGACACGATCATCGGCCGTTAGCAATGAGCGAGCCACATGGCCAGCCTGGGCACCCCTGCTGCCAAGGCCTCATCGGTGGGAAAAACTTGAGCAAAGAAGCGAGAATAATCATGGGATAATGAGCTGGGATGTGGCTAGACAAGCTCGATGGTGTGGGCGACGAAGCTAACGATGATGCATGCTATGTGAGGCCAAATCGTTGGGGCGATTTCGAGCATGCGGAGTGCTTCGTCACAGGCCCTCGAGGCGGTAGACATGCGGTTGGATCTCGACGCTCAGGCTTGCTTATGCGGACAAGTTGCCTAGAGCGATCGGCGACCCGATTGTCGGCCGTTAGCAACGAGCGAGCCACACGGCAAGCCTGGGCAAGGCGTGACACCACTGCTACCAAGGCCTCATCGGTGGCAAAAATGTGGGTAACGAAACGAGAGATATTGTGGGATAATGAGCTGGGATATGGCTAGAAAAACTCGATGGTATGGGCGGCGAACCTAACAATGATGCATTTTACGCGAGGGCCAAATCGTTAGGGGGATTTCGAGCATGCAGTGTGCTTCGTCGCAGGCCTTCGAGGTGGTGAGGCGGGGCTGGATCCCAACTTCTAGGCTTGCCTAGGCGGACTCGTTGCACAACGCGATCAACGACACGATCATCGACCGTTAGCAACGAGCGAGCCACACGGCCAGCCTGGGCAAGGCATGACACCTCTGCTGCCAAAGCCTCATCGGTGGGAAAAACATGGGCAACGAAACAAGGGAAATTATGGGATAATAAGCTAGGATGTGGCTAGACAAGCTCGATTATATGGGCGATGAAGCTAACGATGATGCAAGCTACATGAGGGCCAAATCGTTGGGGGGATTTCGAGCATGCAGAGTGCTTCATCGCAGGCCATCGAGGCTGCATACGTGGGGTTGGATCTCGACACTCAGGCTTGCCTAGTCGGACTCGTTGCGTAGTACGATCGACGACACGATCATCGGCCGTTAGCAATGAGCGAGCCACATGGCCAGCCTGGGCACCCCTGCTGCCAAGGCCTCATCGGTGAGAAAAACTTGAGCAAAGAAGCGAGAATAATCATGGGATAATGAGCTGGGATGTGGCTAGACAAACTCGATGGTTTGGGCGGCGAAGCTAACGATGATACATGCTACGTGAGGGCCAAATCGTTGGGGCGATTTCGAGCATGCGGAGTGCTTCATCACAGGCCCTCGAGGTGGTAGACATGCGGTTGGATCTCGACGCTCAGGCTTGCTTATGCGGACAAGTTGCTTAGAGCGATCGGCGACCCGATCGTCAGCCGTTAGCAACGAGCGAGCCACACGACCAGCTTGGGCAAGGCGTGACACCACTGCTGCCAAGGCCTCATCGGTGGCAAAAATGTGGGCAACGAAACGAGAGATATTGTGGGATAATGAGCTGGGATATGGCTAGAGAAACTCGATGGTATGGGCGGCGAACCTAACAATGATGCATTTTACGCGAGGGCCAAATCGTTGGGGGGATTTCGAGCATGCAGTGTGCTTCGTCGCAGGCCTTCGAGGTGGTGAGGCGGGGCTGGATCCCAACTTCTAGGCTTGCCTAGGCGGACTCGTTGCACAACGCGATCAACGACACGATCGTCGATCGTTAGCAACGAGCGAGCCACACGGCCAGCCTGGGCAAGGCATGACACCCCTGCTGCCAAAGCCTCATCGATGGGAAAAACATGGGCAACGAAACGAGAGAAATTGTGGGATAATAACCTGGGATGTGGCTAGAGAAGCTCGATTATATGGGCGACGAAGCTAACGATGATGCAAGCTACGTGAGGGCCAAATCATTGGGGGGATTTCGAGCATGCGGAGTGCTTCATCGTAGGCCATCGAGGCTGCATACGTGGGGTTGGATCTCGACGCTCAGGCTTGCCTAGGCAGACTCGTTGCGTGGCGCAATCGACAACACGATCGTCGACCGTTAGCAACGAGCGAGCCACACAGCCAGCCTGGGCACCTCTGCTACGCTGCATACGTAGGCCATCGAGGCTGCATACGTGGGGTTGGATATCGACGCTCAGGCTTGCCTAGGCAGACTCGTTGCGTGGCGCAATCGACAACACGATCGTCGACCGTTAGCAACGAGCGAGCCACACAGCCAGCCTGGGCACCTCTGCTGCCAAGGCCTCATTAGTGCAAAAAACGTGGGCAACGAAGCGAGAATAATCGTGGGATAATGAGCTTGGATGTGGCTAGACAAGCTTGATGGTGTGGGCGGTGAAGCTAATGATGATGCATGCTACATGAGGGCCAAATCGTTGGGGGGATTTCCAGCATGCGGAGTGCTTCGTCGCAGGTCCTCGAGACGGCAGACGTGGGGTTGGATCTCGACGCTCAAGCTTGCCTAGGCGGACTCGTTGCGCATTACGATGGATCACCTGATCGTCGGCCGTTAGCAACGAGCGAGCCACACGGCTAGGCTGGGCAAGGCGTGACACCCCTGCTGCCAAAGCCTCATCGGTGGGAAAAACATGGGCAACGAAACAAGGGAAATTGTGGGATAATAAGCTGGGATGTGGCTAGACAAGCTCGATTATATGGGCGATGAAGCTAACGATGATGCAAGCTACATGAAGGCCAAATCGTTGGGGGGATTTCGAGCATGCAGAGTGCTTCATCGCAGGCCATGGAGGCTGCATACGTGGGGTTGGATCTCGACGCTCAGGCTTGCCTAGTCGGACTCGTTGCGTAGTACGATCGACGACACGATCATCGGCCGTTAGCAATGAGCGAGCCACATGGCCAGCCTGGGCACCCCTGCTGCCAAGGCCTCATCGGTGGGAAAAACTTGAGCAAAGAAGCGAGAATAATCATGGGATAATGAGCTGGGATATGGCTAGACAAGCTCGATGGTTTGGGCGGAGAAGCTAACGATGATGCAAGCTACGTGAGGGCCAAATCGTTGGGGCGATTTCGAGCATGCGGAGTGCTTCATCACAGGCCCTCGAGGCGGTAGACATGCGGTTGGATCTCGATGCTCAGGCTTGCTTATGTGGACAAGTCGCCTAGAGCGATCGGCGACCCGATCGTCGGCCGTTAGCAACGAGCGAGCCACACGGCCAGCTTGGGCAAGGCGTGACACCACTGCTGCCAAGGCCTCATCGGTGGCAAAAATGTGGGCAACGAAACGAGAGATATTGTGGGATAATGAGCTGGGATATGGCTAGAAAAACTCGATGGTATTGGCGGCGAACCTAACAATGATGCATTTTACGCGAGGGCCAAATCGTTGGGGGATTTCGAGCATGCAGTGTGCTTCGTCGCAGGCCTTCGAGGTGGTGAGGCGGGGCTGGATCCCAACTTCTAGGCTTGCCTAGGCAGACACGTTGCACAACGCGATCAACGACACCATCGTCGACCGTTAGCAACGAGCGAGCCACACGGCCAGCCTGGGCAAGGCATAAAACCCCTGCTGCCAACCCCTGCTGCCAAAGCCTCATCGGTGGGAAAAACATGGGCAACGAAACGAGAGAAATTGTGGGATAATAACCTGGGATGTGGCTAGAGAAGCTCGATTATATGGGCGACGAAGCTAACGATGATGCAAGCTACGTGAGGGCCAAATCGTTGGGGGGATTTCGAGCGTGCGGAGTGCTTCATCGTAGGCCATCGAGGCTGCATACGTGGGGTTGGATCTCGACGCTCAGGCTTGCCTAGGCAGACTCGTTGCGTGGCGCAATCAACAACACGATCGTCGACCGTTAGCAACAAGCGAGCCACACAGCCAGCCTGGGCGCCTCTGCTGCCAAGGCCTCATTAGTGCAAAAAACGTGGGCAAGGAAGCGAGAATAATCGTGGGATAATGAGCTTGGATGTGGCTAGACAAGCTCGATTATATGGGCGATGAAGCTAACGATGATGCAAGCTACATGAGGGCCAAATCGTTGGGGGGATTTCGAGCATGCAGAGTGCTTCATCGCAGGCCATCGAGGCTGCATACGTGGGGTTGGATCTCGACGCTCAGGCTTGCCTAGTCGGACTCGTTGCGCAGTACGATCGACGACACGATCATCGGCCGTTAGCAATGAGCGAGCCACATGGCCAGCCTGGGCACCCCAGCTGCCAAGGCCTCATCGGTGGGAAAAACTTGAGCAAAGAAGCGAGAATAATCATGGGATAATGAGCTGGGATGTGGCTACACAAGCTCGATGGTGTGGGCGGCGAAGCTAACGATGATGCATGCTACGTGAGGGCCAAATCGTTGGGGCGATTTGGAGCATGCGGAGTGCTTCATCACAGGCCCTCGAGGCGGTAGACATGCGGTTGGATCTCGACGCTCAGGCTTGCTTATGCGGACAAGTTGCCTAGAGCGATCGGCGACCCGATCGTCGGTCCTAGGCAACGAGCGAGCCACACGGCAAGCCTGGGCAAGGCGTGACACCACTGCTGCCAAGGCCTCATCGGTGGCAAAAATGTGGGCAACGAAACGAGAGATATTGTGGGATAATGAGCTGGGATATGGCTAGAAAAACTCGATGGTATGGGCGGCGAACCTAACAATGATGCATTATACGCGAGGGCCAAATCGTTGGGGGGATTTCGAGCATGCAGTGTGCTTCGTCGCAGGCCTTCGAGGTGGTGAGGCGGGGCTGGATCCCAACTTCTAGGCTTGCCTAGGCGGACTCGTTGCACAACGCGATCAACGACACGATCGTCGGTCGTTAGCAACGAGCGGGCCACACGGCCAGCCATGGCACCCCTACTGCCAAGGCCTCATCGGTGGGAAAAACGTGGTCAACTAAGCTAGAATAATCGTGGGATAATGAGCTGGGATATGGCTAGACAGGCTCGATGGTGTGGGCGGCGAAGCTAAACATGATGCATGCTACATGAGGGCCAAATCGTTGGGGGGATTTCCAGCATGCGAAGTACTTCGTCGCAGGTCCTCGAGACGGCAGACGTGGGGTTGGATCTCGACGCTCAAGCTTGCCTAGGCGGACTCGTTGCGCATTGCGATGGATCACCTGATCGTCGACCGTTAGCAACGAGCGAGCCACACGGCCAGCCTGGGCAAGGCGTGACACCCCTGCTGCCCAAGCCTCATCGGTGGGAAAAACATGGGCAACGAAACGAGGGAAATTATGGGATAATAAGCTGGGATGTGGCTAGACAAGCTCGATTATATGGGCGATGAAGCTAACGATGATGCAAGCTACATGAGGGCCAAATCGTTGGGGGGATTTCGAGCATGCAGAGTGCTTCATCGCAGGCCATGGAGGCTGCATACGTGGGGTTCGATCTCGACGCTTAGGTTTGCCTAGTCGGACTCGTTGCGTAGTACGATCGACGACACGATCATCGACCGTTAGCAATGGGCGAGCCACATGGCCAGCCTGGGCACCCCTGCTGCCAAGGCCTCATCGGTGGGAAAAACTTGAGCAAAGAAGCGAGAATAATCATGGGATAATGAGCTGGGATGTGGCTAGACAAGCTCGATGGTTTGGGCGGCGAAGCTAACGATGATACATGCTACGTGAGGGCCAAATCGTTGGGGCGATTTCGAGCATGCGGAGTGCTTCATCACAGGCCCTCGAGGCGGTAGACATGCGGTTGGATCTCGATGCTCAGGCTTGCTTATGCGGACAAGTTGCCTAGAGCGATCGGCGACCCGATCGTCGGCCGTTAGCAACGAGCGAGCCACACGGCCAGCTTGGGCAAGGCGTGACACCACTGCTGCCAAGGCCTCATCGGTGGCAAAAATGTGGGCAACGAAACGAGAGATATTGTGGGATAATGAGCTGGGATATGGCTAGAAAAACTCGATGGTATGGGCGGCGAACCTAACAATGATGCATTTTACGCGAGGGCCAAATCGTTGGGGGGATTTCGAGCATGCAGTGTGCTTCGTCGAAGGCCTTCGAGGTGGTGAGGCGGGGCTGGATCCCAACTTCTAGGCTTGCCTAGGCGGACTCGTTGCACAACGCGATCAACGACACGATCGTCGACCGTTAGCAACGAGCGAGCCACACGGCCAGCCTGGGCAAGGCGTGACACCCCTGCTGCCAAAGCCTCATCGGGGGGAAAAACATGGGCAACGAAACGAGGGAAATTGTGCGATAATAACCTTGATGTGGCTAGAGAAGCTCGATTATATGGGCGACGAAGCTAACGATGATGCAAGCTACGTGAGGGCCAAATCGTTGGGGGGATTTCGAGCATGCTGAGTGCTTCATCGTAGGCCATCGAGGCTGCATACGTGGGGTTGGATCTCGACGCTCAGGCTTGCCTAGGCAGACTCGTTGCGTGGCGCAATCGACAACCCGATCGTCGACCGTTAGCAACGAGCGAGCCACACAGCCAGCCTGGGCACCTCTGCTGCCAAGGACTCAATAGTGCAAAAAACGTGGCAACGAAGCGAGAATAATCGTGGAATAATGAGCTTGGATGTGGCTAGACAAGCTTGATGGTGTGGGCGGTGAAGCTAATGATGATGCATGCTACATGAGGGCCAAATCGTTGGGGGGATTTCCAACATGCGGAGTGCTTCGTCGGAGGTCCTCGAGACGGCAGACGTGGGGTTGGATCTCGACGCTCAAGCTTGCCTAGGCGGACTCGTTGCGCATTGCGATGGATCACCTGATCGTCGGCCGTTAGCAACGAGCGAGCCACACGGCCAGCCTGGGCAAGGCGTGACACCCCTGCTGCCCAAGCCTCATCGGTGGGAAAAACATGGGCAACGAAACGAGGGAAATTGTGGGATAATAAGCTGGGATGTGGCTAGACAAGCTCGATTATATGGGCGATGAAGCTAACGATGATGCAAGCTACATGAGGGCCAAATCGTTGGGGGGATTTCGAGCATGCAGAGCGCTTCATCGCAGGCCATGGCGGCTGCATACGTGGGGTTGGATCTCGACGCTCAGGCTTGCCTAGTCGGACTCGTTGCGTAGTACGATCGACGACACGATCATCGACCGTTAGCAATGAGCGAGCCACATGGCCAGCCTGGGCACCCCTGCTGCCAAGGCCTCATCGGTGGGAAAAACTTGAGCAAAGAAGTGAGAATAATCATGGGATAATGAGCTGGGATGTGGCTAAACAAGCTCGATGGTGTGGGCGGCGAAGCTAACGATGATGCATGCTACGTGAGGGCCAAATCGTTGGGGCGATTTCGAGCATGCGAAGTGCTTCATCACAGGCTCTCGAGGCGGTAGACATGCGTTGATCTCGACGCGCAGGCTGCTTATGCGACAAGTTGCCAAGAGAGCGATCGGCGACGCATCGTCGGCCGTTAACGAGCGAGCCACAACGGTCCGCTTGGGCAAGGCGTGACGACCACTGCTGTCCAAGGCCTCACGGTGGCAAAAATGGGGGCAACGAAACGAAGATATTTGTGGGATATGGAGCTGGGAATTGCTTAGAAAAACTCGATGGTTGGCGGCGAACCTAACAATTATGCATTTTACGCGAGGGTAAATCGTTGGGGGGATTTCGAGGCATGCAGTGTGCTTCGCGCAGGCCTTCGAGGTGGTGGAGGCGGGGCTGGATCCCAACTCTAGCTTGCCTAGGCGGACTCGTTGCACAAACGCGATCAACTACACGATCGTCGACCGTTAGCAGAGCGAGCACACGGCCAGCCTGGGCAAGGCGTGACAACCCCTGCTGCCAAAGCCTCATCGGTGGGAAAAACATGGGCAACGAAACGAGGGAAATTGTGGGATAATAACCTGGGATGTGGCTAGAGAAGCTCGATTATATGGGCGACGAAGCTAACGATGATGCAAGCTACGTGAGGGCCAAATCACTGGGGGGATTTCGAGCATGCTGAGTGCTTCATCGTAGGCCATCGAGGCTGCATACGTGGGGTTGGATCTCGACGCTCAGGCTTGCCTAGGCAGACTCGTTGCGTGGCGCAATCGACAACACGATCGTCGACCGTTAGCAACGAGCGAGCCACACAGCCAGCCTGGGCACCTCTGCTGCCAAGGACTCAATAGTGCAAAAAACGTGGGCAACGAAGCGAGAATAATCGTGGAATAATGAGCTTGGATGTGGCTAGACAAGCTTGATGGTGTGGCCGGTGAAGCTAATGATGATGCATGCTACATGAGGGCCAAATCGTTGGGGGGATTTCCAACATGCGGAGTGCTTCGTCGCAGGTCCTCGAGACGGCAGACGTGGGGTTGGATCTCGACGCTCAAGCTTGCCTAAGCGGACTCGTTGCGCATTGCGATGGATCACCTGATCGTCGGCCGTTAGCAACGAGCGAGCCACACGGCCAGCCTGGGCAAGGCGTGACACCCCTGCTGCCAAAGCCTCATCGGTGGGAAAAACATGGGCAACGAAACAAGGGAAATTGTGGGATAATAAGCTGGGATGTGGCTAGACAAGCTCGATTATATGGGCGATGAAGCTAACGATGATGCAAGCTACATGAGGGCCAAATCGTTGGGGGGATTTCGAGCATGCAGAGTGCTTCATCGCAGGCCATCGAGGCTGCATACGTGGGGTTGGATCTCGACGCTTAGGCTTGCCTAGTCGGACTCGTTGTGCAGTACGATCGACGACACGATCATCGGCCGCTAGCAATGAGCGAGCCACATGGCCAGCCTGGGCACCCCTGCTGCCAAGGCCTCATCGGTGGGAAAAACTTGAGCAAAGAAGCGAGAATAATCATGGGATAATGAGCTGGGATGTGGCTAGACAAGCTCGATCGTGTGGGCGACGAAGCTAACGATGATGCATGCTACGTGAGGGCAAAATCGTTGGGGCGATTTCGAGCATGCGGAGTGCTTCATCACAGGCCCTCGAGGCGGTAGACATGCGGTTTGATCTCGACGCTCAGGCTTGCTTATGCGGACAAGTTGCCTAGAGCGATCGGCGACCCGATCGTCGACCGTTAGCAATGAGCGAGCCACACGACCAGCTTGGGCAAGGCGTGACACCACTGCTGCCAAGGCCTCATCGGTGGCAAAAATGTGGGCAACGAAACGAGAGATATTGTGGGATAATGAGCTGGGATATGGCTAGAAAAACTCGATGGTATGGGCGGCGAACCTAACAATGATGCATTTTACGCGAGGGCCAAATCGTTGAGGGGATTTCGAGCATGCAGTGTGCTTCGTCGCAGGCCTTCGAGGTGGTGAGGCGGGGCTGGATCCCAACTTCTAGGCTTGCCTAGGCGGACTCGTTGCACAACGCGATCAACGACACGATCGTCGACCGGTAGCAACGAGCGAGCCACACGGCCAGCCTGGGCAAGGCGTGACACCCCTGCTGCCAAAGCCTCATCGGTGGGAAAAACATGGGCAACGAAACGAGGGAAATTGTGCGATAATAACCTGGGATGTGGATAGAGAAGCTCGATTATATGGGCGACGAAGCTAACGATGATGCAAGCTACATGAGGGCCAAATCGTTGGGGGGATTTCGAGCATGCTGAGTGCTTCATCGTAGGCCATCGAGGCTGCATACGTGGGGTTGGATCTCGACGCTCAGGCTTGCCTAGGCAGACTCGTTGTGTGGCGCAATCGACAACACGATCGTCGACCGTTAGCAACGAGCGAGCCACACAGCCAGCCTGGGCACCTCTGCTGCCAAGGACTCAATAGTGCAAAAAACGTGGGCAACGAAGCGAGAATAATCGTGGAATAATGAGCTTGGATGTGGCTAGACAAGCTTGATGGTGTGGGCGGTGAAGCTAATGATGATGCATGCTACATGAGGGCCAAATCGTTGGGGGGATTTCCAGCATGCGGAGTGCTTCGTCGCAGGTCCTCGAGACGGCAGACGTGGGGTTGGATCTCGACGCTCAAGCTTGCCTAGGCGGACTCGTTGCGCATTGCGATGGATCACCTGATCGTCGGCCGTTAGCAACGAGCGAGCCACACGGCTAGGCTGGGCAAGGCGTGACACCCCTGCTGCCAAAGCCTCATCGGTGGGAAAAACATGGGCAACGAAACAAGGGAAATTATGGGATAATAAGCTGGGATGTGGCTAGACAAGCTCGATTATATGGGCGATGAAGCTAACGATGATGCAACCTACATGAGGGCCAAATCGTTGGGGGGATTTCGAGCATGCAGAGTGCTTCATCGCAGGCCATGGCGGCTGCATACGTGGGGTTGGATCTCGACGCTCAGGCTTGCCTAGTCGGACTCGTTGCGTAGTACGATCGACGACACGATCATCGGCAGTTAGCAATGAGCGAGCCACATGGCCAGCCTGGGCACCCCTGCTGCCAAGGCCTCATCGGTGGGAAAAACTTGAGCAAAGAAGCGAGAATAATCATGGGATAATGAGCTGGGATGTGGCTAGACAAGCTCGATGGTTTGGGCGGCGAAGCTAACGATGATACATGCTACGTGAGGGCCAAATCGTTGGGGCGATTTCGAGCATGCGGAGTGCTTCATCATAGGCCCTCGAGGCGGTAGACATGCGGTTGGATCTCGACGCTCAGGCTTGCTTATGCGGACAAGTTGCCTAGAGCGATCGGCGACCCGATCGTCGGTCGTTAGCAACGAGCGAGCCACACGGCCAGCCTGGGCAAGGCGTGACACCACTGCTGCCAAGGCCTCATCGGTGGCAAAAATGTGGGCAAAGAAACGAGAGATATTGTGGGATAATGAGCTGGGATATGGCTAGAAAAACTCGATGGTATGGGTGGCGAACCTAACAATGATGCATTTTACGCGAGGGCCAAATCGTTGGGGCGATTTCGAGCATGCAGTGTGCTTCGTCGCAGGCCTTCGAGGTGGTGAGGCGGGGCTGGATCCCAACTTCTAGGCTTGCCTAGGCGGACTCGTTGCACAACGCGATCAACGACACGATCATCGACCGTTAGCAACGAGCGAGCCACACGGCCAGCCTGGGCAAGGCGTGACACCCCTGCTGCCAAAGCCTCATCGATGGGAAAAACATGGGCAACGAAACGAGGGAAATTGTTGGATAATAACCTGGGATGTGGCTAGAGAAGCTCGATTATATGGGCGACGAAGCTAACGATGATGCAAGCTACGAGAGGGCCAAATCATTGGGGGGATTTCGAGCATGCTGAGTGCTTCATCGTAGGCCATCGAGGCTGCATACGTGGGGTTGGATCTCGACGCTCAGGCTTGCCTAGGCAGACTCGTTGCGTGGCGCAATCGACAACACGATCGTCGACCGTTAGCAACGAGCGAGCCACACAGCCAGCCTGGGCACCTCTGCTGCCAAGGACTCAATAGTGCAAAAAACGTGGGCAACGAAGCGAGAATAATCGTGGAATAATGAGCTTGGATGTGGCTAGACAAGCTTGATGGTGTGGGCGGTGAAGCTAATGATGATGCATGCTACATGAGGGCCAAATCGTTGGGGGGATTTCCAACATGCGGAGTGCTTCGTCGCAGGTCCTCGAGACGGCAGACGTGGGGTTGGATCTCGACGCTCAAGCTTGCCTAGGCGGACTCGTTGCGCATTGCGATGGATCACCTGATCGTCGGCCGTTAGCAACGAGCGAGCCACACGGCCAGCCTGGGCAAGGCGTGACACCCCTGCTGCCAAAGCCTCATCGGTGGGAAAAACATGGGCAACGAAACAAGGGAAATTGTGGGATAATAAGCTGGGATGTGGCTAGACAAGCTCGATTATATGGGCGATGAAGCTAACGATGATGCAAGCTACATGAGGGCCAAATCGTTGGGGGGATTTCGAGCATGCAGAGTGCTTCATCGCAGGCCATCGAGGCTGCATACGTGGGGTTGGATCTCGACGCTTAGGCTTGCCTAGTCGGACTCGTTGCGCAGTACGATCGACGACACGATCATCGGCCGTTAGCAATGAGCGAGCCACATGGCCAGCCTGGGCACCCCTGCTGCCAAGGCCTCATCGGTGGGAAAAACTTGAGCAAAGAAGCGAGAATAATCATGGGATAATGAGCTGGGATGTGGCTAGACAAGCTCGATGGTGTGGGCGGCGAAGCTAACGATGATGCATGCTACGTGAGGGCCAAATCGTTGGGGCGATTTCGAGCATGCGGAGTGCTTCATCACAGGCCCTCGAGGCGGTAGACATGCGGTTGGATCTCGACGCTCAGGCTTGCTTATGCGGACAAGTTGCCTAGAGCGATCGGCGACCCGATCGTCGGCCGTTAGCAACGAGCGAGCCACACGGCCAGCTTGGGCAAGGCGTGACACCACTGCTGCCAAGGCCTCATCGGTGGCAAAAATGTGGGCAACGAAACGAGAGATATTGTGGGATAATGAGCTGGGATATGGCTAGAAAAACTCGATGGTATGGGCGGCGAACCTAACAATGATGCATTTTACGCGAGGGCCAAATCGTTGGGGGGATTTCGAGCATGCAGTGTGCTTCGTCGCAGGCCTCGAGGTGGTGAGGCGGGGCTGGATCCCAACTTCTAGGCTTGCCTAGGCGGACTCGTTGCACAACGCGATCGACGACACGATCGTCGGCCGTTAGCAACGAGCGAGCCACACGGCCAGCCTGGGCAAGGCGTGACACCTCTGCTGTCCAAAGCCTCATCGGTGGGAAAAACATGGGCAACGAAACGAGGGAAATTGTGGGATAATAGCCTGGGATGTGGCTAGAGAAGCTCGATTATATGGGCGACAAAGCTAACGATGATGCAAGCTACGTGAGGGCCAAATCGTTGGGGGGATTTCGAGCATGCGGAGTGCTTCATCGTAGGCCATCGAGGCTGCATACGTGGGGTTGGATCTCGACGCTCAGGCTTGCCTAGGCAGACTCGTTGCGTGGCGCAATCGACAACACGATCGTCGACCGTTAGCAACGAGCGAGCCACACAGCCAGCCTAGGCACCTTTGCTGCCAAGGCCTCATTAGTGCAAAAAACATGGGCAACGAAGCGAGAATAATCGTGGGATAATGAGCTTGGATGTGGCTAGACAAGCTTGATGGCGTGGGCGGTGAAGCTAATGATGATGCATGCTACATGAGGGCCAAATCGTTGGGGGGATTTCCAGCATGCGGAGTGCTTCATCGCAGGTCCTCGAGACGGCAGACGTGGGGTTGGATCTCGACGCTCAAGCTTGCCTAGGCGGACTCGTTGCGCATTGCGATGGATCACCTGATCGTCGGCCGTTAGCAACGAGCGAGCCACACGGCTAGGCTGGGCAAGGCGTGACACCCCTACTGCCAAAGCCTCATCGGTGGGAAAAACATGGGCAACGAAACAAGGGAAATTGTGGGATAATAAGCTGGGATGTGGCTAGACAAGCTCGATTATATGGGCGATGAAGCTAACGATGATGCAAGCTACATGAGGGCCAAATCGTTGGGGGGATTTCGAGCATGCAGAGTGCTTCATCGCAGGCCATCAAGGCTGCATACATGGGGTTGGATCTCGACACTTAGGCTTGCCTAGTTGGACTCGTTGCGCAGCACGATCGACGACACGATCATCAGCCGTTAGCAATGAGCGAGCCACATGGCCAGCCTGGGCACCCCTGCTGCCAAGGCCTCATCGGTGGGAAAATCTTGAGCAAAGAAGCGAGAATAATCATGGGATAATGAGCTGGGATATGGCTAGACAAGCTCGATGGTGTGGGCGACGAAGCTAACGATGATGCATGCTACGTGAGGGCCAAATCGTTGGGGCGATTTTGAGCATGCGGAGTGCTTCATCACAGGCCCTCGAGGCGGTAGACATGCGGTTGGATCTCGACGCTCAGGCTTGCTTATGCAGACATGTTGCCTAGAGCGATCGGCGACCCGATCGTCGGCCGTTAGCAACGGGCGAGCCACACGGCCAGCCTGGGCAAGGCGTGACACCACTACTGCCAAGGCCTCATCGGTGGCAAAAATGAGGGTAACGAAACGAGAGATATTGTTGGATAATGAGCTGGGATATGGCTAGAAAAACTCGATGGTATGGGCAGCGAACCTAACAATGATGCATTTTACGCGAGGGCCAAATCGTTGGGGGGATTTCGAGCATGTAGTGTGCTTCGTCGCAGGCCTTCGAGGTGGTGAGGCGGGGCTGGATCCCAACTTCTAGGCTTGCCTAGGCGGACTCGTTGGACAACGCGACCAACGACACGATCGTCGACCGTTAGCAACGAGCGAGCCACACGGCCAGCCTGGGCAAAACGTGACATCCCTGCTGTCAAAGCCTCATCGGTGGGAAAAACATGGGCAACGAAACGAGGGAAATTGTGGGATAATAACCTGGGATGTGGCTAGAGAAGCTCGATTATATGGGCGACGAAGCTAACGATGATGCAAGCTACGTGAGGGCCAAATCGTTGGGGGGATTTCGAGCATGCGGAGTGCTTCATCGTAGGCCATCGAGGCTGTATACGTGGGGTTGGATCTCGACGCTCAGGCTTGCCTAGGCAGACTCGTTGCGTGGCGCAATCGACAACACGATCGTCGACCGTTAGCAACGAGCGAGCCACACAGCCAGCCTGGGCACCTCTGCTGCCAAGGCCTCATTAGTGCAAAAAACGTGGGCAACGAAGCGAGAATAATCGTGGGATAATGAGCTTGGATGTGGCTAGACAAGCTTGATGGTGTGGGCGGTGAAGCTAATGATGATGCATGCTACATGAGGGCCAAATCGTTGGGGGGATTTCCAGCATGCGGAGTGCTTCGTCGCAGGTCCTCGAGATGGCAGACGTGGGGTTGGATCTCGACGCTCAAGCTTGCCTAGGCGGACTCGTTGCGCATTGCGATGGATCACCTGATCGTCAGCCGTTAGCAACGAGCGAGCCACACGGCTAGGCTGGGCAAGGCGTGACACCCCTGCTGCCAAAGCCTCATCGGTGGGAAAAACATGGGCAACGAAACAAGGGAAATTATGGGATAATAAGCTGGGATGTGGCTAGACAAGCTCGATTATATGGGCGATGAAGCTAACGATGATGCAAGCTACATGAGGGCCAAATCGTTGGGGGGATTTCGAGCATGCAGAGTGCTTCATCGTAGGCCATCAAGGCTGCATACGTGGGGTTGGATCTCGACGCTTAGGCTTGCCTAGTCGGACTCGTTGCGCAGTACGATCGACGACACGATCATCGGCCGTTAGCAATGAGCGAGCCACATGGCCAGCCTGGGCACCCCTGCTGCCAAGGCCTCATCGGTGGGAAAAACTTGAGCAAAGAAGCGAGAATAATCATGGGATAATGAGCTGGGATGTGGCTAGACAAGCTCGATGGTGTGGGCGATGAAGCTAACGATGATGCATGCTACGTGAGGGCCAAATCGTTGGGGCGATTTCGAGCATGCGGAATGCTTCATCACAGGCCCTCGAGGCGGTAGACATGCGGTTGGATCTCGACGCTCAGGCTTGCTTATGCGGACAAGTTGCCTAGAGCGATCGACGACCCGATCGTCGGCCGTTAGGAACGAGCGAGCCACACGGCCAACCTGGGCAAGGCGTGACACCACTGCTGCCAAGGCCTCATCGGTGGCAAAAATGTGGGTAACGAAACGAGAGATATTGTGGGATAATAAGCTGGGATATGGCTAGAAAAACTCGATGGTATGGGCGGCGAACCTAACAATGATGCATTTTACGCGAGGGCCAAATCGTTGGGGGGATTTCGAGCATGCAGTGTGCTTCGTCGCAGGCCTTCGAGGTGGTGAGGCGGGGCTGGATCCCAACTTCTAGGCTTGCCTAGGCGGACTCGTTGCACAACGCGATCAACGACACGATTGTCGACCGTTAGCAACGAGCGAGCCACACGGCCAGCCTGGGCAAGGCATGACACCCCTGCTGCCAAAGCCTCATCGGTGGGAAAAATATGGGCAACGAAACGAGAGAAATTGTGGGATAATAACCTGGGATGTGGCTAGAGAAGCTCGATTATATGGGCGACGAAGCTAACGATGATGCAAGCTACGTGAGGGCCAAATCGTTGGGGGGATTTCGAGCATGCTGAGTGCTTCATCGTAGGCCATCGAGGCTGCATACGTGGGGTTGGATCTCGATGCTCAGGCTTGCCTAGGCAGACTCGTTGCGTGGCGCAATCACAACACGATCGTCGACCGTTAGCAACGAGCGAGCCACACAGCCAGCCTGGGCACCTCTGCTGCCAAGGACTCAATAGTGCAAAAAACGTGGCAACGAAGCGAGAATAATCGTGGAATAATGAGCTTGGATGTGGCTAGACAAGCTTGATGGTGTGGGCGGTGAAGCTAATGATGATGCATGCTACATGAGGGCCAAATCGTTGGGGGGATTTCCAACAATGCGGAGTGCTTCGTCGCAGGTCCTCGAGACGGCAGACGTGGGGTTGGATCTCGACGCTCAAGCTTGCCTAGGCGGACTCGTTGCGCATTGCGATGGATCACCTGATCGTCGGCCGTTAGCAACGAGCGAGCCGCACGGCCAGCCTGGGCAAGGCGTGACTCCCCTGCTGCCCAAGGCCTCATCGGTGGGAAAAACATGGGCAACGAAACGAGGGAAATTGTGGGATAAGAGCTGGGATGTGGCTAGACAAGCTCGATGGTGTGGGCGACGAAGCTAACGATGATGCATGCTACGTGAGGGCCAAATCGTTGGGGCGATTTCGAGCATGCGGAGTGCTTCATCACAGGCCCTCGAGGCGGTAGACATGCGGTTGGATCTCGACGCTCAGGCTTGCTTACGCAGACAAGTTGCCTAGAGCGATCGGCGACCCGATCGTCGGCCGTTAGCAACGGGCGAGCCACACGGCCAGCCTGGGCAAGGCGTGACACCACTACTGCCAAGGCCTCATTGGTGGCAAAAATGTGGGTAACGAAACGAGAGATATTGTGGGATAATGAGCTGGGATATGGCTAGAAAAACTCGATGGTATGGGCAGCGAACCTAACAATGATGCATTTTACGCGAGGGCCAAATCGTTGGGGGGATTTCGAGCATGTAGTGTGCTTCGTCGCAGGCCTTCGAGGTGGTGAGGCGGGGCTGGATCCCAACTTCTAGGCTTGCCTAGGCGGACTCGTTGGACAACGCGATCAACGACACGATCGTCGACCGTTAGCAACGAGCGAGCCACACGGCCAGCTTGGGCAAGGCGTGACACCACTGCTGCCAAGGCCTCATCGGTGGCAAAAATGTGGGTAACGAAACGAGAGATATTGTGGGATAATGAGCTGGGATATGGCTAGAAAAACTCGATGGTATGGGCGGCGAACCTAACAATGATGCATTTTACGCGAGGGCCAAATCGTTGGGGGGATTTCGAGCATGCAGTGTGCTTCGTCGCAGGCCTTCGAGGTGGTGAGGCGGGGCTAGATCCCAACTTCTAGGCTTGCCTAGGCGGACTCATTGCACAACGCGATCAACGACACGATCGTCGGCTGTTAGCAACGAGCGAGCCACACGGCAAGCCATGGCACCCCTACTGCCAAGGCCTCATCGGTGGGAAAAACGTGGTCAACTAAGCTAGAATAATCGTGGGATAATGAGCTGGGATATGGCTAGACAGGCTCGATGCTGTGGGCGGCGAAGCTAAACATGATGCATGCTACATGAGGGCCAAATCGTTGGGGGGATTTCCACCATGCGAAGTACTCCGTCGCAGGTCCTCGAGATGGCAGAATTGGGGTTGGATCTCGACGCTCAAGCTTGCCTAGGCGGACTCGTTGCGCATTACGATGGATCACCTGATCGTCGGCCGTTAGCAACGAGCGAGCCACACGGCCAGCCTGGGCAAGGCGTGACACTCCTGCTGCCCAAGCCTCATCGGTGGGAAAAACATGGGCAACGAAACGAGGGAAATAGTGGGATAATAAGCTGGGATGTGGCTAGACAAGCTCGATTATATGGGCGATGAAGCTAACGATGATGCAAGCTACGTGAGGGCCAAATCGTTGGGGGGATTTCGAGCATGCAGAGTGCTTCATCGCAGGCCATCAAGGCTGCATACGTGGGGTTGGATCTCGACGCTCAGGCTTCCCTAGTCGGACTCGTTGCGCAGTACGATCGACGACACGATCATCGGCCGTTAGCAATGAGCGAGCCACATGGCCAGCCTGGGCACCCCTGCTGCCAAGGCCTCATCGGTGGGAAAAACTTGAGCAAAGAAGCGAGAATAATCATGGGATAATGAGCTGGGATGTGGCTAGACAAGCTCGATGGTGTGGCGGCGAAACTAACGATGATGCATGCTACGTGAGGGCCAAATCGTTGGGGCGGATTTCGAGCATGCGGAGTGCTTCATCACAGGCCCTCGAGGCGGTAGACATGCGGTTGGATCTCGACGCTCAGGCTTGCTTATGCGGACAAGTTGCCTAGAGCGATCGACGACCCGATCGTCGACCGTTAGCAACGAGCGAGCCACACGGCCAACCTGGGCAAGCTGTGACACCACTGCTGCCAAGGCCTCATCGGTGGCAAAAATGTGGGCAACGAAACGAGAGATATTGTGGGATAATGAGCTGGGATATGGCTATAAAAACTCGATGGTATGGGCGGTGAACCTAACAATGATGCATTTTACGCGAGGGCCAAATCGTTGGGGGGATTTCGAGCATGCAGTGTGCTTCGTCGCAGGCCTTCGAGGTGGTGAGGCGGGGCTGGATCCCATCTTCTAGGCTTGCCTAGGCGGACTCGTTGCACAACGCGATCAACGACACGATTGTCGGCCGTTAGCAACGAGCGAGCCACACGGCCAGCCTGGGCAAGGCGTGACACCTCTGCTGCTAAAGCCTTATCGGTGGGAAAAACATGGGCAACGAAATGAGGGAAATTGTGGGATAATAACCTGGGATGTGGCTAGAGAAGCTCGATTATATGGGCGACGAAGCTAACGATGATGCAAGCTACGTGAGGGCCAAATCATTGGGGGGATTTTGAGCATGCGGAGTGCTTCATCGTGGGCCATCGAGGCTACATACGTGGGGTTGGATCTCGATGCTCAGGCTTGCCTAGGCAGACTTGTTGCGTGGCGCAATCAACAACACGATCGTCGACCGTTAGCAACGAGCGAGCTACACAGCCAGCCTGGGCACCTCTGCTGCCAAGGCCTCATTAGTGCAAAAAAAGTGGGCAACGAAGCGAGAATAATCGTGGGATAATGAGCTTGGATGTGGCTAGACAAGCTTGATGGTGTGGGCGGTGAAGCTAATGATGATGCATGCTACATGAGGGCCAAATCGTTGGGGGGATTTCCAGCATGCGGAGTGCTTCGTCGCAGGTCCTCGAGACGGCAGACGTGGGGTTGGATCTCGACGCTCAAGCTTGCCTAGGCGGACTCGTTGCGCATTGCGATGGATCACCTGATCGTCGGCCGTTAGCAACGAGCGAGCCACACGGCCAGGCTGGGCACCCCTGCTTCCAAGGCCTCATCGGTGGGAAAAACGTGGGCAAAGGAGCGAGAATAATCATGGGATAATGAGCTGGAATGTGGCTAGACTAGCTCAATGGTGTGGGCGGCGAAGCTAATAATGATGCATGCTACGTGAGGGCCAAATCGTTGGGGGGATTTCGAGCATTCGGAGTGCTTCATCGCAGGCCCTCGAGGCGACAGATGTGGGGTTGGATCTCATCGCTCAGGCTTGCCTAGGCGGACTCGTTGCGCAGTGCGATCGGCGACACGATCGTTGACCATTAGCAACGAGCGAGCCACACGGCCAGCCTGGGCAAGGCATGACACCACTGCTGCCAAGGCCTCATCGGTGGGAAAAACGTGGGCAATGAAACGAGAGATATTGTGGGATAATGAGCTGGGATATGGCTAGACTAACTCGATGGAATGGGCGGCAAAGCTAATGATGATGCATTCTACACGAAGGCCAAATCGTTGGGGGGATTTTGAGCATGTAGAGTGCTTCATCGCAGGCCTTCGAGGTGGGAGACGCGGGGCTGGATCCCAACTTCTGGGCTTACTTAGGCGGACTCGTTGCGCAAAGCGATCGACGACACGATTATCTACCGTTAGCAATGAGTGAGCCACACGGCCAGCCTAGGCACCCCTGCTACCAAGGCTTCATCGGTGGGAAAAACGTGGGCAAAGGAGCGAGAATAATCATGGGATAATGAGCTGGAATGTGGCTAGACAAGCTCGATGGTGTGGGCAGTGAAGCTAATAATGATGCATGCTACGTGAGGGCCAAATCGTTGGGGGGATTTCGAGCATGCGGAGTGCTTCGTCGCAGGCCCTAGAGGTTGCATACGTGGGTTTAGATCTCGACGCTCAGGCATGACTAAGCGGACTCATTGTGCAGTGCGATCGACAACACGATTGTCGACCGTTAGCAATGAGCGAGACACACGGCCAGCCTGGGCACCCTTGCTGCCAAGGCCTCATCGGTGGGAAAAACGTGGGCAACGAAGCGAGAATAATCGTGGGTTAATGAGCTGGGATGTGGCTAGACAAGCTCGATGGTGTGGGCGGCGAAGCTAACGATGATGCTTGCAAAGTGAGGGCCAAATCGTTGGGAGGATTTCGAGCATGCGGAGTGCTTCGTCGTAGGCCCTCGAGGTGACAGACATGGGATTGGATCTCGACGCTCAGGCTTGCTTAGGCGGACTCATTGCGCAGCGCGATCGACGACACGATCATCGACAGTTAGCAATGAGCGAGACACACGGCCAGCCTAGGCACCCCTACTGCAAAGGCCTCATCGGTGGGAAAAACGTGGGCAACGAAGTGAGAATAATCGTGGGATAATGAGCTGGGATGTGGCTAGACAAGCTTGATGGTGTGGGCGGCGAAGGTAACGATGATGCATGCTACGTGAGGGCCAAATCATTGAGGGGATTACGAGCATGCGGAGTGCTTTATCGTAGGCCCTCGAGGTTGCATACGTGGGGTTGGATCTCGACACTCAGGCTTGCCTAGGCAGACTCGTTGCGCGGCACAATCGACAACACGATCGTCAACTGTTAGCAACGAGCGAGCCACAGGGCCAGCCATGGCACCCCTGCTGCCAAGGCCTCATTGGTCGGTAAAACATGGGTAACAAAGCGAGAATAATCAGTGGATAATGAGCTAGGATGTGGCTAGACAAGCTCGATGGTGTGGACAGCGAAGCTAACGATGATGCATGCTACGTGAGGGCCAAATCGTTGGGGGGATTTCGAACATGCGGAGTCCTTCGTCGCAGGCCCTCGAGGCGGTAGACGTGGGTTTAGATCTCAACGCTCAGGCTTGCCGAAGCGGACTCGTTGTGCATCGCGATCGATGACCCGATCGTCGGCCGTTAGCAACGAGCGAGCCACACGGCCAGCCTAGGCAAGGCGTGACACCCCTGCTGCCAAAGCTTCATCGGTGGGAAAAACATGGGCAACGAAACGAGAGAAATTATGGGATAATATGCTGGGATGTGGCAAGACAAGCTCGATGGTATGGGCGGTGAAGCTAACGATGATGCATGCTATGTGAGGGCCAAATCGTTGGGGGGATTTCGAGAATGCGGAGTGCTTCGTCGCAGGAACTCGAGGCGGCAGATTTGCGGTTGGATCTCGATGCTCAGGTTTGCCTACGCGAACTCGTTGCACAGCACGATCGACGAAATGATCGTCGGCCGTTAGCAATGAGTGAGCCACACGGCCAGCCTAGGCACCCCTACTGCCAAGGCCTCATCGGTGGGAAAAACGTGGGCAAAGAAGCGAGAATAATCATGGGATAATGAGCTGGGATGTGGCTAGACAAGCTCGATGGTGTGGGCGGCGAAGCTAATATTGATGCATGCTACGTGAGGGCCAAATCATTGGGGGGATTTCGAGCATGCGGAGTGCTTCGTCACAGGCCCTCGAGGCGGTAGACGTGCGGTTGGATCTGGACGCTCAGGCTTGCCTAGGCGGACTAGTTGCCCAGCGCGATCGGCGACCCGATCGTCGGCCGTTAGCAACGAGCGAGCCACACGGCAAGCCTGGGCAGGGCGTGACACCCCTGCTGCCAAGGCCTCATCGGTGGGAAAAACATGGGCAACGAAACGAGAGAAATTGTGGGACAATAAGCTGGGATGTGGCTAGACAAGCTCGATGGTGTGGGCGGCGAAGCTAACGATGATGCACGCTATGTGAGGGCCAAATCGTTGGGGGGATTTCGAGCATGCAGAGTGCTTCATCGCAGGCCATCGAGGTGGCAGATGTGGGGCTGGATCTCGATGCTCAAGCTTGCCTAGGCGGACTCGTTGCGCAGCGCGATCGACGACACGATCGTCGGCTGTTAGCATTGAGCGAGCCATAAGGCCGGCATGGGCACCCCTACTGCCAAGGCCTTATCGGTGGGAAAAACGTGGGCAACAAAGTGAGAATAATCATTGGATAATGAGATGGGTTGTGGCTAGACAAGCTCGATGGTGTGGGCGGCGAAGCTAACGATGATGCATGTTACGTGAGGGCCAAATCATTGGGGGGATTTCGAGCATGCGGAGTGCTTCATCGTAGGCCCTCGAGGTGACAGACATGGGGTTGGATCTCGACGCTCAGCCTTGCTTAGGCGGACTCATTGCGCAGTGCGATCGATGACACGATCATCGACAGTTAGCAATGAGCGAGCCACATGGCCAGCCTGGGCACCCCTGCTGCCAAGGCCTCATCGGTGGGAAAAACGTGGGCAACGAAGCGAGAATAATTGTGGGATAATGAGCTGGGATGTGGCTAGACAAGCTCGATGGTGTGGCCGGCGAAGGTAACGATGATGCATGCTACATGAGGGCCAAATCGTTGGGGGGATTTCGAACATGCGGAGTGCTTTGTGGTAGGCCTTCGAGGAGGCGGACGCGGGGTTGGATCTTGATGCTCAGGTTTGCCTAGCAGCGGACTTGTTATGCAGCGCGATCGACGACATGATCATCGGCCGTTAGAAACGAGCGAGCTACACGGCCAGCCTGGGCACGTTGTGACACCCCAATGAGTAGAAGGGCGCGGTGGTCGCTGTAAAACCCGGGGCGCGAGCCTGGACGGAGCGGCCATCGATACAAATCTTGGTGGTAGTAGCAAATATTTAAATGAGAACTTTGAAGGTCGAATAAGGGATAGGTTCCATGTGAACGGCACTTACACATGGGTTAGTTGATCCTAAGAGACGAGGGAAGCCTGTCGGATAGCGCCTCCGCGCGAGCTTCGTAAGGGGATCCAGTTAAAATTTTTGAACGGGGACGTAGCGGCTGACGATAACGTTAGGGAGTCCAAAGACGTCGGCGGGGGCCCCGAAACGAGTTATCTTTTCTGTTTAATAGCCTGCCCACCCTGGAAACGGCTCAGTCGGAGGTAAGGTGTAGTGGTTCGAAGATCACCGCACGTCGTGTGGTGTCCGGTGCTCCCCTGGCGGCCCTTGAAAATCCAGAGGACCGAGTGCAGCCAAGCGTTCATAGCAACGTTGCTTTTTGATCCTTCAATGTCGGCTCTTCCTATCATTGTGAAGCAGAATTCACCAAGTGTTGGATTGTTCACCCACTAATAGGGAACGTGAGATGGGTTTAGACCGTCATGAGACAGGTTAGTTTTACCCTACTGATGCCCGCATCGCGATAGTAATTCAACCTAGTACGAGAGGAACCATTGATTCGCACAATTGGTCATCGCGCTTGGTTGAAAAGCCTGTGGCGCGAAGCTACCGTGTGCTGCATTATGACTGAACGCCTCTAAGTCAGAATCCGAGCTAGAAGCGATGCATGTGCCCGTCGCCCGATTGTTGACCTACAGTAGGGGCCTCCAGGCCCCCAAAGGCACGTGTCGTTTTCCAAGCTCGCGTGGTGGAGGAGCCTGGTGGGCTGCCTTGAACTGTGATTGCCACCGAGCGACGGGTAGAATCATTTGCAAACGACTTAAATACGCGATGTGGTATTGTAAGTGGCAGAGTGGCCTTGCTGCCACGATCCACTGAGATTCAGCCCTTTGTCACTTCGATTCGTCCCTCCACCCCTCCAGAACCCCCATAACAATTGGCCCTCTCTTTTCGAAAATTGATGCCACGAGGTTAGAAACGGTCCCTCAAGATAATGGCCTAGAAAAAGAAGCAAGTCCTTTGGGCTGGTAGAGAATGAGAAACACAAGAGAAAAACACTTGGAAACATATCGGGAAGCATTGGAGAACCAAGTGTTACTGCAATAAAAAAAAACATAGGGCCAAGTGCCCAGCGTGCGGCAGCGGTGGGCGCTAGCCAGGCCACAGGCCTCAATCGCGAGCCAGTCTCCTCGTCGCTGTCCCTCGACTTAGTGCCAAGCGAGCGAGCCAGGGGAGCCATGTCGCATGGACCCTGGGCACGGGAGGTATACCCAGGCAACCCCAAATAGGCACGGCATGGGCCAAGTGCCCAACGTGTGGCAGCGGTGGGCGCGCCAGCCAGGCCACAGGCGCCCATCGCGAGCCAGCCCCATCGTCCCTATCCCCCGACTAAGTGCCCAGCGAGTGAGCCATAGGAGTCGCGTCGCACAAACCTTGGGCACAGGAGGCATGCCCCAACAGCCACCAGCAGGTACGGCATGGGCCAAGTGCCCAGCGTGCGATAGGGGTGGGCGCGCCAGCCAGCCCCCTCATCCCTGTCCCTCGACTTAGTGCCCAGTGAGCGAGCCAGGGGCGCCGCGTCGCATGAACCCTCGGCATGGGAGGCATGCCCCAGTAGCCCCTAGCAGGCACGACATGGGCCAAGTGCCCAGCGTGCGGCAACGGTGGCGCGCCAACAAGGCTACAGGCGCCCATCACGAGCCAGCCCCCTCGTCCTAGTCCCTCAACTTAGGGCCCAGCGAGCGAGCCAGGGGAGCGGCGTCACATGGACACTAGGCATGGGAGGCATGCCCAGGCAGCCCCCAGCAGGCACGGCATGGGCCAAGTGCCCAGTGTGCGGCAGCAATGGCCGCGCCAGCCAGGCCACAGGCGCCCATCGCGAGCCAGCCCTCTCGTCCCTGTCCCTCAACTAAGTGCCCAGTGAACGAGCCAGGGGAGCCGCGTCGCACAGAACCTGGGCATGGGAGGCATGCCCAGGTAGCCCCCAGCAGGCATGGCATAGGCCAAGTGCCCAGGGTGCGGCAGCGGTGGGCGCGCCAACGAGGCCACGTGCGCCCTTCACGAGCCAGCCCCCTCGTCCTAGTCCCTCGACTTAGGGCCCAGCAAGCGAGCCAGGGGAGCCGCGTCACATGGACTCTGGGCACTAGAGGCATGCCCAGGCAGCCCCCAGCAGGTACGGCATGGGCCAAGTGCCCAACTTGCGGCAGAGGATGGTACGCCAGCCAGGCCACAGGCGCCAATCGCGAGCTAGCCCCCTCGTCTCTGTCCCTCGACTGAGTGCCCAGCGAGCCAGCCAGGGGAGCCACGTCGCATGGACCCTGGGCACGGGAGGCATGCCCAGGCAGCCTCCAGCAAGCACGGCATGGGCCAAGTGCCCAGCGTGCGGCAGCGGTGGGCGCTAGCTAGGCCACAGGCGCCTCGTCCTTCGACTTAGTGCCCAGCGAGCGAGCCAGGGGAGCTGCGTCGCACAGACCTTAGGCATGGGAGGCATGCCTTAACAGCCCCCAATAGGCACAGCATGGGCCAAGTGCCCAGTGTGCGGTAGAGGTGGGCGCGCCAGCCAGGCCACGGGCGCCCATCGCGACCCATCCCCCTAGTCCCTGTCCGTCGACTTTATGCCCACAGAGCGAGCAAGGGGAGCCGCGTCGCATGGACCCTGGGCATGGGAGTTATGCCCCAGCAACCCCCTAGCTTGCCCGGCATGGGCCAAGTGCCCGGTGTATTGCAGCAGTGAGTGCGCCAGCTAGGCCACGGGCCCCCATCACGAGCCAGCCCCATCGTCCCTATCCCTCGACTTGGTGCCCAGCGACCGAGCCAGGGGAGCCGCGTCTGACGGATCCTGGGCACAAGAGGCATGCCTAGGCAGCCCCCAGCAGACACGGTATGGGCCAAGTGCCCTGCGTGCGGCAAAGGAGGGCGCGCCAGCCAGGCCACAGGCGCCCATCGCAAGCCAGCCCCCTCGCCCCTGTCCCTCGACTAAGTGCCCAGCGAGCAAGCCAGGGGGGCCGCATCTCATGGACCCTTGGCACGGGTGGCACCCTCAGGTAGCCCCCAGTAGGCACGGCATGAGTTGCCCACCTAGCGTGCGGCAGAGGTGGGCGCGCCAGCTAGGCCGCGGGCGCCCATCGCGAGCCAGCCCCCACGTCCCAACCGCTCGACTAACTGCCCAGTGTTCGAGCTAGGGGTGCCTCGTTGCATGGATCCTGGGCATGGGTGGCACCCCCAGGTAGCCTCCAGCAGGCACAGCATGGGCTGCTCGTGTAATTCATGAGGAGTCTACCCCTGAAGTTTGGGATCATTTCAACTCACGGGCTATTTTTGATGATTTTTTCAATTTTCGACTGTAGAAAATTCATTAAAAAAAATTTAGTTCCCAGAAAATTTTGAAATTTTTTATCGTGGTAGATATGATTATTCTCCATTTATGTACAAAATTTCAGCTCAAAATTCCAAGTAAATAATTTTTCAGACCCATTATGACGGCTCAGACATATTGATGTTTCCTCTTGCCGGGAGTGAAATTTCATTTAAGACTCTTTGGGGGCGGAGGTGGTCACCTAGCTTGCTGGTTGCCAACAGGCCATGCATGCCTCCTCCCTACCCATCCCACGTGGGCAGGCGTTGGGCTTGGGCAACCCAGCGCGCATGGCATGGGCAGGGCGGCTTACAGCCTTGCCCATCCAGTCGGTCGTGCGCGGCTGTGGCGGCCACAGACATCGGCCGAAGAGTGTGGGACGCGCGATCGACGACACAATCATCGACCGTCAGTATTGAGCGAGCCACACGGCTAGCCAAGGCAAGGCGTGACACCCCTGCTGCCAAGGCCTCATCGGTGGGAAAAATGTTGGCAACGAAATGAGAGAAATTATGGGATAATAAGCTGGGATGTGGCTAGACAAACTCGATGGTGTGGGCGGCGAAGCTAACGATGATGCATGCTACGCGAGGGCCAAATCATTGGTGGGATTTTGAGCATGCGGAGTGCTTCATCGCAGGCCCTCGAGGTGCCTGACGCGGGGCTGGATCCCGACGCCCAGGCTTGCCTTGGCGGACTCGTTGCGCAGCGCGATCGACGACACGATCGTCGGTCGTTAGCAATGAGCGAGCCACATGGCCAGCCTAGGCATCCCTGCTGCCAAGGCCTCATCGATAGGAAAAACGTGGGCAAGAAAGCGAGAATAATCGTGGAATAATGAGCTGGGATGTGGCTAGACAAGCTCGATGGTGTGGGCTGCGAAGCTAACGATGATGCATGCCACGCGAGGGCCAAATCGTTGGTGGGATTTCGAGCATGCGGAGTGCTTCGTCGCAAGCCCTCGAGGCACCGGACATGGTGCTGGATCCTGACGCCTAGGCTTGCTTTGGCGGACTCGTTGCGCAGCGCGATCAAGGACACGATCATCGGCCGTTAGCAACGAGCAAGCCACATGGCCAGCCTGGGCACCCCTGCTGTCAAGGCCTCATCGGTGGGAAAAACGTGGGCAATGAAGCGAGAATAATCATAGGATAATAAGCTGGGATGTGGCTAGACAAGCTCGATGGTGCATGCGGCGAAGCTAACGATGATGCATGCTACGTGAGGGCCAAACCGTTGGGGGGATTTTAGGCATGCAGAGTGCTTCGTCGCAGGCCCTCGAGGCGACGGACGCAATGTTGGATCTCGACGCTTATTCTTGCCTAGAAGCGAACTTGTTGCGCAGCGCGATCGAGGACACGATCGTCGGCCGTTAGCAATGAGCGAGCCACAAGGGCAGCCTGGGCACCCCTGCTGCCAAGGCCTCATCGGTGGGAAAAATGTGGGCAAAGAAGCGAGAATAATCATGGGATAATGAGCTGGGATGTGGCTAGACAAGCTCGATGGTGTGGGCGACGAAGCTAATAATGATGCATGCTACGTGAGGGCCAAATCGTTAGGGGGATTTTGAGCATGCGGAGTGCTTCGTCGCAGGCCCTCGAGGAGGTAGACGTGCGGTTGGATCTCGACGCTCAGGCTTCCCTAGGCGGACTCGTTGCCCAGCGCGATCGGCGGCCTGATCGTCGGCCATTAGCAACGAGCGAGCCACACGGCAAGCCTGGGCAAGGCGTGACACCACTGCTGCCAAGGCCTCATCGGTGGGAAAAACATGGGCAACGAAACGAGGGAAATTGTGGGACAATAAGCTGGGATGTGACTAGACAACTCGATGGTGTGGGTGGCGAAGCTAACGATGATGCATGCTACGTGAGGGCTAAATCATTGGGGGGATTTCGAGCATAGAGAGTGCTTCATCGTAGGCCATCGAGGTGGTAGATGTGGGGTTGGATCTCGATGCTCAAGCTTGCCTAGGCGGACTCATTGCGCAGCGCGATCGATGACACGATCGTCGGCTGTTAGCAATGAGGGAGCCATAAGGCTACCGTGCGCTGGATTATGACTGAATGCCTCTAAGTCAGAATTCGGGCTAGAAGCGATGCATGTGCCCGTCGCCCGATTGCGGACCTACAGTAGGGCCTCCAAGCCCGCAAAGGCACGTGTCCTTGGCCAAGCTCGCGTGGTGGAGGAGCCTCGTGGGCTGCCTTGAACTGTGATTCCCACCGAGCGACGGGTAGAATCATTTGCAAACGACTTAAATACGCGATGGCGTATTGTAAGTGGCAGAGTGGCCGTGCTGCCATGATCCACTGAGATTCAGCCCTTTGTCACTTCAATTCGTCCCTCCCCCCCCCCTCCTGAACCCCCGCAATAATTATCCCTCTGTTTTCGAAAATTGATGCCACGAGGTTAGAAACGGTCCCTCAAGATAATGGCCTGGAAAAAGAAGCAAGTCCTTTGGGCTGGTAGAGAATGAGAAACACAAGAGAAAAACACTTGGAAACATATCGGGAAGCATTGGAGAACCAAGTGTTACTGCAATAAAAAAAACATAGGGCCAAGTGCCCAGCGTGCGGCAGCGGTGGGCGCTAGCCAGGCCACAGGTCGCAATCGCAAGCCAGCCTCCTCGTCCCTGTCCCTCGACTTAGTGCCCAGCGAACGAGCCAGGGGAGCAGCGTCGCACAGACCCTGGGAACGGGGGGCATACCCAGGCAGCCCCCAACAGGTACGGCATGGGCCAAGTGCCCAACGTGTGGCAGCGGTGGGCGCGCCAGCCAGGCCAAAGGAGGCCATCGCGAGCCACCCCCTCGTCCCTGTCCCTCGACTAAGTGCCCAGCGAGTGAGCCAGGGGAGCAGCGTCGCACGAACCCTGGGCATGGGAGGCATGCCCCAACAGCCATCAACAGGCACGGCATGGGCCAAGTGCCCAGCGTGCGATAGGGGTGGGCGCGCCAGCCAGCCCCCTCATCCCTGTCCCTCGACTTAGTGCCCAGCGAGTGAGCCAGGGGAGCTGAGTCGCACGAACCCTCGGCACAGAAGGCATGCCCCAGTAGCCCCTAGGAAGCACGGCATGGGCCAAGTGCCCAACGTGCGGCAACAGTGGCGCGCCAGCAAGGCTACAGGCGCCCATCACGAGCCAGCCCCCTCGTCCTAGTCCCTCGACTTAGGGCCCAGGGAGCGAGCCAGGGGAGCTGTGTCGCATGGACACTGGGCACGGGATGCATGCCCAGGCAGCCCCCAGCAGGCACGGCATGGGCCAAGTGCCGAGCATGCGGCAGAGGAGGGCGTGCCAGCCAGGCCACAGGCACCCATCGTAAGCAAGCCCCCTCGTCCCTATCCCTCGACTAAGTGCCCTGCGAGCGAGCCAGGGAAGTTGCGTCGCATGGACTCTGGGCACGGGATGCATGCCCAGGCAGCCCCCAGCAGGCATGGCATTGGCCAAGTGCCCAGCGTGCGGCAGCGGTGGGCGCGCCAGCAAGGCCACGGGCGCCCATCACTAGCCAGCCCCCTCGTCCCAGTCCCTCGACTTAGGGCCCAGCGAGCGAGCCAGGGGAGCCGCGTCACATGGACTCTGGGCACTTGAGGCATGCCCGGCAGCCCTCAGCAGGTACGGCATGGGCTAAGTGCCCAACTTGCGGCAGAGGAGGGTGCGCCAACTAGGCCACAAGCGCCAATCGTGAGCTAGCCCCCTTGTCCCTGTCCCTTGACTAAGTTCCCATCGAGCGAGGTAGGGGAGCCGCGTCGCATGGACCCTGGGCACGGGAGGCATGCCCTGGCAGCCTCCAGCAGGCACGGCAAGGGCCAAGTGCCCAGTGTGCGACAGCGGTGGGCTCTAGCCAGGCCACAGGCGCCAATCGCGAGCCAGCCCCCTCATCCCTCGACTTAGTGCCTAGCGAGTGAGCCAAGGGAGCCGCGTCGCATGGACCTTGGGCACGAGAGGCATGCCTCAACAGCCCCTAGCAGGCACAGCATGGGCCAAGTGCCCAGTGTGCGGTAGAGGTGGGCGCGCCAGCCAGGCCACGGGCGCCCATCGCGAGCCAACCCCCTCATCCTTGTCCCTCGACTTAGTGCCCAGCGAGTGAGCCAGGGGAGCCGCGTCGCACGATCCCTGGGCACGGGAGAAATACTCAGGCAGCCCCCAGTAGGCCCGGCATGGGCCAAGTCTCCAGCATGCGGCAACGGTGGACGCGCCAGCTAGGCCACGGGCGCCCATCACGACCCATCCCCCTTGTCCCTGTCCCTCGACTTAGTGCCCACAGAGCGAGCCAGGGGAGCCGCGTCACATACCCTGGGCACGAGATTTATGCCTCAGCAGCCCCCCAGCTTACCCGGCATGGGCCAAGTGCCCAATGTGCGGCAGCATGGGTGCGCTCGCCAGGCCACGGGCCCCCATCGCGAGCCAGCCCCCTCGTCCCTGTCCTTCGACTTGGTGCCCAGCGACCGAGCCAGGGGAGCCACGTCCGATGAACCCTGGGCACGGGAGGCATGCCTAGGCAGCCCCCAGCAGACAAGGTATGGGCCAAGTGCCCTGCGTGCGGCAAAGGAGAGCGCGCCAGCCAGGCCACAAGCGCCCATCGTGAGCCAACCCCCTCGTCCCTGTCCCTCGACTAAGTGCCCAGCGAGCAAGCCAGGGGGGCCGCGTCGCATGGACCCTTGGCACAGGTGGCACCCAAAGGTAGCCCCCAGTAGGCACGACATGAGTTGCCCACCTAGCATGCGGCAGAGGCGGGCGCGCCAGCCAGGCCGCGGGCGCCCATCGCGAGCCAGCCCCTACGTCCCTGTCCCTCGACGTAGTGCCCAGCGAGTGAGCTAGGGGGGCCGTGTCGCATGGATCCTGAGCACAGGTGGCACGCCCAGGCAGCCCCAAGCAGGCACCGCATAGGCTGCTCGCCCAGCATGCTGCAGCGGTGGGCGCGCCAGCCAAGCCGCTGGCGCCCATCGCGAGCCAGCCCCCTCGTCCCAGCCGCTCAACTGACTGCCCAATGTTCGAGCTAGGGGTGCCGCATTGCATGGACCCTGGGCATGGGTGGCACCCCCAGGCAGCCCCCGGCAGGCACAGCATGGGCTGCTCGCCCAGCGTGCGAAAGAGGTGGGCGCGCCAACCATGCCGCAGGCGCCCATCGCGAGCCAGCGCCCTCGTCCCTGTCCCTCGACTTAGTGCCCAGCGTGCGAGCCAGGAGGGCCGTGTTGCATGCACCCTGGACACGGGAGGTATGCCCTAGCAGCCCCCCAGGAGGCACGGCATGGGCTGCTCGCCCGCAGTGCGGCAGCGGTCTGCACGCCAGCCAGGCCGCGGGCGCTAATCGCGAGCCAGCCCCCTCATCCCTGCCCCTTGACTTACTGCCCAGCGTGCGAGCCAGGGGAGCCACAGCAGTCACCAGCAAGCACGGCGCTAGCCTTGCAAGGGGCGCCCCACACGAGCCAGCAGCGAGCACGCTGTGAGGCTCATTACATGCTGTGGGCGTTGATTTCATGGGCAAGCTGGCCTTGGCCATGGCCCCTGGCTCTGGTGGACCCTGAGGGCTGCCATGGGGTGGCTGGAGGTGCGCAGGACAGGGCTGTCAGCAAGCACCATGGGCCAAGCAGAGGCACAGCTGCCCCAGCCTGCTGGTCGCAATGCCCAGTTGCGAAATTGTTGTGAATTGACCATCTTTTCATCATGGAATTGGTCCTGAAAGGACTTTAATAATTCTTGTAATTCATGAGGAGTCTGCCCCTGAAGTTTGGGATCATTTCAACTCACGGGCTATTTTTGATGATTTTTTCAATTTTCGGCTGTAGAAAATTCATTAAAAAAAATTTAGTTCCCAGAAAATTCTGAAATTTTTTTTCGTGGTAAATATGATTATTCTCCATTTATGTACAAAATTTCAGCTCAAAATTCCAAGTAAATAATTTTTTAGACCCATTATGACGGCTTAGACATATTGATGTTTCCTCCTGCCGGGAGTGAAATTTCATTTAAGACTCTTTAGGGGGGGAGGTGGTCACCTAGCTTGCTGGTTGCCAACAGGCCATGCATGCCTCCTCCTTGCCCATCCCACGTGGGCAGGCGCTGGGCTTGGGCAACCCAACGCGCATGTCATGTGCAAGACGGCTTACTACGTTGCCCATCCAGCCGGTGGTGCGTGGCTGTGGCAGCCACCACCACCGGCAGGCAGGCGGCCGGCGACATCGGCCGAAGAGTGTGGGACGCCCGATCAGTAGCCAACGGAGTGGGGAAAACGTCAGAAATGAAATCCACTAAATTGTGGGCAACGAAATGAGAAAAATTATGAGCTGGGATGTGGCTACACAAGCTCGACGGTGTGGGCGGCGAAGCTAACGATGATGCATGCTACAAAAGGGCCAAATCGCTGGGGGGATTTCGAGTATGCGGAGTGCTTCATCGCAGACCCTCGAGGCGGCGGACATGGGGTTGAATCCCGACGCTCAGGCTTTCCTAGGCGGACTCGTTGCGCAGCGCGATCGGCGACATGATCATCGGCCGTCAGCATTGAGCGAGCCACACGGCCAGCCTGGGCAAGGCGTGACACACCTGCTGCCAAGGCCTCATCGGTGGGAAAAACGTTGGCAACGAAACGAGAGAAATTATGGGATAATAAGCTGGGATGTGGCTAGACAAACTCGACGGTGTGGGCGGCGAAGCTAACGATGATGCATGCTATGCGAGGGCCAAATTGTTGGTGGGATTTTGAGCATGCGGAGTGCTTGGTCGCAGGCCCTCGAGGTTTCAAATGCGGGGCTGGATCCCGACGCCCAGGCTTGCCTAGGCGGACTCGTTGCGCAGCGCGATCGACGACACGATCGTCGGTCGTTAGCAATGAGCGAGCCACACGGCCAGCCTGGGCACCCCTGGTGCCAAGGCCTCATCGATGGGAAAAACATGGGCAACAAAGCGAGAATAATCGTGGGATAATGAGCTGGGATGTGGCTAGACAAGCTCGATGGTGTGGGCTACGAAGCTAACGATGATGCATGCTATGTGAGGGCCAAATTGTTGGGGGGATTTTGAGCATGCGGAATGCGTCGTCGCAGGCCCTTGAGGTGGCAGACGTTGGGTTAGATCTCGACGCTCAGGCTTGCCTAGGCAGACTCGTTACGCAGCGCGATCGAGGACACGATCATCAGCCGTTAGCAACGAGCGAGCCACACGGCCAGCCTGGGCACCCCTGCTGCCAAGGCCTCATCGGTGGGAAAAACGTGGGCAATGAAGCAAGAATAATCATGGGATAATAAGCTGGGATATGGCTAGACAAGCTCGATGGTGTGGGCGGTGAAGCTAACGATGATGCATGCTATGTGAGGGCCAAATCGTTGGGGGGATTTCGAGCATGCTGAGTGCCTCGTCGCGGGCCCTCGAGGCAGCGGACGTGAGGTTGGATCTCGACGCTTATTCTTGCCTAGAAGCGAACTTGTTGCGCAGCGCGATCGAGGACACGATCATCGGCCGTTAGCAACGAGCGAGCCACATGGCCAGCCTGGGCATGTTGTGACACCCCTGCTGCCAAGGCCTTATCGGTGGTCCCTTGCCATTGAAGAATCGTCCCTTGCTATTGAAACAATTTCGCGCTTAGCAGCTTGGGTGCGGCGGCACACGATGACCTGCATGATTGATAGGCCTTTCACTCAGCTTAGTTGGCGCGGCGTCTCGAAGGATGCTACCTGGTTGATCTTGCCAGTAGTCATATGCTTGTCTGAAAGATTAAGCCATGCATGTGTAAGTATGAACTAATTCAGACTGTGAAACTGCGAATGGCTCATTAAATCAGTTATAGTTTGTTTGATGGTACCTACTACTCGGATAACCGTAGTAATTTTAGAGCTAATATGTGCAACAAACCCCGACTTCTGGAAGGGGCGCATTTATTAGATACAAGGTCCACGCGGGAATCCCCCGTTGCTCTGATGATTCATGATAACTCGACGGATCGCAAGGCCATCGTGCCGGCGATGCATCATTCAAATTTTTGCCCTATCAACTTTCGATGGTAGGATAGTTGCCTACTATGGTGGTGACGGGTGACGGAGAATTAGGGTTCGATTCCAGAGAGGGAGCCTGAGAAACGGCTACCACATTGAAGGAAGGCAACAGGCATGCAAATTACCCAATCCTGACACGGGGAGGTAGTGACAATAAATAACAATACCGGGCTCTTCGAGTCTGGTAATTGGAATGAGTATAATCTAAATCCCTTAACGAGGATCCATTGGAGGGCAAGTTTGGTGCCAGCAGCCGCGGTAATTCCAGCGCCAATAGCGTATATTTAAGTTGTTGCAGTTAAAAAGCTCGTAGTTGGACCTTGGGATGGGTTGGCCGGTCCGCCTACGGTGTGCACCGGTTGGCTCATCCCTACTGTCGGCGATGCGCTCCTGGCCTTAATTGGCCGGGTCGTGCCTCCAGCGCTGTTACTTTGAAGAAACTAGAGTGCTCAAAGCAAGCCTACGCTTTGAATACATTAGCATGGGATAACATCATAAGATTTTGATCCTATTCTGTTGGCCTTCGGGATCGGAGTAATGATTAAGAGGGACAGTCAGGGGCATTCGTATTTCATTGTGAGAGGTGAAATTCTTGGATTTATGAAAGATGAACAACTGCGAAAGCATTTGCCAAGGATGTTTTCATTAATCAGGAACGAAAGTTGGGGGCTCGAAGACAATCAGATACCGTCCTAGTCTCAACCATAAACGATGCCGACCAGGGATCAGTGGATGTTGCTTTTAGGACTCCGCTGGCACCTTATGAGAAATCAAAGTCTTTGGGTTCCGGGGGGAGTGTGGTCGTAAGGCTGAAACTTAAAGGAATTGACGGAAGGGCACCACCAAGAGTGGAGCTTGCAGCTTGATTTGACTCAACACGGTGAAACTTACCAGGTCCAGACATAGTAAGGATTGATAGACTAAGAGCTCTTTCTTGATTCTATGGGTGGTGGTGCATGGTCGCTCTTAGTTGGTGGAGCGATTTGTCTGGTTAATTCAGTTAACGAACGAGACCTCAGCCTGCTAACTAGCTACGTGGAGGTGACCCTCCACGGTCGGCTTCTTAGAGGGACTATGGCCGCTTAGGCCAATGAAGTTTGAGGTAATAAAAGGTTTGTGATGCCCTTAGATGTTCCAGGCAGCACGCGCGCTACACTGATGTATTCAACGAGTTTATAGCCTTGGCCGACAGGCCCAGGTAATCTTCAAAATTTCATCGTGATGGGGATAGATCATTGCAATTGTTGGTCTTCAACGAGGAATTTCCTAGTAAACACGAGTCATCAGCTCATGTTGACTACGTCCCTGCCCTTTATACACACTGCCCGTCGCTCCTACCGATTGAATGGTCCAGTGAAGTGTTCAGATCGCGGCGACGTGGGCGGTTCGTCGCTCGCGACGTCGCGAGAAGTCCACTGAACCTTATCATTTAGAGGTAGGGGAAGTCGTAACAAGGTTTCCGTAGGTGAACCTGCAGAAGGATCATTATCGAAAACTCACTCAGCAAAACGACCCACAAACACGTTGTAAACACACTGGTGGGGCGGAGGGCTCTCGAGCCCCTCATCCCGCCTCACGCGGCAAAGGTGCGCGGGCTCGAGAGCAACAACAAAACTCACAGCGCGGGATGCGCCAAGGAACTCGAATGAAAAAGCATGCCCTAGTCGCCCCGATCTCGATGCACGGCTAGTGGTCGTGTCGTCCCTAAACGTTATCTAAAATGACTCTCGACAACAGATATCTCGGCTCTCGCATCGATGAAGAATGTAGTGAAATGCGATACTTGGTGTGAATTGTTGAATCCCGTGAACCATCGAGTCTTTGAACATAAGTTGCGCCCGAAGCCATCAGGCTGAGGGCACGTCTGCCTAGGTATCAAGCACTGTCGCCCTCGACCCCCCCGCATCCCTTTGGGGAGGGGAGGGACCATCGCAGGGCAAATGTTGGCCTCCCGTGCGCCTCTGGCTTGCGGTTGGCCTAAAAAAGAGTCTTGAGCGACGCCGCGTCATGGCTTGGCGGTGATAGAGAAAGCCTCGTGCTCCCTCGTGCGCGTGTCACTTGCTCGCGGCTCACAGACCCAAAGATCGATCGATCGAGATGCGACCCCAGGTCAGGTGGGACCACCCGTTGAGTTTAAGCATATCAATAAGCGGAGGAAAAGAAACTAACAAGGATTCCTCTAGTAACGGCGAGCGAACTAGGAAAAGCCCAGCTTGAAAATCGAGCGCCCTTGGCACTTGAATTGTAGTCTGGAGAAGCGTCCTCAGCGATGGACCGGGGCCCAAGTCCCCTGGAAAGGAGAATCGGAGAGGGTGAGAGCCCTGTCGACGAGTCAGGTTGTTTGGGAATGCAGCCCCAATAGGGCGATAAATTCCATCCAAGGCTAAATACGGGCGAGAGACCGATAGCGAACAAGTACCGCGAGGAAAAGATGAAAAGTACTTTGAAAAGAGAGTCAAAGAGTGCTTGAAATTGTCGGGAGGGAAGCGGATAGGGGTCGACGATGCACCTTGGTCGGATGTGGAACGGCCATGAGCCGATCCACCGATCGACTCGGCGTGTGGACCGACGCAGATCGCGACGGTGGCCTAAGCCCAAGCCTTTGATACGCTCGCGGAGACGTCGTCGTCGAGATCGTGGTTGGCAGCTCACACCATCGTGGGGGTGCTTCGGCACCTACGCACTCCTGGCGTTGGCCAGCGGGCTCCCCATTTATATCGTCTTGAAACACGGACCAAGGAGTCTGACATGCGTGCCAGTCAACGGGCGAGTAAACCCGTAAGGCGCAAGGAAGCTGATTGGCAGGATCCCTTGCAGGTGCACCACTGACCGACCTCGATCTTTTGAGAAAGGTTCGAGTGCAAGCATGCCTGTCGGGACTCGAAAGATGGTGAACTATGCCTGAGCGGGGCGAAGCCAGAGGAAACTCTGGTGGAGGCCCGCAATGATACTGACGTGCAAATCGTTCGTCTGACTTAGGTATAGGGGCGAAAGACTAATCGAATTATCTAGTAGCTGGTTCCTTCCGAAGTTTCCCCCACAACAATTGTCCCTCTCTTGTCGAAAACTGATGCCACGAGGTTAGAAACGGTCCCTCAAGATAATGGCCTGGAAAAAGAAGCAAGTCCTTTGGCTTGTAGAGAATGAGAAACACAAGAAAAAAACACTTGGAAACATATCGGGAAGCATTAGAGAACCAAGTATTGCTGCCAAAGCTTCATCAGTGGGAAAAACATGGGCAACGAAATGAGAGAAATTGTGGGACAATAAGCTGGGATGTGGCTAGACAAGCTCGATGGTGTGGGCAGCGAATCTAACGATGATGCATGCTACGTGAGGGCCAAATCGTTGGGGGGATTTCGAGCATGCAGAGTGCTTCATCGCAGGCCATTGAGGTGGCAGATGTGGGGTTGGATCTCGACGCTCAGGCTTGCCTAGGCGGACTCGTTACGCAGCGCGATCGACGACACGATCGTCGGCTATTAGCAATGAACGAGCCATAAGGCCAGCCTGGGCACCCCTACTGCCAAGGCCTAATCGGTGGGAAAAACGTGGGCAACAAAGTGAGAATAATCATTGGATAATGAGATGGGTTGTGGCTAGACAAGCTCGATGGTGTGGGCAGCGAAGCTAACGATGATGCATGCTACGTGAGGGCCAAATCGTTGGGGGGATTTCGAGCATGCGGAGTGCTTCGTCGCAGGTCCTCGAGGTGACAGACGTGGGGTTGGATCTCAACACTCAGGCTTGCTTAGGCAGACTCATTGTGCAGTGCGATCGACGACACGATCGTCGGCCGTTAGCAATGAGTGAGCCACATGGCCAGCCTTGGCACCCCTGCTGCCAAGGCCTCATCGGTGGGAAAAACGTGGGCAACGAAGCGAGAATAATTGTGGGATAATGAGCTGGGATGTAGCTAGACAAGCTCGATGGTATGGGCGACGAAGGTAACGATGATGCATGCTACATGAGGGCCAAATCGTTAGGGGGATTTCGAGCATGCGGAGTGCTTTGTCGTAGGCCCTCGAGGAGGCGGACGCGGGATTAGATCTTGACGCTTTGGCTTGCCTAGAAGCGGACTTGTTGTGTAGCGTGATCGACGACACGATCGTCGACCGTTAGAAACGAGCGAGCTACACGGCCAGCCTGGGCACGTTGTGACACCCCAGTGAGTAGGAGGGCGCGGTGGTCGCTGCAAAACCCGAGGCGCGAGCCTGGACGAAGCAGCCATCGGTACAAATCTTGGTGGTAGTAGCAAATATTTAAATGAGAACTTTGAAGGTCGAATAAGGGATAGGTTCCATGTGAACGGCACTTACACATGGGTTAGTCGATCCTAAGAGACGAGGGAAGCCTGTCGTATAATGCCTCGGCGCTAGCTTCGTAAGGGGATCCGGTTAAAATTTCGGAACGGGGACGTAGCGGCTGACGATAACGTTAGGGAGTCTGAAGACGTCGGCGGTGGCCCCGAAAAGAGTTATCTTTTCTGTTTAATAGCCTGCCCACCCTGGAAACGGCTCAGCCGGAGCTAGGGTGTAGCGGTTAGAAGAGCACCGCACATCGCGTGGTGTCCGGTGCTCCCCTGGCGACCCTTGAAAATCCAGAGGACCGAGTGCAGCCAAGCGTTCATAGCGACGATGCTTTTTGATCCTTCAATGTTGGCTCTTCCTATCATTGTGAAGCAAAATTCACCAAGTGTTGGATTGTTCACCCACCAATAGGGAACGTGAGCTAGGTTTAGACCGTCGTGAGACTGGTTAGTTTTACCCTACTGATGCCCACATCGCGATAGTAATTCAACCTAGTACGAGAGGAACCGTTGATTCGCACAATTGGTCATCGTGCTTGGTTGAAAAGCCAGTGGCGCAAAGCTACCGTGCGCTGGATTATGACTGAACGCTTCTAAGTCAGAATCCGGGTTAGAAGCGATGCATGCGCCCGTCGCCCAATTGCTGACCTACAGTAGGGGCCTCCAGGCCCCTAAAGGCACGTGTCGTTTGCCAAGCTCGCGTGGTGGAGGAGCCTCGTGGGCTGCCTTGAACTGTGATTCCCACCGAGCGACGGGTAGAATCATTTGCAAACGACTTAAATACACGATGGGGTATTGTAAGTGGCAAAGTGGCCTTGCTGCCACGATCCATTGAGATTCAGCCCTTTGTCGCTTGGATTCGTCCCTCCCCCCCCCCCTTTCCTGAACCCCAACAATAATTGTCCCTCTCTTTTCAAAAATTGATGCCACAAGGTTAGAAACGGTCCCTCAAGGTAATGGCCTGGAAAAAGAAGCAAGTCCTTTGGGCTGGTAGAGAATGAGAAACACAAGAGAAAAACACTTGGAAACATATCGGGAAGCATTGGAGAACCAAGTGTTACTGCAATAAAAAAAACATAGGGCCAAGTGCCCAGCGTGCGGCAGCGATGGGCGCTAGCCAGGCCACAGGCCCCAATCACGAGCCAGCCTCCTCGTCCCTGTCCCTCGACTTAGTGCCCAACGAGCGAGCCAGGGGAGCCGCGTCACACGGACCCTGGGCACGGGAGGCATACCCAGGCAGCCCACAACAGGCACGGCATGGGCCAAGTGCCCAACGTGTGGCAACAGTGGGTGCGCCAGACAGGCCACAGGAGCCCATCGTCCCTATCCCCCGACTAAGTGCCCAGCGAGCGAGCCAGGGGAACCATGTCGCACGGACCCTGGGCACGGGTGGCATGCCCCAACAGCCCCCAGCAGGCACGGCATGGGCCAAGTGCCCAGCATGCAGTAGGGGTGGGCGCGCCAGCCAGCCCCTTCATCCCTGTCCCTCGACTTAGTGCCCAGCGAGCGAGCCAGGGGAGCCACGTCGCATGAACCCTCGACACGGGAGGCATGCCCCAACAGCTCCTAGCAGGCACGACATGGTTCAAGTGCCCAGCGTACGGCAACGGTGGCACGCCAGCAAGGCTACAGGCGCCCATCAAGAGCCAGCCCCGTCGTCCTAGTCCCTCGACTTAGGGCCCAGCGAGCGAGCCAGGGGAGCTGCATCGCATGGACCCTAGGCATAGGAGGCATGCCCAGGCAGCCCCCAGCAGGCACGGCATGGGCCAAGTGCCGAGCATGCGGCAGAGGAGGGCGCGCCAGCCAGGGCACAGGCGCCCATCGCGAGCCAGCCCCTTCGTCCCTATCCCTAGACTAAGTGCCCAGCGTGCGAGCCAGGGAAGCCGTGTTGCATGGAAACTGGGCACGGGAGGTATGCCCAGGCAGCCCCTAGCAGGCACCGCATTGGCCAAGTGCCCAGTGTGCGGCAGCAGTGGCCGCGCCTGCCAGGCCACAGGCGCCCATCGCGAGCTAGCCCTCTCGTCCCTATCCCCCAACTAACTGCCCAGCGAACGAGCCAGGGGAGCCACATCGCACAGAACCTGGGCGTGGGAGGCATGCCCAGGTAGCCCCCAGTAGACATGGCATAGGCCAAGTGCCCAGGGTGCGGCAGCGGTGGGCGCTAGCCAGGCCACAAGCGCCAATCACGAGCCAGCCCCCTCGTCCCTCGACTTAGTGCCCAGCGAGCAAGCCAGGGGAGCCGCGTCGCACGGACCTTGGGCATGGGAGGCATGCCTCAACAGCCCCCAGCAGGCATAGCATGGGCCAAGTGACCAGTGTGCGGTAGAGGTGGGCGCGCCAGCCAGGCCACGGGCGCCCATCGTGAGCCAGCCCCCTCATCCTTGTCCCTCGACTTAGTGCCCAGCGAGCGAGCCAGGGGAGCCGCATTGCATGGTCCCTGGGCACGGGAGGCATACCCAGGCAGCCACTAGCAGGTCCGGCATGAGCCAAGTGCCTAGTGTGCGGCAGCGGTGGGCACGCCAGCTAGGCCACGGGCGCCCATCGCGACCCATCCCTCTTGTCCCTATCCCTAGACTTAGTGCCCACAGAGCGAGCCAGGGGAGCCGCGTCGCATGGACCCTGGGCATGGGAGTTATGCCCCAACAGCCCCCCAGCTTGCCCGACATGGGCCAAGTGCCCAGTGTGCGGTAGCGGTGGGTGCGCTAGCCAGGCCACGGGCCCCCATCGCGAGCCAGCCCCTTTGTCCCTGTCCCTCGACTTGGTGCCTAGCGACCGAGCCAGGGGAGCCACGTCTGATGGACCCTGGGCACGGGAGGCATGCCTAGGCAGCCCCCAGCAGACACGGTATGGGCCAAGTGCCCTGCGTGCGGCAAAGGAGGGCGCGCCAGCCAGGCCATAGGAGCCCATTGCGAGCCAGCCCCCTCGTCCCAGCCGCTCGATTGACTGCCAGTGTTCGAGCCAGGGAAGCCACGTTGCATGGACTCTGGGCATGGGTGGCACCCCTAGGCAGCCCCCAACAGGCACAGCATGGGCTGCTCGCCCAGCGTGCGGCAGAGGTGGGCACGCCAGCCAGGCCGCGGGCGCCCATTGCGAGCCAGTCCCCTCGTCCCTGTCCCTCGACTTAGTGCCCAGCGTGCAAGCCAGGAGGGCCGCGTCACATGCAACCTGGACACGGGAGGTATTCCCTAGCAGCCCCCCAGTAGGCACGGCATGGGCTGCTCGCCAGGCGTGCGGCAGCAGTTGGCGCGCCAGCCATGCTGCGGGCGCTAATCGCAAGCCAGCCCCCTCATCCCTGCCCCTTGACTGACTGCCCAGCGTGCGAGCCAGGGGAGCCACAGCAGTCACCAGCAAGCACGGCGCCAGCCTTGCCAGGGGCGCCCCACACAAGCCAGCTGCGAGCACGCCGTGAGGCTCAGCACATGCTGTGGGCGTTGATTTCATGGGCAAGCTGGCCTTGGCCGTGGCCCCTGGCTCTGGTGGACCCTGAGGGCTGCCATGGGGTGGCTGGAGGTGCACTGGACAGGGTTGCCGGCAAGCACCATGGGCCAGGCAGAGGCACAGCTGCCCCAGCCTGCTGGCTGCAATGCCCAGTTACGAAATTGTTATGAATTGACCATCTTTTCATCATAGAATTGGTCTTGAAAGGACTTTAATAATTCGTGTAATTCATGAGGAGTCTGCCCCTGAAGTTTGGGATCATTTCAACTCACGGGTTATTTTTGATGATTTTTTTCAATTTTTGGCTGTAGAAAATTCATTAAAAAAAATTTAGTTCCCATAAAATTCTGAAATTTTTTTTCGTGGTAGATATGATTATTCTCCATTTATATACAAAATTTCAGCTCAAAATTCCAAGTAAATAATTTTTAAGACCCATTATGACGGCTCAGACATATTGATGTTTCCTCCTACCGAGAGTGAAATTTCATTTAAGACTCTTTAGGGGGGAGGTGGTCACCTAGCTTGCTGGTTGCCAACAGGCCATGCATGCCTCCTCCCTGCCCATCCCACGTGGGCAGGCGCTGGGCTTGGGCAACCCGGCGCGCATGGCATGGGCAGGGCGGCTTACTGCCTTGCCCATCCAGCTGGTGGTGCATGGCTGTGGCAGCCACCACCGCCAACAGGCAGGCGGCCGGCGACATCGGCCGAAGAGTGTGGGACGCCCGATCAGTAGCCAATGGAGTAGGGAAAACGTCAGAAACGAAATTCGCTAAATTGTGGGCAACGAAATGAGAAAAATCGTGGGATAATGAGCTGGGATGTGGCTACACAAGCTCGACGGTGTGGGCGACGAACCTAACGATGATGCATGCTACAAAAGGGCCAAATCGCTAGGGGGATTTCGAGTATGCGGAGTGCTGTATCGTAGACCCTCGAGGCGGCAAACATGGGGTTGAATCCAGACGCTCAGGCTTGCCTAGGCAGACTCGTTGCGCAGCGCTATCGACGACACGATCATCGACCGTCAGCATTGAGCGAGCCACACGGCCAGCCTGGGCAAGGTGTGACACCCCTGCTGCCAAGGCCTCATCGGTGGGAAAAACGTTGGCAACAAAATGAGAGAAATTTTGGGATAATAAGCTGGGATATGGCTAGACAAACTCGACGGTGTGGGCGGCGAAGCTAACGATGATGCATGCTACGCGAGGGCCAAATCGTTGGTGGGATTTCGAGCATGCGGAGTGCTTCGTCGCAGGCCCTCGAGGCACCAAACGTGGGGCTGGATCCCGACGCCCAGGCTTGCCTAGGAGGACTCGTTGCACAGCGCGATCGACGACACGATCATCGGCCGTTAGCAACGAGCGAGCCACACGGCCAGCCTGGGCACCCCTGCTGCCAAGGTCTCATCTGTGGGAAAAACGTGGGCAATGAAGCGAGAATAATCATGGGATAATAAGCTGGGATGTGGCTAGACAAGCTCGATGGTGCGGGCGACGAAGCTAACGATGATGCATGCTACGTGAGGGCCAAATCGTTGGGGGGATTTCGATCATGCGGAGTGCTTCGTCGCAGACCCTCAAGGCAGCGGACGCGAGGTTGGATCTCGACGCTTATTCTTGCCTAGAAGCGAACTTGTTGCGCAGTGCGATCGAGGACACGATCGTCGGCCGTTAGCAACGAGCGAGCCACAGGGCCAGCCTGGGCACCCCTGCTGCCAAGGCCTCATCGGTGGGAAAAACGTGGGCAACGAAGTGAGAATAATCATGGGATAATGAGCTGGGATATGGCTGGACAAGCTCTTAGTGTGGGCGGCAAAGCTAACGATGATGCATGTTACGTGAGGGCCAAATCGTTGGGGGGGATTACGAGCCTGCGGAGTGCTTCATCCCAGGCCCTCGAGGCGACGAACGCGAGGTTGGATCTTGACGCTCATTCTTGCCTAGAAGCGAACTTGTTGCGCAGCGCGATCGACGACACGATTGTCAGCCGTTAGCGACGAGCGAGCCACACGGCCAGCCTGAGCACGTTGTGACACCCCTGTTGCCAAGGCCTCATCGGCGGCCCCTTGCCATTGAAGAATCGTCCCTTGCTATTGAAACAATTTTGCGCTTAACGGCTTGGGTGCGGCGGCACACGATGACCTGCATGATCGATAGGCCTTTCGCTCAGCTTAGTTGGCGCGGCGTCTCGAAGATGCTACCTGGTTGATCCTTCTAGTAGTCATATGCTTGTCTGAAAGATTAAGCCATGCATGTGTAAGTATGAACTAATTCAGACTGTGAAACTGCGAATGGCTCATTAAATCAGTTATAGTTTGTTTGATGGTACCTACTACTCGGATAACCGTAGTAATTTTAGAGCTACTACGTGCAACAAACCCCGACTTCTGGAAGGGGCGCATTTATTAGATAAAAGGTCGACGTGAGCTTCCCCCGTTGCTCTGAGGATTCATGATAACTCGACGGATCGCAAGGCCATCGGGCCGGCGACGGATCATTCAAATTTCTGCCCTATCAACTTTCGATGGTAGGATAGTTACCTACTATGGTGGTGACGGGTAAGGGAGAATTAGGGTTCGATTCCGGAGAGGGAGCCTGAAAAACGGCTACCACATCGAAGGAAGGCAACAGGCATGCAAATTACCCAATCCTGACACGGGGAGGTAGTGACAATAAATAACAATACCGGGTTCTTCGAGCCTGGTAATTGGAATGAGTACAATCTAAATCCCGTAACAAAGATCTATTGGAGGGCAAGTCTGGTGCCAGCAGCCGCGGAAATTCTAGCTCCAATAGCGTATATTTAAGTTGTTGTAGTTAAAAAGCTCGTAGTTGGACCTTGGGATGGGTCGGCCGGTCCCTACTGCCAACGATGCGCTCCTGGCCTTAATTGGCCGAGTCGTGCCTCCAGCGTTGTTACTTTGAAGAAATTAGAGTGCTCAAAGCAAGCCTATGCTCTGAATACATTAACATGGGATAACATCATAGGATTTCGATTCTATTCTGTTGGCCTTCGGGATCGGAGTAATGATTAAGAAGGACAGTCGGGGGCATTCGTATTTCATTGTCAGAGGTGAAATTCTTGGATTTATGAAAGACGAACAACTGCGAAAGTATTTACCAAGGATGTTTTCATTAATCAAGAACGAAAGTTGGGGGCTCGAAGACGATCAGATACCGTCCTAGTCTCAACCATAAACGATGCCGACCAGGGATCAGCGGATGTTGCTTTTAAGACTCCGCTGGCACCTTATGAGAAATCAAAGTCTTTGGGTTCCGGGGGGAGTATGGTCGCAAGGCTGAAACTTAAAGGAATTGACGGAAGGGCACCACCAGGAGTGGAGCTTGCAGCTTAATTTGACTCAACACGGGGAAACTTACCAGGTCCAGACATAGTAAGGATTGATAGACTGAGAGCTCTTTCTTGATTCTATGGGTGGTGGTGCATGGCCGTTCTTAGTTGGTGGAGCGATTTGTCTGGTTAATTCCGTTAACGAGCGAGACCTCAGCCTGCTAACTAGCTACGTGGAGGTGACCCTCCACGGTCGGCTTCTTAGAGGGACTATGGCCGCTTAGGCCAATAAAGTTTGAGGCAATAACAGGTCTGTGATGCCCTTAGATGTTCTGGGCAGCACGCGCGCTACACTAATGTATTCAACGAGTTTATAGCCTTGGTCGACAGGCCTGGGTAATCTTTGAAATTTCATCGTGATAGGGATAGATCATTGCAATTGTTGGTCTTCAATGAGGAATTTCCTAGTAAACGCGAATCATCAGCTCATGTTGACTACGTCCCTGCCCTTTATAGACACTGCCCGTCGCTCCTACCGATTGAATGGTCCAGTGAAGTGTTCGGTTCGCGGCGACGTGGGCGGTTTGCCGCTCGCGACGTCACGAGAAGTCCACTAAACCTTATCATTTAGAGGTAGGAGAAGTCGTAACAAGGTTTTCGTAGGTGAACTTGTGGAAGGATCATTGTCGAAAACTCGCTCAGCGAAACGACCTGCGAACACGTTGTAAACACACTGGTGGGGCGGAGGGCTTTTGAGCCCCTCGTCCCACCTCGCGGGGCAAGGGTGTGCGGGCTCCGCGCAACAACAAAACTCACAGCGCCGGATGCGCCAAGGAACTCGAATGAAAAAGCATGCCCTAGTCGCCCCGATCTTGGTGCACGGCTAGCGGTCGTGTCGTCCCGCGTAACGTTGTCTAAAATGACTCTCGACAACGGATATCTTGGCTCTCGCATCGATGAAGAACGTAGCGAAATGCGATACTTGGTATGAATTGTTGAATCCCGTGAACCATCGAGTCTTTGAACGTAAGTTGCGCCCGAAGCCATCAGGCCGAGGGCACGTCTGCCTAGGCGCCCATCGCGAGCCAGCCCCCTCATCCCTATCTCTCGATCTAATGCCCAGCGAGCGAGCCACGGGAGCCATGTTGCACGGACCCAAGGCACGGGCGGGATGCCCAGGCAGCCCCCAGCAGCCATGGCATGGGTGAAGTGCCTAACGTGCGGTAGCGGTGGGCGCGCCAGCTAGGCCACAAGCGCTCATCGCGAGCCAGCCCCCTCGTCCCTGTCCATCGACTAATTGCCCAGCGAGCGAGCCAGGGGAGCCGCGTCACATGGACTTTGGGCACGGGAGGCATGCCCTGGCAGCCCCCAGCAGGCACAGCATGGGCCAAGTGCCAAGCGTGCGGTTGCGGTGGGCGCGCCAGCCAGACCACAGGCGCCCGTCGCGAGCCAGCCCCCTCGTCCATGTCCCTCGACTTTGTGCCCAGTGAGGGAGCCAGGGGAGCTGCATCGCATGGACAGGCACGGCATGGGCAAAGTGCCCAGCATGCGGCAGAGGAGGACACACCAGACAGGCCACAGGTGCCCATTGCGAGCCAGCCCCCTGGTCCCTGTCCCTCGACAAAGTTCCCAGCGAGCGAGCCAGGGGAGCCGCATTGCATGGACCCTGGGCACGGGAGGGATGCCCAGGAGGCCCCCAGATGGTACGGCATTGGCCAAGTGCCCAACGTGCGGCAGCGGTGGGCGCGCCAGCCAGGCCACAGGCGCCCATCGCCAGCCAGCCCCCTCGTCCCTATCCCTCGACTTAGTGCCCAGTGAGCGAGCCAGGGGAGCCGCGTCGAACAGACCCTGGGCATGGGAGGCATGCCAAGGTAGCCCCCAGCTGGCATGGCATGGGCCAAGTGCCAAGCGTGCGGCAGAGGAGGGCGCGCCAGCCAGGCCACAGGCGCCCATTGCGACCCAGCCCCCTCGTCCCTGTCCCTTGACTAAGTGCCCAGCGAGCAAGCCAGGGGAGCCGCGTCGCATGGGCATTGGGCACGGGAGGCATGCCCCAGCAGCCCCCAGCAGGCACGGCATGGGCCAAGTGCCCAGCGTGCGGCTGCAGTGGGCGCGCCAGCCAGTCCACAGGCGCCCGTCGCGAGCCAGCCCCCTCGTCCCTGTCCCCCGACAAAGTGCCCAGCGAGCTAGCCAATGGAGCCGTGTTGCACGGACCCTGGGCATGGGAGGCATGCCTCAGCAGTCTCCAGCAGGCATGGCATGGGTTGCTCTCCCAGCGTGCGGCAGCGGTGGGCGCGCCAGCCAGGCCGCAGGCGCCCATCGCGAGCCAGCCCCCACGTCCCTGTCCCTCGACTAAGTGCCCCGTGAGCGAGCCATGGGGGCCACGTCGCACCGAACCTAGGCACGTGTGGCACGCAGAGGTAGCCCCCAGCAGGCATGGCATGGGCTGCTCGCCCAGCGTGCAGTAGCGGTGAGCACGCCAGCCAGGCTGCAGGCGCCCATCGCGAGCCAGCCCCTTCCTCCTTGCCCCTCGACTGAGTGCCTAGCGTGCGAGCCAGAGGTGCCACGTTGCACGGACCCTGGGCACGGGTGGCATGCACAGGCAGGCCGCAGCATGCACGGTATGGGCTGCTCACGCAGCGTGCGGCAGCGGTGGGCGCGCCATCCAGGCCGCAGGCGCCCATCAAGAACTTGCCCCCACGTCCCTGTCCCTCGACTAAATGCCCAGCGAGCGAGCCAGGGGGGCCATGTCGCATGGACCCTGGGCACGGGTGGCACGCCCAGGCAGGCCTCAGCAGGCATGGCATGGGCTGCTCGCCTAGCGTGCGGCAGTAGTGGGCGCGCCAGCCAGATCGCGGGCACCCATCGTGAGGCAGCCCCCTCGTCCCCGCCCCTCGACTGACTGCCCAGCCTGCGAGCCAAGGGTGCCGCGTCGCACGGACCCTGGGCACTGGTGGCAGGCCCAGGCAGCCCCCAGCAGGCATGGCATGAGCTGCTCGCCAAGCGTGCGGCAGCGGTGGGCGCGCCAGCCAGGCCGCAGCACCCATCGTGAGCTAGCCCCCACGTTCCTGTGCCTCGACTAAGTGCCCAGCGAGCGAGACAGGTGGGCTGCGTCGCATGGACCCTGGACACAGGTGGCACACCCAGGAAGCCCCCAGCAGGCACAGCATGGGCTGCTGCCCCAGCGTGCGGCAGCGGTGGGCGCGCCAGCCAAGCCGCGGGAGCCCATCGCGAGCCATACCCCATGTCCTTGTCCCTCGACTAAATGCCCAGTGAGCGAGCCAGGGGAGCCACGCTGCATGGACCCTGGGCACGGGAGGCTTGCCCCGGCATCCCCCAGCAGGCACGGCTTGGGCCAAGTGCCCAGCGGGCGGTAGAGGTGGGCGCGTCAGCCAGGCCACGGGCGCCCATTGCGAGCTAGCCCCCTCGTCCCTGTCCCTCGACTTAGTTCCCAGCGAGCGAGCCAGGGGAGCCACGTCACAGGGACCCTGGGCACGGGTGGCATGCCCAGGCAGGCCGCAGCATGCACGGCATGGGCTGCTCGCCCAGCGTGAGGCAGTGGTGGGCGCGCCATCCAGGCCGCGGGAGCCCATCAAGAACTTGCCCCCACGTCCCTGTCCCTCGACTAAGTGCCCAGCGAGCAAGCCAGAGGGGCCATGTCGCACGAACCCTGGGCACGGGTGGCACACCCAGGCAGGCCTCAGCAGCCACGGCATGGGCTGCTCGCCTAGCGTGCGGCAGCAGTGGGCGCGCTAGCCAGACCGCGGGCACCCATCGTGAGGCAGCCCCCCGTCCCCGCCCCTCGACTGACTGCCCAGCCTGCGAGCCAGGGGTGCCGCATCGCGTGGACCCTGGGCACGGGTGGCAGGCCCAGACAGCCCCCAGCAGGCACGGCATGGGCTGCTTGCCCAGCGTGCTGCAGCGGTGAGCGCTCCAGCCAGGCCGCGGGCGCCAAATCGCGAGCCAGCCCCCTCGTCCCTCAACCGCGACTGAATGCCCTGCGTGTGAAACAGGGGTGCTGCATCGCACGGACCCTGGGCATGGGTGGCACACCCAGGCAGCCCCCAGTAGGCACGGCATGGGCTGCTCTCCCAGCGTGCGGCAGCAGTGGGCGCGCTAGCCAGGCCGCAGGCGCCCATCGCGAGCTAGCCAGGCTGCGGGCGCCCATCGCGAGCCAGCCCCCGAGTCCCTACCCCTCGACTGACTGCCCTGTATGCGAGCCAGGGGTGCCGCATCGCAAGGACCCTGGCCACGGGTGGCACGCCCAGGCAGCCCCCAGCAGGCACGGCATGGGCTGCTCGCCCAGTGTGCGGCAGCGGTAGGCGCGCCAGCCAGGACGTGGGCGCCCATCGCGAGCTAGCCCCCACGAGCTAGCCCCCACGTTCCTGTGCCTCAACTAAGTGCCCAGCGAGAGAGCCAGGGGGGTCGCGTCGCACCCAGGCATCCCCCAGCAGGCACGGCATGGGCTGCTCTCGCAGCGTGCGGTAGCATTGGGTGCGCCGGCCAGGCCGCGGGCGCCCATTGCGAGCTAGCCCCTCGTCACTGCTCCTCGACTGAGTGCCCAGCGTGCGAGCCAGGGGTGCCATGTCGCACGGACCCTGGCCACGGGTGGCATGCCCAAGCAGCCCCCAGCAGACACGGCATGGGCTGCTCGCCCAGCTTGCGGCAGTGATGAGCGCGCCAGCCAGGCCGTGGGCACCTATCGCGAGCCGACCCCCTCTTCCCTGCCCCTCGACTGAATGCCCTGCGTGCCGCGTCACATGGACCCTGGGCATGGGTGGCACGCCCAGGCAGCCCCCAGCAGGCATGGCATGGGCTTCTCACCAAGCGTGCAGCAGCGGCGGGAAGCCCATGCCATGCCTGCTGGGGGCTGCCTGGGCGTGCTCGCCCAGCGTGCGGTAGGGGGGAGTGCGCTAGCCAGGCCGTAGGCGCCCATCGCGAGCCAGCCCCTTCGTCCTTGCCCCTCGACTGAGTGCCCAGCGTGCGAGCAAGAGGTGCCACGTCGCACAGACCCTGGGCATGGGTGGCACGCCCAGGCAGCCCCCAGCAGGCACGGCATGGGCTTCTCGCCAAGCGTGCGGCAGCGGCGGGCGCGCCAGCCAGGCCGCAGGCGCCCACCACGAGCTAGCCCCCACTTTCCTGTGCCTCGACTAAATGCCCAGCGATTCAACCAGGGGGGCCGCATTGCAGGGACCCTGGGCACGTGTGGCACACTCAGGCTGCCCCCAGCACGAACGGCATAGGCTGCTCGCCCAGCGTGCGGTAGCGGGGAGCGCGCCAGCCAGGCCGCAAGCGCCCATCGCGAGCCAGCCCCTTCGTCCTTGCCCCTCGACTGAGTGCCCAGCGTGCGAGCAAGAGGTGCCACATCGCACGGACCTTGGGCATGGGTGGCACGCCTAGGCAGGCCACAGCAGGCACGGCATGGGCTGCTCGCCAAGCGTGCGGCAGCGGTGGGCGAGCCAGCCAGGCCGCAAGCGCCCATCGTGAGCTAGCCCCCACGTCCCTGTGCCTCGACTAAGTGCCCAACGAGCGAGCCAGGGGGGTCGCGTCGCACGGACCCTGGGCACGGGTGGCATGCCCAGGCAGCCCCCAGCAGCCACGACATGGGCTGCTCTCCCAGCGTGCAGCAGCGGTGAGCGCACCAGCCAGGCCGTGGGTGCCCAACGCGAGCCAGCCCCCTTGTCCCTGCCCCGCAACTGAATGCCCTGCGTGCGAATCAGGGGTGCCGCGTCACACGGACCCTGGGCATGGGTGGCACGCCCAGGCAGCCCCCAGCATGGCATGGGCTGCTCTCCCAGCGTGCGGCAGCGGTGGGCGCACCAGCCAGGCCGCGGGTGCCCATCGTGAGCCAGCCCCCGAGTCCCTGCCCCTCGACTGACTGCCCAGTGTGCGAGCCCGGGGTGCTACGTCGCAAGGACCCTGGGCACAGGAGGCATGCCAAGGCAGCCCCCAGCAGGCACGGCATGGGCCAAGTGCCCAGCGTGCGGCAGCGGTGGGCACGCCAGCCAGGCCACAGGCGCCCATCGCAAGCCAGCTCCCTCGTTCCTGTCCCTCGACTAAGTGCCCAGCGACCGAGCCAAGGGAGCAATGTCGCATGGACCCTGGGCACGGGTGGCATGCCCTGGCAGCCCCCAGCTGGTACGGCATGGGCCAAGTGCCCAGCGTGCGGCAGCGGTGGGTGCACTAGCCAGGCCATAGGCGCCATCGTGAGCCAGCTCCCTCGTCCCTGTCCCTCGACTAAGTACCCAGCGAGCGAAACAGGGGAGCCATATCGCAGGGACCCTGGGCACAGGAGGCATGCCCCAGCAGCCCCCAGTAGGCAAGGCATGGGCCAAGTGCCAAGCGAGCGGTAGAGGTGGGCGCGCCAGCCAGGCGACGGGCGCCCTTCGCGAGCCAGCCCCCTCGTCCCTGTCCCTCGACTAAGTGCCGAGCGAGCGAGCTAGGGGAGCCGCGTCGCACAGACCCTAGGCATGGAAGGCATGCCCAGGAAGCCCCTAGTATGCACGCCATGGGCCAAGTACCCAGTGTGCGGCAGCGGTGGGCGCGCCAGGCAGGCTACAGGCGCCCATCGCGAGCCAGCCCCCTCGTCCCTGTCCCTCGACTAAGTGCCCTTTGAGTGAGCCAGGGGAGCCATGTCGCATGGACCCTGGGCACGTGAGGCATACCCAGGAAGCCCCCAGCTGGCACGGCATGGGCCAAGTTCCCAGCAGGCGGGAGCGGTGGGCGCACCAGCCAGGGCATGGGCTCCCATCGCGAGCAAGCCCCCTGGTCCCTGTCCTTCGAATAAGTGCCCAGTGAATGAGCAAGGGGAGCCGTGTCACATGGACCCTGGGCACGGGAGGCATGCCCAGGCGGCCCCCAATATGCACGGCATGGGCCAAGTGCCCAGTGTGAGGCAGTGGTGGGCGCGCCCAACAGGCCACGGCTTCCCATCGCGAGCCAGCCCCCTCATCCCTGTCCCTCGACTAAGTGCCCAGCGACCATGCCAGGGGAGCGGCGTTTAATGGACCCTGGACATGGGAGGCATGCCCAGGCAGCCCCCAGCTGGCACGGCATGGGCCAAATGCCCAGCATGCGGCAGTGGTGAGCGCACCAGCCAGGCCACGGGTGCCCATCGCGTGCCAGCCTCCTGGTCCCTGTCCCTCGACTAAGTGCCCAGCGAGGGAGCCAGGGGAGCCGCGTCGCATGGACCCTTGGCACGGGAGGCATGCCCCGGCAGCCCCCAGCAGGCACGGCTTGGGCCAAGTGCCCAGCGTGCGGTAGAGGTGGGCGCGCCAGCCAGGCCACGGGCGCCCATCGCAAGCCAGTACCCTCGTCCCTCGACTTAGCGCCCAGCAAGCGAGCCAAGGCAGCCGCGTCGCACAGAACCTGAGCACGGGAGGCATGCCCTAGCAGCCCCCAGCAGGCACGGCATGGGCCAAGTGCCCAGCGTGCAGCAGTGGTGGGCGCACCAGCCAGGCCACGGGCTGCCATCGCGAGCAAGCCCCATCATCCCTGTCCCTTGAAAAAGTGCCCCGCGAGAGAGCCAGGGAGCCAGGCCGCATGGACCCTGGGCACGGGAGGCATGCCCCAGCATCCCCCAGCAAGCATGGCATGGGCCAAGTGCCCAGCGAGCGGTAGAGGTGGGAGCGTCAGCCAGGCCACGGGCGCCCATCGCGAGCCAGCCCCCTCGTCCCTGTCCCTAGACTTAGTGCCCAGCGAGCAAGCCAGGGGGGCCGCATCGCATGGACCCTGGGCATGGGTGGCATGCCCAGGCAGTCCCCAGCATGCATGGCAAGGGCTGCTGGCCCAGCATTCGGCAGTGGTGGGCGCTTCAGCCAGGCCGCGGGCACCCATCGCGAGCCAGCCCCCTCGTCCCTGCCCCTCGACTGACTGCCCAGCGTGTGAGCCAGGGGTACTGCATCGCACGGACCCTGGGCACGGGTGGCACACCCAGCCAACCCCCAGCAGGCATGGCATTGGCTGCTCGCCAAGCGTGCAGCAGCGGTGGGCGCTCCAGCCAGGCTGCGGGCTCCCATCTCGAGCCAGCCCCCTCGTCCCTGTCCCTCGACTAAGTCCCCAGCGACCAAGCCAGGGCAGCGGCATCGCATGAACCCCGGGCACGGGAGGCATGCCCAGGCAGCCCCCAGCAGGCACGGCATGGGCCAAATGCCCAGCATGCGGCAGCGGTGGGCGCACCAGCCAGGCCACAGGTGCCCATCGCGTGCCAGCCTCCTGGTCCCTGTCACTCGACTAAGTGCCCAGCGAGGGAGCCAGGGGTGCCGCGTTGCATGGACTCTGGGCATGGGAGGCATGCCCCGGTAGCCCCCAGCAGGCACGGCATGGGCCAAGTGCCCATCGTGCGGTAGAGGTGGGCGCGCCAGCCAGGCGACGGGCGCCCATTGCAAGCCAGTCCCCTCGTCCCTGTCCCTCGACTTAGCGCCCAGCAAGCAAGCCAGGGTAGCCGCGTCGCACAGAACCTGGGCACGGGAGGCATGCCCTAACAGCCCCCAGCAGGCACGGCATGGGCCAAGTGCCCAGCGTGCAGCAGCGGTGGGCGCACCAGCCAGGCCACGGGCTGCCATCGTGAGCAAGCCCCCTCGTCCCTGTCCCTTGACAAAGTACCCAGCGAGCGAGCCAAGGAGCCATGCCGCATGGACCCTGGGCATGGGAGGCATGCCCCAGCATCCCCCAGCAGGCATGGCATAGGCTAAGTGCCCAGCAGGCGGTAGAGGTGGGAGCGTCAGCCAGGCCACGGGCGCCCATCGCGAGCCAACCCCCTCGTCCCTGTCCCTAGACTTAGTGCCCAGCGAGCGAGCTAGGGGGTCCGCGTCGCATGGACCCCGGGCACGGGTTGCATGCCCAGGCAGCCCCCAGCATGCATGGCATGGGCTGCTGGCCCAGCATTCAGCAGTGGTGGGTGCTCCAGCCAGGCCGCGGGCACCCATTGCGAGCTAGCCCCCTCTTCCCTGCCCCTCCACTGACTGCCCAGCGTGCGAGCCAGGGGTGCCGCGTCGCACGGACCCTGGGCACGGGTGGCACACCCAGCCAGCCCCCAGGAGGCATGGCATTGGCTGCTCGCCTAGCATGCAGCAGCGATGGGCGCTCCAGCCAGGCCGCGGGCTCCCATCGCGAGCCAGCCCCCACGTCCCTGTCCCTTGACTAAATGCCCAGCCAGCGAGCTAGGGGGGCTGCACCGCTTGGACCATAGGCATGGATGGCATGCCCAGGCAGCCCCCAGAAGGCACAGCATGGGCGGCTCGCCCAGCGTGCGGCAGCGGTGGGCGTGCCAGCCAGGCCGCAGGCGCCCATCGCAAGCCAGCCCCCACGTCCCTGTCCCTCGACGTAGTGCCCAAAAAGCGAGCCAAGGGGGCCACGTCGCACGGACCGTGGGCAAGGGTGGCACGCCCAGGCAGCCCCCAGCAGGCACGGCATGGGCTGCTTGCCCAGCTTGCGACAGCGGTGGGAGCGCTAGCCAGGCCGTGGGGCCCATCTCAAGCCAGCCCCCTCGTCCCTACCCCTCGAATGACTGCCCAGCGTGCGAGCCAGGGGTGCCGCGTAGCACAGACCCTAGGCATGGGTGGCATGCCCAGGCAGCCCCTTGCAGGCACAGCATGGGCTGCTCGCCCAGCGTGCGGCAGCGGTCGGCGCGCCAGCCAGGCCGCGGGCGGCCATCGCGAGCCTGCCCCCTCGTCCCTGTCCCTCGACTAAGTGCCCAGCGAGCGAGCCAGGGGAGCCACGCTGCATGGACCCTGGGCACGGGAGGCTTGCCCCGGCATCCCCCAGCAGGCACGGCTTGGGCCAAGTGCCCAGCGGGTAGTAGAGGTGGGCGCGTCAGCCAGGCCACGGGCGACCATCGCGAGCCAGCCCCCTCGTCCCTGTCCCTCGACTTAGGGCCTAGTGAGCGAGCCAGGGGAGCCACGTCACAGGGACCCTGAGCACGGGAGGCATGCCATGGCAGCCCCCAGCAGGCACGGCATGGGCCAAGTGCCCAGCGTGCGGTAGAGGTGGGCGCGCCAGCTAGGCGACGGGCGCCCTTCGTTAGCCAGCCCCCTCATCACTGTCGCTCGACTAAGTGTCAAGCGAGCGAGCCAGGGGAGCCGCGTCACACAGACCCTGGGCATGGGAGGCATGCCCAGGCACCCCTGCTGCCAAGGCCTCATCAGTGGGAAAAACGTGGGCAACAAAGCGAGAATAATTATGGGATAATGAGCTGGGATGTGGCTAGACAAGGTCGATGGTGTGGGTGGCGAAGCTAACGATGATGCATGCTACGTGAGGGCCAAATCATTGGGGGGATTTCGAGCATGCGGAGTGCTTCATTGCAGGCCCTCGAGGCGGCAATGAAGCACACGGCTAGCCTGGGCACATTGTGCACCCCTACTACCAAGGCCTCATCGGTGGTCCCTTGCCATTGAAGAATCGTCCCTTGCTATTGAAACAATTTCGCGCTTAGCGGCTTGGGTGCGGCGGCACACGATGACCTGCATGATCGATGGGCCTTTCGCTCGTCAGCTTACAGCTCGTTTGGTGCTGTTGCTGCCCATTTGTACATGCGATGTGTGAGTGGTGATCTAGTCATGCGCGTTGGCAGGCTCCATGCTCTCACATCAAACTGTCGACTAGCACGTCGCTTCAAGCTTGACCCTGAGCCATACGTTGGCGTTTCGTGGGTGACATCGAGACCCTATGTCGCGTGCCTTCACAAATGGAATTTGATGATTCGAGTCGATTGTCTTTGCACCATGTCCCTCGTGAGTATGGGTGGAAACCTAAGCCAGGCCTTATGCTCCAAGCGTGGCTTGCTTTGGCATGCGGCTGCTTTGGCACATAAGAGATCGGTTGTCCCCTC
>JAJFZO010000583.1:235000-242500 GCA_021397835.1 Moringa oleifera
GAGCCACGTCGCATGGACCCTGGGCTCGGGAGGCATGCCCAGGCAGCCCCCAGCAGGTACAGCATGGGCCAAGTGCCCAGCGTGCGGCAGCGGTGGGTACGCCAGCAAGTCCACAGGCACTCATCGCGAGCCAGCCCCCTCGTCCTTGTCCCTCGACTAAGTGCCCAGCGAGCGAGCCAGGGGAGCTGCGTCACATGGACCCTGGGCACAGGAGGCATGCCCCAGCAGCCCCCAGCAGGTATGGCATGGGCCAAGTGCACAGCGTGCGGTAGAGGTGGCTGCGCCAGCCAGGCGACGGGCGCCCTTCGCAAGCCAGCCCCCTCGTCCCTGTCCCTCGACTAAGTGCCCAGCGAGCAAGACAGGGGAGCCGCGTCGCATGGACCCTGGGCATGGGAGGCATGCCCAGGCTGCCCCCAGTATGCACGGCATGGGCCGCGCCAGCCAGGCCGCGGGCGCCCATCGCTAGCCATCCCCCTCGTCCCTGCCCCTCGACTGACTGCCCAGCGTGTGAGCCAGCGGTGCCGCGTCGCATGGACCCTGGGCATGGGTGGCATGCCCTGGCAGCCCCCAGCAGGCACGGCATGGGCTGCTCGCCCAGCGTGCGGTAGCGGTGGGCGCGCCAGCCAGGCCGCTGGCGCCCATCGCGAGCAAGGCCCCACGTCCCTGTCCCTCGAAGTAGTGCCCAGCGAGCGAGCCTGGAGCGCCGTGTCGCACGGACCCTGGTTACGGGTGGCATGCCCTGGCAGCCCCCTGCAGGCACGGCATGGGCTCCTTGCCCAGCGTGTGGCAGCGGGGGGCGCCCCAGCCAGGCCGCGGGCGCCCATCGCGAGCCAGCCACCTCGTCCCTGTCCCGCGATGTAGTGCCCAGTGTGCGAGCCGGGGGGGCCGCGTCGCATGCACCCTGGGCACGGGTGGTGCACCTAGGCAGCCCCCAACAGGCAAGGCATGGGCTGCTCGCCCAGCGTGCGGCAGCGGTCAGCGCGCCAGCCTGGCCGCGGGCGACCATCGCGAGCCAGCCCCCTCGTCCCTACCCCTCGACAGACTGCCCAGCGTGTGAGCCATTGATGTGGCATTGCATGGACCCTGGGCACGGGTGGCACGCCAAGGAAGCCCCCAGCAGGCATGGCGTGGGCTGCTCGCCCAGCGTGGAGCAGCGGTCGGCGCGCCAGCCAGGCCGCGGGCGCCCATCGCGAGCCAGCCCCCTCGTCCCTGCCCCTCGACTTACTGCCCAGCGTGCGAGCCAGGGGTGCCATGTCGCACGGACCCTGGGCATGGGTGGCACGCCCTGGCAGCCCCCAGCAGGCACAGCATGGGCTACTCGCCCAGCGAGCGGCAGCGGTGGGCGCGCCAGCCAGGCTGCGGGCGCCCATCGTGAGCCAGCCACCTCGTCCCTGTCCCTCGACGTAGTGCCCAGCGAGCGAGCCAGGGGGGCAGCGTCGCACGCACCCTGGGCACAGGTGGTGCGCCCCGGCAGCCCCCAGCAGGCACGGAATGGGCTGCTCGCCCAGCGTGCGGCAGTGGTGCGCGCGCCAGCCAGGCCGCTGGCGCCCATCGCGAGCCAGCCGCATCGTCCCTTCCCCACGACTGACTGCCCAGCGTGCGAGCCGGAGGTGCCGTGTCGCATGGACCCTGGGCACGGGTGGGATGCCCAGGCAGCCCTAACCAGGCATGGCATGGGCTGCTCGCCCAGCGTGCGGCAGCGGTGGGCGCGCAAGCCAGGCCACGGGCGCCCATCGCGAGCCAGCCCCCTCGTCCCTGCCCCTCGACTGACTGCTCCAGCGTGCGAGCTAGGGGTGGCACGTCGCATGGACCCTGGGCACTGGTGGCACGCCCAGGCAGCCCTAAGCAGGCATGGCATGGGCTGCTCGCCCAGCGTGCGGCAGCGGTGGGCGCGCCAGCCAGGCCGCGGGCGCCCATCGCGAGCCAGCCACCTCGTCCCTGCCTCTCAACTTACTGCCCAGCGTGCGAGCCAGGTGTGCCACATCGCACGGACCCTGGGCATGGGTGGCATGCCCTGGAAGCCCCCAGCAGGCACGACATGGGCTGCTCGCCCAGCGTTCAGCAGCGGTGGGCACGCCAGCCAGGCCGCTGGCGCCCATCGCGAGCAAGGCCCCTAGTTCCTGCCCCTCGACTGACTGCCCAGCGTGCTAGCCAGCGGTGCCGTGTCGCATGGACCCTGGGCACGGATGGCACACTCAGGCAGCCCCCAGCAGGCAAGGCATGGGCTGCTCGCCCAGCGTGCGGCAGCGGTGGGCGCGCCAGCCAGGCCGCGGGCACCCATCGTGAGCCAGCCTCCTCGTCCCTGCCCCTCGACTGACTGCCCAGTGTGCAAGCCAGGGGTGTCTCGTCACATGGACCCTGGGCATGGGTGGCATGCCCAGGCAGCCCCCAGCAGGCACGGCATAGGCTGCTAGCCCAGCGTGCGGCAGCGGTGGGTGCGCCAGCTAGACCGCGGGCGCCCATCGCCAGCCAGCCCCCTCGTCCCTGCCCCTCGACTGACTGCCCACCGTGCGAACCCGGGGTGCCGTGTCGCACGGACCCTGGGCATGGGTGGCACACCCAGGCAGCCCCCAGCAGGTACATCATGGGCTGCTCTTCCAGCGTGCAGCAGCGGTGGGTGCGCTAGCCAGGCCGCCGGCGCCCATCGCGAGCCATCCCCCACATCCCTGTCCCTCGACTAAGTGCCCTGCGAGCGAGCCAGGGGTGCTGTGTCGCACGGACCCTGGGCTTGAGAGGCACACCCAGGCAGCCCCCAGCAGACACGGCATGGGCTGCTCGCCCAGCGTGCTGCAGCGGTGGGCGCGCCAGCCAGGCCGCGGGTGCCCATTGCGAGCCAGCCCCCTCGTCCCTGCCCCTCGAATGACTGCCCACCGTGCGAGCCAGGGGTGTCGCGTCGCACGGACCCTGGGCACAGGTGGCACGCCCAGGCAGTCCCCAGCAGGCACGGCATGGGCTGCTCGCCCATCGTGCAGCAGCGGTGGGTGCGCATGCCAGGCCACGGGCGCCCATCGCCAGCCAGCCCCCTCGTCCCTGCCCTCGACTGACTGCCCATCGTGCGAGCCTGGGGTGCCGTGTCGCATGGACTCTGGGCACGGGTGGCATGCCCAGGCAGCCCCCAGCAGGCACAGCATGGGTTGCTCACCCAGCGTGCTGCAGCGGTGGCCGCGATAGCCAGGACGCGGGCGCCCATCGCGAGCCAGCCCTCACGTCCCTGTCCCACGACTAAGTGCCCTGCGAGCGAGCGAGGGGTGCCGCGTCGCACGGACCCAGGGCTTGGATGGCACGCCCAGGCAGCTCCCAGTAGGCACGGCATGGGCTGCTCGCCCAGCATGCTGCAGCGGTGGGTGCGCCAGCCAGGCCGGGGGCGCCCATGGCGATCCAGCCCCCTCGTCCCTGCCCCTCGAATGACTGCCCAGCGTGCGAGCCAGAGGTGTCGCATCGCATGGACCCTGGGCACCGGTGGCACGCCCGGGCAGTCCGCAGCAGGCACGGCATGGGCTGCTCACCCAGCGTGCGGCAGCGGTGGGTGCGCAAGCCAGGCCGCTGGCGGCCATCGCGAGCCAGCCCCCTCATCCCTGCCCTCGACGGACTGCCCACCGTGCGAGCCTGGGGTTCCGTGTCGCATGGACTCTGGGCACGGGTGGCACGCCCAGGCAGCCCCCAGCAGGCACAGCATGGGTTGCTCGCCCAGCGTGCAGCAGCAGTGGGCGCCCATCGCAAGCCAGCCCCCACGTCCCTGTCCCTCGACTAAGTGCCCTGTGAGCGAGCCAGGGGTGCCATGTCGCACGGACCCAGGGCTTGGGTGGCATGCCCAGGCAGCCCCGAGCAGGCACGGCATGGGCTGCTCGCCCAGCGTGCTGCAGCGGTGGGCGCGCCAGCCAGGCCGCGGGCGCCCATGGCGATCCAGCCCCCTCGTCCCTGCCCCTCGAATGACTGCCCAGCATGCAAGCCAGGGGTGTCGCATCGCACGGACCCTGGGCACGGGTGGCACGCCCGGGCAGTCCCCAGCAGGCACGGCATGGGCTGCTCGCCAAGCGTGCGGCAGCGGTGGGTGCGCAAGCCAGGCCGCGGGCGTCCATTGCGAGCCAGCCCCTTCGTCCCTGCCCTCGACTGACTGCCCACCGTGCGAGCCCGGGGTGCCTTGTCGCATGGACTCTGGGCACGGGTGGCACGCCCAGGCAGCCCCCAGCAGGCACAGCATGGGTTGCTCGCCCAGCGTTCGGCAGCAGTGGGCGCAATAGCCAGGCCGCAGGCGCCCATCGCGAGCCAGCCCCCACGTCCCTGTCCCTCGACTAAGTGCCCTGCGAGCGAGCCAGGGGTGCCACGTCGCATGGACCCAGGGCTTGGGTGGCATGCCCAGGCAGCCCCCAGCAGGCACGGCATGGGCTGCTCGCCCAGCGTGCTGCAGCGGTGGGCGTGCCAGCCAGGCCGCGGGAGCCCATGGCGATCCAGCCCCCTCGTCCCTGCCCTCGACTGACTGCCCACCGTGCGAGCCCGGGGTGCCGTGTCTCATGGACTCTGGGCACGGATGGCATGCCCAAGCAGCCCCCAGCAGGCACAGCATGGGTTGCTCGCCCAGCGTGCGGCAGCAGTGGGCGCGATAGCCAGGCTGCCGGCGCCCATCGCGAGCAGCCCCCACGTCCCTGTCCCTCGACTAAGTGCCCTGCGAGCAAGCCAGGGGTGCCATGTCGCACGGACCCGAGGCTTGGGTGGCATGCCCAGGCAGCCCCCAGCAGGCACGGCATGGGCTGCTCGCCCAGCGTGCTGCAGCGGTGGGCGCGCCAGCCAGGCTGCGGGCGCCCATGGCGATCCAGCCCCCTCGTCCCTGCCCCTCGAATGACTGCCCACCGTGCGAGCCAGGGGCGTTGCATCACACGGACCCTGGGCACGGGTGGCACGCCCCGGCAGTCCCCAACAGGCACGGCATGAGCTGCTCGCCAAGCGTGCGGCAGCGGTGGGTGCGCAAGCCAGGCCGCGGGCGTCCATTGCGAGCCAGCCCCTTCGTCCCTGCCCTCGACTGACTGCCCACCGTGCGAGCCCGGGGTGCCTTGTCGCATGGACTCTGGGCACGGGTGGCACGCCCAGGCAGCCCCCAGCAGGCACAGCATGGGTTGCTCGCCCAGCGTTCGGCAGCAGTGGGCGCAATAGCCAGGCCGCAGGCGCCCATCGCGAGCCAGCCCCCACGTCCCTGTCCCTCGACTAAGTGCCCTACGAGCGAGCCAGGGGTGCCACGTCGCATGGACCCAGGGCTTGGGTGGCATGCCCAGGCAGCCCCCAGCAGGCACGGCATGGGCTGCTCGCCCAGCGTGCTGCAGCGGTGGGCGTGCCAGCCAGGCCGCGGGAGCCCATGGCGATCCAGCCCCCTCGTCCCTGCCCCTCGACTGACTGCCCAGCGTGCGAGCCAGGGGTGCCACAGCAGTCGCCAGTAAGCACGGCGCCAGCCTTGCCAGGGGCACCCCACGCGAGCCAGCCGCGAGCACGTTGTGAGGCTCAACACATGCTGTGGGCATTGATTTCATGGGCAAGCTGGCCTTGGCCGTGGCCCCTGGCTCGGGTGGACCCTGAGGGCTGCCATGTGGTGGCTGGAGGTGCGCTGGACAGGGCAGCCAGCATGCACCATGGGCCAGGCAGAGGTGAAATTGTTGTGAATTGACCGTCTTTTCATCATGGAATTGGTCCCGAAATGACTCAAATAATTCGTGTAATTCATGAGGAGTCTGCCCCTGAAGTTTGGGATCATTTTGACTCACGGGCTATTTTTGATGATTTTTTCAATTTTCAGCTGTAGAAAGTTCATTAAAAAAATTTAGTGCCCAGAAAATTCTGAAATTTTTTCTGGTGGTAGACGTGATTATTCTCCATTTATGTGCAAAATTTCAGCTCAAAATTGCAAGTGATTAATTTTTTAGACCCATTATGACAGCTCAAACATATTGATGTTTCCTACTGCCGGGAGTGAAATTTCATTTAAGACTCTTTAGGGGGGAGGTGGTCACCTAGGTTGCTGGGTGCCAACTGGCCATGCGTGCCTCCCCCCCCTGCCCATCCCACGTGGGCAGGTACTGGGCTTGGGCAACCCAGCGCGCATGGCATGGGCAGGGCGGCTTGCTGCCTTGCCCATCTAGCCGGTGGTGCGTGGCTGTGGCGGCCACCACAGCAGGCAAGGCAGGCGGCTGGCGACATCGGCCGAAGAGTATGGGACGCCGATCAGTAGCCAACGAAGTGGGGAAAACGTGGGAAACGAAATTCGCTAAATTGTGGGCAACGAAATGAGAAAAATCGTGGGATAATGAGCTGGGCTGTGGCTACACAAGCTCGACGGTGTGGGCGGTGAAGCTAACGATGATGCATGCTACGTGAGGGCCAAATTGCTGGGGGGATTTCAAGCATGCGGAGTGCTTCATCGCAGGCCCTCGAGGTGACAGACATAGGGTTGGATCCCGACGCTCAGGCTTGCCTAAGCAGACTCGTTGCGCAGCATGATCGGCGACACGATCGTCGGCCATTAGCAACGGGCGAGCCACACGGCCAACCTGGGCAAGGCGTGACAACCCTGCTGCCGAGGCCTCATCGGCGGGAAAAACGTGGGCAATGAAATGAGAGAAATTGTGGCATAATGAGCTGGGATGTGGCTAGACAAACTCGACGGTGTGGGCGGCGAGGCTAACGATGATGCATGCTACGCGAGGGCCAAATCGCTGGGGGGATTTCGAGCATGCGGAGTGCTTCGTCGCAGGCCCTCGAGGCGGTGGATGTGGGGCTGGATCCCGACGCCCAGGCTTGCCTAGGCGGACTCGTTACGCAGCGCGATCGACGACATGATCGTCGGCCATTAACAATGAGCGAGCCACACGGCCAGCCTGGGCAAGGCGTGACACCCCTGCTGCCAAGGCCTCATTGGTGGGAAAAACGTGGGCAACAAAATGAGAAAAATCATGGGATAATGAGCTGGGATGTGGCTACACAAGCTCAACGGTGTGGGCAGCAAAGCTAACGATGATGCATGCTACGTGAGGGCCAAATCGTTGGGGGGAATTTCGAGCATGCGAAGTGCTTCGTCGCAGGCCTTCAAGGCGGTGGACGTGGGGTTGGATCCCGACGCTCAGGCTTGCCTATGCAGACTCATCGCGTAGCGCGATCGACGACACGATCGTCGGCCATTAGCAACGAGCGAGCCACACGGCCAGCCTGGGCACCCTTGCTGCCAAGGCCTCATTGATGGGAAAAACGTGGGCAACGAAGTGAGAATAATCATGGGATAATGAGCGGAGATGTGGCTAGACAAGCTCGATGGTGTGGGTGGCGAAGCTAACGATGATGCATGCTACGTGAGGGCCAAATCATTGGGGGGATTTATAGCATGCGGAGTGCTTCGTCGCAGGCCCCCGAGGCGACGGACGTGGGGTTGGATCTCTACGCTCAGGCTTGCCTAGGCGAACTCGTTGCGCAGCGCGATCGACAACACGATCGTTGGCCATTAGCAACGAGCAAGCCACACGG
>JAJFZO010000583.1:250000-255000 GCA_021397835.1 Moringa oleifera
TGGGAATGGGAGGCATGCCCAGGAAGCCCCCAGCAGGCATGGCATGGGCCAAATTCCCAGCGTGCGGCAGCAATGGGCGTGCCAGCCAGGCCACAGGCGCCCATCGCGAGCCAGCCCCCTCGTCCCTGTCCCTTGACTAAGTGCCCAGCGAGCGAGCCAGGGGAGCCGTGTTGCACGGTCCCTGAGCATAGAAGGCATGCCCAGGCAGTCCCCAGCAGGCACGGCATGGGCCAAGTGCCCAGCGCGCGGCAGCGGTGGGCGCGCCAGCCAGGCCACAGGCGCCCATCGCGAGCCAGCCCCCTCATCCCTGTCCCTCGACTAAGTGCCCAGCGAGCGAGCCAGGGGAGCCACGTCGCACAGACCCTAGGCATGGGAGGTATGCCCAGGCAGCCCCCAGCAAGCACGGCATGGGCCAAGTGCCCAGCATGCGGCAGAGGAGGGAGCGCCAGCCAGGCCACAGGCGCCCAACGCGAGCCAGCCCCCTCGTCCCTGTCCCTCGACTAAGTGCCCTGCGAGCGAGCCAGGGGAGCCATGTCGCACGGTCCCTGAGAACAGGAGGCATTCCCAGGCAGTCCCTAGCAGGCACGGCATGGGCCAAGTACCCAGCGTGAGGCAGCGGTGGGCGCGCCAGCCAGGCCACAGGCGCCCATCGCGAGCCAGCCCCCTCATCGCTGTCCCTCGATTAAGTGCCCAGCGATCGAACAAGGAGAGCCGCGTTGCATGGACCCTGGGCACAGGAGGCATGCTCAGGCAGCCCCCAGCAAGTATTGGATGGACCAAGTGCCCAGCGTGCAGTAGAGGAGGGAGCGCCAGCCAGGCCGTCGGCGCCCATCGCAAGCCGGCCCCATCGTCCCTGCCCCTCAACTGACTGCCCGGCGTGCGAGCCAGGGGTTCCGCGTCGCATGGACCCTGGGCATGGTTGGCATGCCCAGACAGCCCTAAGCAGGCAAGGCATGGGCTGCTCGCCCAGTGTGCGGCAGGGGTGGGTGCGCCAGCCTGGCCGCGGGCACCTACCGCGTGCCAGCCCCCTCGTCCCTGCCTTCCACTGACTGCCCAGCGTGCGAGCCAGGGGTACCTCATCGCCTAGACCCTGGGCACAGGTGGGCCGCCCAGGCAGCCCCCCGCTGGCACAGCATGGGCTTCTCGCCCAGCATGTGGCAGCTGTGGGCGCGCCAGCCAGGCCACGGGCGCCAATCGCGAGCCAGTCCCCTCGTCGCTGCCCCTCGACTGACTGGCCAGCATGCGAGCCAGCGGCACCGCGTCGCACGGACCCTGGGAATGGGTGGCACACCCAGGCAGCCCCCAGCAGGCACGGCATGGGCTGCTCGCCCAGTGTGCGTCAGTGGCTGGCACGGCAGCCAGGCCGCGGGCGCCCATTGCGAGCCTGCAGCCTCATCTCTGCCCCTCGACTGACTGCCCAGTGTGCGAGGCAGGGGTGCCTCGTCGCACAGACCCTGGGCACGGGTGGCGTGCCCAGGCAGCCCTAAGGAGGCAAGGCATTGGCTGCTTGCCCAGTGTGCGGCAGCGGTGGGTGCGCCAGCCAGGCCGCGAGCGCCCATCGCGAGCTAACCCCCTCGTCCCTGCCCCTCGACTGACTGCCCAGCGTTTGAGCCAGGGGTGCCACGTCGCAAGGACCCTGTGCACGGGTGGCACGCCCAGGCAGCCCCCAACAGGCAAGGCATGGGCTGCTCGCCCAGCGTGCGTCAATGGTGGGCGCGCCAGCCAGGCCGCGGGCGCCCATCGCGAGCTAGCCCCCTCGGCCCTGCCCCTCGACTCACTGCCCAGCGTGTGAGCCACGGGTGCCTCGTCGCACAGACACTGGGCACGGGTGGCACGCCCAGGCAGCCCTCAACAGGCACGGCATGGGCTGCTCACCCAGCGTGCGGCAACGGTGGGCGCGCCAGCCAGGCCACGGGCGCCAATCGCGAGCCAGCCCCCTGGTCGCACCCCCTTGACTGACTGCCCAGCATGTGAGCAAGGAGTGCCGTGTCACACGAACCCTGGGAATGGGTGGCACGCACAGGCCGCCCCCAGCAGGCACAGCATGGGCTGCTCGCACAGCGTGCGGCCCCGGTGGGCGCGCCAGCCAGGCCGCAAGTGCCCATTGCGAGCCTGCCCCCTCGTCCCTGCCCCTCGACTGACTTCCCAGCGTGCGAGCCAGGGGTGCCGCATTGCGTGGGCCCTGGGCACGTGGTGGCACACCTAGCAAACCCCAAGCAGGCATGGAATGGGCTGCTCGCCCAGCGTGCGTCAGTGGTGGGCATGCCAGCTGGGCCGCGGGCGCCCATCGTGAGCCAGTCCCTTCGTCCCTGCCCTTTGACAGACTGCCCAGTGTGCGAGCCAGGGGTGCGGCATTGCACGGACCCAAGCCACAGGTGGCACGCCAAGGCAGCCCCCAGCAGGCTCGGCTTGGGCTGCTCGCCCAGTGTGCGGCAGCGGTGGGCGCGCCGGCCAGGCCGCGGGCGCCCATCGCGAGCCAGCCCCCTCGTCCCTGCCCCATGAATGACAGCCCAGAGAGGAGCTAGGGGTGCCACGTTGCACAGACCATGGAACGGGTGGCACGCCCACGCAGCCCCAAGTAGGCACGGCATGGGCAGCTCGCCCAGCGTGCGGCAGCGGTGGGCGCGCCAGCCAGGCCGCAGGCGGCCATCGCGAGCCAGCCCCTAGTCCCTGCCCCTCGACTGATTTCCTATTGTGTGAGCCAGGGGTGCCATGTCGCACGGACCCTGTGCTCGGGTGGAACGCCCAGGCAGCCCCCTGCAGGCATGGCATGGGCTGCTCGCCCAGCGTGCGACAGCGGTGGGCGCGCCAGCCAGGCCGCGGACGCCCATCGCGAGCCAGCCCCCTCGTCCCTGCCCCTTGACTGACTGCCCAGCGTGTGAGCCAGGGGTGTCACGTCGCACAGACTCTGGGCATGGGTGGCATGCCCAGGCAGCCCCCAGCAGGCACGGCATGGGCTGCTCGCCTGGCATGCGGCAGCGGTGGGCGCACCAGCCAGGCCGTGGGCGCCCATCGCGAGCCAGCTCCCTTGTCCCTGCCCCTCAACTTATTGCCCTGCGTGCGAGGTAGGGGTGCCACATCGCACATACCCTGGGCACGGGTGGCACACCCAGGCAGCCCCCAGCAGGCACGGCAAGGGCTGCTCGCCCAGCGTGCAGCAGCGGCCCTGCGTGCGAGGTAGGGGTGCCGCATCGCACGTAACCTGGGCACGGGTGGCACGCCCAGGAAGCCCCCAGCAGGCACGGCAAGGGCTGCTCGCCCAGCGTGCGGTAGCGGTGGGCGCGCCAGCCAGCCCGCAGGCACCCATCGCGAGCCAGCCCCCTCGTCCCTGCCACTCGACTGACTGTGCTGCGTGCGAGGCAGGGGTGCTGCATCGCACAGACTCTGGGCATGGGTGGCACGCCCAGGCAGCCCCCAGCAGGTACGGCATGGGCAGCTCGCCCAGCGTGCGGCAGCGGTGGGCGCGCCAGCCAGGCCGCGGGCGCCCATCGCGAGCCAGCCCCCTAGTCCCTGCCCCTCGACTGATTTCCCATTGTACGAGCTAGGGGTGCCGCGTCGCACGGACCCAAGGCATGGGTGGCATGCCCAGGCAGCCCCCAACAGGCACGAAATGGGCTGCTCGCCCAGCTTGAGTCAGTGGTGGGCGCGCCAGCCAGGCCGCAAGCGCCCCTTGTGAGCCAGCCCCCTCGTCCCTGTCCCTCCACTTAGTGCTCAGCGAGTGAGCCAGGTGGGCCATGTCGCATGGAGCCTGGGCACAGGTGGCACGCCCAGGCAGCCCCCAGCAGGCACGGAATGGGCTGCTAGCCCAGCGTGCGGCAGCAATGGGCGCGCCAGCCAGGCCGCGAGCAACCATCGCGAGCCAGCCCCCTCGTCCCTGACCCTCAACTGACTGCCCAGGGTGTGAGCCAGGGGTGCCACGTCGCACAGACTCTGGGCATGGGTGGCATGCCCAGGCAGCCCCCAGCAGGCACGACATGGGCTGCTCGCCCGGCATGCGGCAGCGGTGGGCGCGCCAGCCAGGCCGCGGGCGCCCATCGCGAGCCAGCACCCTCGTCCCTGCCCCTCGACTGACTTCCCAGCTTGCGAGCCAGGGGTGCCGCATCGCATGGGCCCTGGGCACGGGTGGCACGCCCAGGCAGCCCCCAGCAGGCACGGCAAGGGCTGCTCGCCCAGCGTGCGACAGCCGCCCTGCGTGCGAGGTAGGAGTGCCGCATCGCACGTAACCTGGGCACGGGTGGCACGCCCAGGCAGCCCCCAGCAGGCACGGCAAGGGCTGCTCGCCCAGCGTGCGACAGCGGTGGGCGCGCCAGCCAGGCCGCAGGCGCCCATCGCGAGCCAGCTCCCTCGTCCTTGTCCCTCGACTGACTGCCCAACGTGCAAGCCAGGGGTGCCGCATCACACGGACCCCGGGCACGAGTAGCATGCCCAGGCAGCCCCCAGCAGGCACGGCATGGCTGCTCACCCAGCGTGCGCCAGCGGTGGGCGCACCAGCCAGGCCGCGGTCACCCATCGCGAACCAGCCCCCTCGTCCCTGCCCCTCGACTGACTGCCCAGCGTGCAAGCAAGGGGTGCCGCATCGCATGGACCATGGGCATGGGCGGCATGGCCAGGTAGCCCCCAGCAGGCACGACATGGGCTGCTCGCCCAGCGTGCGGCAGTGGTGCACGCCAGCCAGGGCGCGGGCGCCCATCGCGAGCCAGCCGCCATGTCCCTGTCCCTCGACGTAGAGCCCAGCGAGTGAGTCAAGAGGGCCGTGGTCGAGGGACAGGGACGTGGGGGCTGGCTCGCGATAGGATAACATAATAGGATTTCGATCCTATTCTGTTGGCCTTCGGGATCGGAGTAATGATTAACAGGGACCGTCGGGGGCATTCGTATTTCATAGTCAGAGGTGAAATTCTTGGATTTATGAAAGATGAACAACTGCGAAAGCATTTGCCAAGGATGTTTTCATTAATCAAGAACGAAAGTTGGGGGCTCAAAGACGATCAGATATCGTC
>JAJFZO010000583.1:260000-272500 GCA_021397835.1 Moringa oleifera
GCCACAGGCGCCCATCGCGAGCCACCCCCTCGTCCCTGTCCCTCGACTAAGTGCCCAGCGAGCGAGCCAGGGGAGCCGTGTCGCACAGACCCTGGGCATGAGAGGCATGCCCAGGCAGCCCCTAGCAGGCACGGCATGGGCTAAGTGCCCAGTGTGCGGCCGCAGTGGGCACGCCAGCCAGGCCACAGGCGCCCATCGCGAGCCAGCCCCCTCGTCCCTGTCCCTCGACTAAGTACCCAGCGAACGAGCCAAGGGAGCCGTGTCCCAAAGACCCTGGGCATGGGAAGCCGGCCCAGGCAGCCCCCAGCAGGCATGGCATGGGCCAAGTGCCCAGCGTGCTGCAGCGGGGGGCGCGCCAGCGAGGCCACATGCACCCATCACGAGCCAGCCCCCTCGTCTGTGTCCCTCGACTTAGTGCCCAGCGAGGGAGCCAGGGGACCCGTGTCGCACAGATACTGGGCACGGAAGGCATACCCAGGCAGCCACCAGCAGGTACGGCATGGGCCAAGTGCCCAGCGTGCGGCAGAAGGGGGCGCGCCATCCAGACCACAGGCGCCCATCGTGAGCCAGCCCCCTCGTCCCTGTCCCTCGACTAAGTGCCCAGCGAACGAGCCAGGGGAGCCGTGTCCCACAGACCCTGGGCACAGGAGGCATGCCTCGGCAGCCCCCAGTAGGCACGGCATGGGCCAAGTGCCCAGCGTGCAGCCGAGGAGGGCGCGCCAGCCAGGCCACAGACGCCAATCGCAAGCCAGCCCCCTCGTCCCTGTCCCTCGACTAAGTGCCCAGCGAGCGAGCCAGGGGAGCCGCGTTGCACAGACCCTGGGCACGGGAGGCATGCCCAGGCAGCCCCCAGCAGGCACGGCATGGGCCAAGTTCCCAGCGTGCGACCACAGTGGGTGCGGCAGCAAGGCCACAGGCGCCCATCGCGAGCCAGCCCCCTCGTCCCTGTCCCTCGACTAAGTGCCCAGCGAATGACCCAGGGGAGCCGTGTCACACAGACCCTGGGCATGGGAGGCATGCCCAGGCAGCCCCCAGCAGGCACGGCATGGGCCAAGTGCCCAGCGTGCGGCTGCGGTGGGCGCGCCAGCGAGGCCACATGAACCCATCACGAGCCAGCCCCCTCGTCCGTGTCCCCCGACTTAGTGCCCAGCGAGCGAGCCAGGGGACCCGTGTCGCACAGATACTGGGCACGGAAGGCATGCCCAGGCAGCCACCAGCAGGTACGGCATGGGCCAAGTGCCCAGCGTGCGGCAGAAGGGGGCGCGCCATCCAGACCACAGGCGCCCATCGCGAGCCAGCCCCCTCGTCCCTGTCCCTCAACTAAGTGCCCAGCGAGTGATCCAGGGGAGCCACACCACACGGACCATGGGCATGGGAGCCATGCCCAGGCAGCCCCCAGCAGGACTGGCATGGGCCAATTGCCAAGCGTGAGGCAGCAGTGGGCGCGCCAGCCAGGCCACAGGCGCCCATCACGAGCCAACCCTCTCGTCCCTGTCCCTCGACTAAGTGCCCAGCGAGAGAGCAAGGGGAGCCACGTCACATGGACCCTGGGCACAGGAGGCATGCCCCAGAAGCCCCACAGCAGGCACAGCAAGGGCCAAGTGCCCAGCATGCAGCAGCAGTGGGTGCGCCAGCCAGGCCATGGGCGCCCATCGCGAGCCAGCCCCCTTGTCCCTGTCCCTCGACTAAGTGACCAGCGAATGAGCCAGGGGAGCCGTGTCCCACAGACCCTGGGCACAGGAGGCATGCCCCGGCAGGCCCCAGTAGGCGCGGCATGGGCCAAGTGCCCAGCGTGCAGCCGAGAAGGGCGCGCCAGCCAGGCCACAGACGCCAATCGCAAGCCAGCCCCCTCGTCCCTGTCCCTCGACTAAGTGCCCAGCGAGCGAGCCAGGGGAGCCGCGTTGCACAGACCCTGGGCACGGGAGTCATGCCCAGGCAGCCCCAAGCAGGCACGGCATGGGCCAAGTTCCCAGCGTGCAACCGCAGTGGGTGCGGCAGCAAGGCCACAGGCACCCATCGCGAGCCAGCCCCCTCGTCCCTGTCCCTCGACTAAGTGCCCAGCGAATGACCAAGGGGAGCCGTGTCACACAGACCCTGGGCATGGGAGGCATGCCCAGGCAGCCCCCAGCAGGCACGGCATGGCCAAGTGCCCAGCGTGAGGCTGCGGTGGGCGTGCCAGCGAGGCCACGGGCGCCCATCACGAGCCAGCCCCCTCATCCCTGTCCATCGACTTAGTGCCCAGCGAGCAAGCCAAGGGAGCCATGTCACAGGGACTCTGGGCACTGGAGGCATGCCCAGGCAGCCCCCAGCAGGCACGGCATGGGCCAAGCGCCCAGCGTGCAGCAGAGGAGGGCGCGCCAGCCAGGCCACAGGCGCCCATCACGAGCCACCCCCTCGTCCCTGTCCCTCGACTAAGTGCCCAGCGAGCGAGCCAGGGGAGCCACGTCGAACAGACCCTGGGCATGAGACGCATGCCCAGGCAGCCCTAAGCAGGCACGGCATGGGCCAAGTGCCCAGTGTGCGGCTGCAGTGGGCACGCCAGCCAGGCCACAGGCGCCCATCGCGAGCCAGCCCCCTCATCGCTGTCCCTCGATTAAGTGCCCAGCGATCGAACAAGGAGAGCTGCGTTGCATGGACCCTGGGCACAGGAGGCATGCTCAGGCAGCCCCCAGCTGGCTTGGCAAGGGCCAAGTGCCCAGCGTGCGGCAGCGACGGGCGCACCAGCAGGGCCACAGGCGCCCCTCGCGAGCCAGCCTCCTCGTCCCTGTCCCTCGACTTCGTACCCAGCGAGTGAGCCAAGGGAGCCGCGTTGCATGGATCCTGGGCATGGGATGCATGCCCCGGCAGCTCCCAGCAGGCACAGCATGGGCCAAGCACCCATAGTGCGGCAGCGGTGGGCGCACCAACCAGGCCACGCGTGCCCATCGCAATCTAGCCCCCTCGTCCCTGTCCCTCGACTTAGTGCCCAGCGAGCGAGCCAGGGGAGCAGTGTCGCACGGACCCTGGGCACGGGAGGCATGCCCAGGCAGCCCCAGCTGGCATGGCATGGGCCAAGTGCCCAGCATGCGGCAGCAGTGGGCGCGCCAGCCAGGCCACAGGCGCCCATCGCGAGCCAGCCCACTCGTCCCTGTCCCTCGACTAAGTGCCAAGCGAGTGAGCCAGGGGAGCTGCGTTGCATGGACCTTGGGAATGGGAGGCATGCCCCGGCAGCCCCCAGCAGGCCCGGCCTGGGCCAAGTGCCCAGCGTGCGGCAGCGGTGGGCGCGTGAGCCAGGCCACCGGCGCCCATCGCGATCCAGCCCCCTCGTCCCTGTCCCTTGACTTCGTGCCCAGCGAGTGAGCCAGGGGATCCGCGTCGCATGGACCCTGGGCACGGGAAGCATTCCCCAGCAGCCCCCAGCAGGCACGGCATGGGCCAAGTGCCCAGAATGCGGCAGCGGTGGGTGTGCCAGACAGGCCACAGGCGCCCATTGCTAGCCAGCCCCCTCGTCCCTGTCCCTCGACTTAGTGCCCAGCGAGTGCTCCAGGGGAATCGCGTCGCATGGACCTGGGCACAGGAGGCATGCCCCGGCAGACCCCAGCTGGCATGGCATGGGCTAAGTGCCCAGCGTGCAGCAGCGGTGGGCGCGCCAGCAGGCCACAGGCGCCAATCGCTAGCCAGCCCCCTCGTCCCTGTCCCTCTACTTAGTTCCCAGCGAGTGAGCCAGGGAAGCCGCGTCGCATGGACCCTGGGCACAGGAGGCATTACCCAGCAGCCCGCAGTAGGCGCGGCATGGGCCAAGTGCCCAGAGTGCAGCAGCGGTGGGCCCACCAGCCAGGTCACGGGCGCCCATCACGATCGAGCCCCCTCGTCCCTGTCCCTCGACATAGTGCCAAGCGAGCGAGCCAGGGGAGCCATGTCGCACGGACCCTGGGCATGGAAGGCATGCCCAGGAAGCCCCAAGCAGGCACGGCAGGGCCAAGGGCCCAGCGTGCGGCAGCGGTGGGTGCGCCAGCCCGGCCACAGGCGCCCATCGCTAGCCAGCCCCCTCGTCCCTGTCCCTCGACTTCGTGCCCAGCGAGTGAGCCAGGGGAGCCATGTCGCATGGACCCTGGGCATGGGAAGTATGCCCCAGCTGACCTCAGCAGGCACGGAATGGGCCAAGTGCCCTGCATGCGGCAGCGGTGGGCGCGCCAGCCAGGCCACAGGTGCCCATCGCCAGCCAGCCCCATCGTCCCTTTCCCTCGACTTAGTGCCCAGCGAGCAAGCCAGGGGAGCCGCGTCACATGGACCCTGGGCACAGGAGGCATGTCCGGGCAGTCCCCAGCTGGCTCGGCAAGGGTCAAGTGCCCAGCGTGCGGCAGCGGCGGGCGCACCAGCAAGGCCACAGGCGCCCCTCGCGAGCCAGCCCCCTCATCCCTGTCCCTCGACTTCATGCCCAGCGAGTGAGCCAGAGGAGCTGCGTTGCATGGATCCTGGGCACGGGATGCATGCCCCGGCAGCTCCCAGCAGGCACAGCATGGGCCAAGCACCCATAGTGCGGCAGCGGTGGGCGCGCCGACCAGGCCACACGCGCCCATCGCGATCCAGCCCCCTCGTCCCTGTCCCTCGACTTAGTGCCCAGCGAGCAAGCCAGTGGAGCAGTGTCGCATGGACCCTGGGCACAGGAGGCATGCCCAGGCAGCCCCAACTGGCATGGCATGGGCCAAGTGCCCAGCATGCGGCAGCAGTGGGCGCGCCAGCCAGGCCACAGGCGCCCATCGCGAGCCAGCCCCCTCGTCCCTGTCCCTCGACTTAGTGCGCAGCGAGCGATCCAGGGGAGCCGCGTCGCATGGACCCTGGGCACGGGTGACATGCCCCGGCATACCCCAGCTGGCACGGCATGGGATAAGTGCCCAGCGTGCAGCAGCGGTGGGCGCGCCAGCCAGGCCATGGGCGCCCATCGCTAGCCAGCCCCCTCGTCCCTGTCCCTCGACTTAGTGCCCAGCGAGCGATCCAGGGGAGCCGCGTCGCATGGACCCTGGGCACGGGTGACATGCCCTGGCAGACTCCAGCTGGCTCGGCAAGGGCCAAGGGCCCAGCGTGCTGCAGCGGCGGGCGCACCAGCAAGGCCACAGGCGCCCCTCGCGAGCCAGCCCCCTCGTCCCTGTCCCTCGACTTAGTGCCCAGCGAGTGAGCCAGAGGAGCTGCGTTGCATGGATCCTGGGCACAGGATGCATGCCCCGGCAGCTCCCAGCAGGCACAGCATGGGCCAAGCACCCATAGTGCGGCAGCGGTGGGCGCGCCAACCAGGCCACGCGCGCCCATCGCGATCCAGCCCCCTCGTCCCTGTCCCTCAACTTAGTGCCCAGCGAGCGAGCCAGGGGAGCAGTGTCGCACGGACCCTGGGCACAGGAGGCATGCCCAGGCAGCCCCAGCTGGCATGGCATGGGCCAACTGCCCAGCATGCGGCAGCAGTGGGCGTGCCAGCCAGGCCACAGGCGCCCATCGCGAGCCAGCCCCCTCGTCCCTGTCCCTCGACTTAGTGCCCAGCGAGCGATCCAGGGGAGCCACGTCGCATGGATCCTGGGCACGGGTGACATGCCCCGGCATACCCCAGCCGGCATGGCATGAGATAAGTGCCCAGCGTGCAGCAGCGGTGGGCGCGCCAGCCAGGCCATGGGCGCCCATCGCTAGCCAGCCCCCTCGTCCCTGTCCCTCGACTTAGTGCCCAGCGAGTGAGCCAGGGGAGCCGCGTCACATGGACCCTGGGCACAGGAGGCATTCCCCGGGAGCCCCAAGCAGGTACGGCATGGACCAAGTGCCCAGAGTGCGGCAGCAGTGGGCGCACCAGCCAGCCCACGGGCGCCCATCACGATCCAGCCCCCTCATCCCTGTCCCTCGACTTAGTGCACAGCGAGCGAGCCAGGGGAGCCACGTCGCACGGACCCTGGGCACGGGAGGCATGCCCAGGCAGCCCCAAGCAGGCACGGCATGGGCCAATTGCCCAGCATGCAATAGCAGTGGGTGCGCCAGACAGGCCACAGGCGCCCGTCGCAATCCAGCCCCCTTGTCCCTGTCCCTCGACTTCGTGCCCAGCGAGGGAGCCAGGGGAGCCGCGTTGCATGGACCCTGGCCATGGGAAGCATGCCCCAGCAGGCCCCAGCAGGCACGGAATGGGCCAAGTGCCCAGCGTGCGGCAGCGGCGGGCGCGCCAGCAAGGCAACAGGTGCCCCTCGCCAGCCAGCCCCCTCATCCCTGTCCCTCAACTAAGATCCCAGCGAGCGAGCCAAGGGAGCCGTGTTGCATGGACCTTGGGCACAGGAGGCATGCCCCAGCAGCCCCCAGAAGACAAAGCATGGGCCAAGTGGCCAGCGTGTGGCAGCAGTGGGTGCGCCAGCCAGGCCACAGGCGCCCATCGCTAGCCAGCCCCCTCGTCCCTGTCCCTCGATTTCGTGCCCAGCGAGTGAGCCAGGGTAGCCGCGTCGCATGGACCCTGCATGCCCACAGCAGCACCCAGCAGGCATGGCATGGGCCAAGTGCCCAGCATGCGGCAGCGGTGGGCGCACCAGCCAGGCCACAGGTGCCCATCGCGAGCCAGCCCCCTCGTCCCTGTCCCTCGACTTCGTGCCCAGCGAGTGAGCCAGGGGAGCCGCGTTGCATGGACCCTGGGCATGGGATGCATGCCCTGGCAGCTCCCAGCAGGCACAGCATGGGCCAAGCACCCATAGTGTGGCAGCGGTGGGCGCACCAACCAGGCCACGCGCGCCCATCGCGATCCCACCCCCTCGTCCCTGTCCCTCGACTTAGAGCCCAGCGAGCGAGCCAGGGGGGCAGTGTCGCATGGACCCTGGGCACGGGAGGCATGCCCAGGCAGCCCCAGCTGGCATGGCATGGGACAAGTGCCCAGCATGCAGCAGCAGTGGGCGCGCCAGCCAGGCCACAGGCGCCCATCTCGAGCCAGCCCCCTCGTCCCTGTCCCTCGACTTAGTGCCCAGCGAGCGATCTAGGGGAGCCGCGTCGCATGGACCCTTGGCACGGGTGACATGCCCTGGCAGACTCCAGCTGGCCTGGCATGGGATAACTGCCCAGCATGCAGCAGCGGTGGGCGCGCCAGCCAGGCCATGGGCGCCCATCGCTAGCCAGCCCCCTCGTCCCTGTCCCTCGACTAAGATCCCAGCGAGCGAGCCAGGGGAGCCGCGTCGCATGGACCTTGGGCACGGGAGGCATGCCCAGGCAGCCCCCAGAAGACACAGCAAGGGCCAAGTGGCCAGCGTGCGGCAGCGGTGGGTGCGCCAGCCAGGCCACAGGCGCCCATCGCTAGCCAGCCCCCTCGTCCCTGTCCCTCGACTTCGTGCCCAGCGAGTGAGCCAGGGGAGCCGCGTCGCATGGACCCTGGGCATGGGAAGCGTAACCCAGCAGACCCCAGCAGGCACGAAATGGGCCAAGTGCCCAGCATGTGGCAGCGGTGGGAGCGCCAGCCATGCCACGGGTGCCCACCGCAATCCAGCCCCCTCGTCCCCGTCCCTCGACTTAGTGCCCAGCGAGCGAGCCAGGGGAGCCACGTCGCATGGACCCTGGGCTCATGAGGCATGCCCAGGCAGCGCCCAGCAGGCTCAGCATGGGCCAAGTGCCCAACGTGTGACAGCGGCGGGCGCGCCAGCAAGGCCACAGGCTCCCCTCGTGGGCCGGCCCCCTCATCCCTGTAACTCGACTAAGTTCCCAGCGAGCGAGCCAGGGGAGCCATGTTGCATGGACCTTGGGCATGTGAGGCATGCCCCGGCAGCCCCCAGCAGGCACGGCATGGGCCAAGTGCCCAGCGTGCGGCCGCGGTGGGCGCGTGAGCCAGGCTCCCTCGTCCCTGTCCCTCGACTTTGTGCCCAGTGAGCGAGCCAGAGGAGCCGCATCGCATGGACCCTGGGCACGGGAGGCATGCCCCAGCAGACCCCAGCAGGCACGGAATGGGCCAAGTGCCCAGCGTGCGGCAGCGTTTGGCGCGCCAGCCAGGCCATAGGCACCCATCGCGAGCCAGCCCCCTCATCCCTGTCCCTTGACTTAGTGCCCAGCGAGCGAGCAAGGGGAGCCGCATCGCATGGACCCTGGGCACGGGAGGCATGCCCCGGCAGCACCCAGCAGGCACAGCATGGGCCAAGTTCCCAGCGTGCGGCAGCGGTGGGCGCACCAGCCAGGCCACAAGCGCCCATCGCGAGCCAGCCCCCTCGTCCCTGTCCTTCGACTTAGTGCCAGGCGAACGAGCCAAGGGAGCCACGTCGCACGGACCCTGGGCACGGGAGGCATGCCCAGGCAGGCGCTAGCAGGCACGGCTTGGGCCAAGTGCCAAGCGTGCGGCAGCGGTGGGCGCACCAGCCAGGCCACGGGCGCCCATCGCGAGCTAGCCCCCTCATCCATGTCCCTCGAATTAGTGCCCAGCGAGCGAGCCAGGGGAGCCGCATCGCTTGGAACCTGGGCACGGGAGGCATGCCCCAGCAGCACCCAGTAGGCACGGCATGGGCCAAGTGCCCCGCATGCGGCAGCGGTGGGCGCGCCAGCCAGGCCACAGGCGCCCATCGCGAGCCAGCCCCCTCGTCCCAGTCCCTCAACTTAGCGCCCAGCGAGCAAGCCAGGGGAGATGTGTCACATGGATCCTGGGCACGGGAGGCATGCCCGAAAGATACGCGGCAGGCACGGCATGGGCCAAGTGCCCAGCGTGCGGCAGCGGTGGGCGCGCCAGCCAGGCCATGGCCACCCATTGCGAGCCAGCCCCCTCATCCCTGTCCCTCAACTTAGTGCCCAGCGAGCGAACCAGGAGAGCCGCGTCGCACAGACCCTTGGCACAGCAGGCATGCCAAGGCAGTCCCCAGCAGGCTCGGGGTGGGCCAAGTGCCCAGCGTGCGGCAGCGGTGGGCGTGCCAACCTGGCCACCGGCGCCTATCGCGAGCCAGCCCCCTCGTCCCAGTCCCTCAACTTAGTGCCCAGCGATCGAGCCAGGGAGCCGCGTTGCATGGATCCTGGGCATGGGAGGCATGCCCCAGCAACTCGCAGTAGGCACGGCATGGGCCAAGTGCTCAGTGTGCGGCAGCGGTGGGCGCGCCAGCCAGGCCATGGGCGCCCATTGCGAGCTAGCCCCCTCATCCCAGTCCCTCGACTAAGTGCCCAGCGAGCGAGCCAGGCGGTCTGCGTCGCACGGACCCTGGGCACAGGCGGCACGCCCAGGTAGCCCCCAGCAGGCACGGCATGGGCTTCTCGCCCAGCGTGAGCCAGCGGTGGGCGCGCCAGCTAGGCCGCGGGCGCCCATCGCGAGCTAGCCCCAACGTCCCTCTCTCTCGACTTAGTGCCCAGCGAGCAAGCCAGGGCGGCCTCATCGCTTGGGCCCTGGGCATGGGTGGCATGCCCAGGCAGCCCTCAGCAGGCACAGCATGGGCTGCTCACCCAGTGTGCGGCAGCGGTGGGCGCGCCAGCCAGGCTGCGGGGGCCCATCGCGAGCCAGCCCCAACGTCCCTGTCACTCGACTAAGTGCCCAGCGAGCAAGCCAGGGGGCAGCGTCACACGGACACCGGGCATGGGTGGCACGCCCAGGCAGCGCCCAGCAGGCACGGCATGGGCTGCTCGCCCAGCATGTGGCAGCGGTTGGCACATCAGCCTGGCCACGGGCGCCCATAGCGAGCCAGCCCCCACGTCCCAGTCCCTCAACTAAGTGCCCAGCGAGCGAGCCAGGGGGGCCGCGTCGCATGGACCCTGGGCATGGGTGGCACGCCCAGGAAGCCCCCAGCAGGCATGGCATGGGCTGCTCGCCCAATGTGCGGCAGCGGTGGGTGCGCTAGCCAGGCCACGGGCGTCCATCGCGAGCCAGCCCCCTCGACTGACTGCCCAGCGTGCAAGCCAGGGGTGCCACGTCGCACGGACCCTGGGAACAGGTGGCACGTCTAGGCAGCCCCTAGCAGGCACGGCATGGGCCAAGTGCCCAGCGTGCGGCAGCGGTGGGTGCGCCAGCCAGGCCACAGGCGCCCATCGCGAGCCAGCCCCCTCGTCGCTGTCCTTCGACTTAGTGCTAGGCGAACGAGCCAAGGGAGCCACGTCGCATGGACCCTGGGCACGGGAGGCATGCCCAGGCAGGCGCTAGCAGGCACGGCTTGGGCCAAGTGCCAAGCGTGCGGCAGCGGTGGGCGCACCAGCCAGGCCACGGGCGCCCATCGCGAGCTAGCCCCCTCATCCATGTCCCTCTAATTAGTGCCCAGCGAGTGAGCCAGGGGAGCCGCATCGCTTGGAACCTGGGCACGGGAGGCATGCCCCAGCAGCACCCAGCAGGCACGGCATGGGCCAAGTGCCCCGCATGCGGCAGCGGTGGGCGCGCCAGCCAGGCCACAGGCGCCCATCGCGAGCCAGCCCCCTCATCCCTGTCCCTCGACTAAGTTCCCAGTGAGCGAGCCAGGGGGGCCGCGTCGCACTGACCCTGGGCACGGGTGGCACGCCCAAGCAGCGCCCAGCAGGCACGGCATGATGAGCTGGGATGCGGCTACACAAGCTCGACGGTGTGGGCGGCGAAGCTAACGATGATGCAAGCTATGTGAGGGCCAAATCGCTAACTGGATTTTGAGCATGTGGAGTGCTTCATCGCAGGCCCTCGAGGCGGCAGATGCAAGGCTAAATCCCGATGCCCAGGCTTGCCTTGGCGGACTCATTGCGCAGCGCGATCGACGACATGATCGTCGATTGTTAGCAACAAGCGAGCCACACGCCAGCCTGGGCACCCCTGCTTCCAAGGCCTCATCGGTGGGAAAAACGTGGGCATCGAAGCGAGAATAATCATGGGATAATGAGCTGGGATGTGGCTAGACAAGCTCAATGGTGTGGGCGACGAAGCTAATGATGACGCATGCTATGCGAAGGCCAAATCGTTGGGGGGATTTCAAGCATGCAGAGTGCTTTGTCGCAGGCCCTCGAGACGGTGGACGCGGGGTTGGATCTCGATGCTCAGGCTTGCCTAGAAGCAGACTTGTTACGCAGAGCGATCGACGACACGATCGTCGCCCGTTAGCAACCAGCGAGCCACAAGGCTAGCTTGGGCACATTGTGACATCCCTGCTGCCAAGGCCTTATCGGTGGTCCCTTGCCATTGAAGAATGGTCCCTTGCTATTGAAACAATTTCACGCTTAGTGGCTTGGGTGCGGCGGCACACGATGACCTGCATGATCGATGGGCCTTTCACTAGTCAGCTAACGGCTCGTTTGGTGTTGTTGCTGCCCATTTGTACGTACGGTGTGTGAGTGGTGATCTAGTCGTGCGCGTTGGCAGGCTCCATGCTCTCGCATCGAACTATCGACTAGCACGTCGCTTCAAGCTCGACCCTGAGCCATACGTTGGCGTTTCGTGGGTGACATCGAGACCCTATGTTGCGTGCCTTCACAAATGGAATTTGATGATTTGAGTCGGTTTTCTTTGCACCATGTCCCTCATGGGCATGGGTGGAAACCTAAGCCGAGCCTCGTGCTCCAAGTGCGGCTTGATTTGGCATGCGGCTGCTTTGGTACACGAGAGATCGGTTGTCCCCTCGGGTGTAAAAAGTATTGCGACAGGAGTGGCCTCGGCCTCTGCCTATCAAAGCGAAAGCATTTGTCCCACATCCCATCGATTTTGAACGACGACAACGAAAGCTTTGGCTTAGCAAGCCTTGCAGCATGCTTCGGTCTTAGTTAGCGTGGCGTCTCGAAGGATGCTACCTGGTTGATCCTGCCAGTAGTCATATGCTTGTCTCAAAGATTAAGCCATGCATGTGTAAGTATGAACTAATTCAGACTATGAAACTGCGAATGGCTCATTAAATCAGTTATACTTTGTTTGATGGTACCTACTACTCGGATAACCATAGTAATTCTAGAGCTAATACGTGCAACAAACCTCGACTTCTGGAAGGGGCGCATTTATTAGATAAAAGGTCAACGCGGGCTTCGCCCGTTGCTCTGATGATTCATGATAACTCGATGGATCGCGAGGCCATCGTGCCGGCGACGCATCATTCAAACTTCTGCCCTATCAACTTTCGATGGTAGGATAGTTGCCTACTATGGTGGTGACAGGTGACGGAGAATTAGGGTTTGATTCTAGAGAGGGAGCCTGAGAAACGACTACCACATCCAAGGAAGGTAGCAGGCACGCAAATTACCCAATCCTGACACGGGGGGGTAGTGACAATAAATAACAATACCGGCCTTTTCGAGTCTGGTAATTGGAATGAGTACAATCTAAATCCCTTAACAAGGATCCATTGGAAGGCAAGTCTGGTGCCAGCAGCAGCGGTAATTCCAGCTCCAATAGTGTATATTTAAGTTATTGCAGTTAAAAAGCTCGTAGTTGGACCTTGGGATGGGTCGGCCGGTCCGCCTACGGTGTGCACCGGTTGGCTCATCCCTACTATCGACGATGCGCTCTTGGCCTTAATTGGCCGGGTCGTGCCTTCAGTGCTATTACTTTTAAGAAATTAGAGTGCTCAAAGCAAGCCTACGCTCTGAATACATTAGCATGGGATAACATCATAGGATTTCGA
>JAJFZO010000583.1:277500-290000 GCA_021397835.1 Moringa oleifera
GCGTGCGGCAGCGGTGGTTGCACCAGCTAGGCCACAGGCGCCCATCACGACCCAGCCCCCTCGTGCCTGTCCCTTGATTTTGTGCCAGCCTAACAAGCCAAGCGAGCCACGTCGCACGGACCCTGGGCTCGGGAGGCATGCCCAGGCAGGCGCCAGGAGGCACGACTTGGGCCAAGTGCCAAGCGTGCGGCAGCGGTGGGCGCACCAGCCAGGCCACGAGCGCCCATCGCCAGCTAGCCCCCTGATCCCAGTCCCTCGACTTATTGCCCAGCGAGCGAGCCAGGGGAGCCGCGTCGCGCGGACCTTCAGCATGGGAGGCATTCCCAAGAAGGCCCCAGCAGGCACAGCTTAGGCCAAGTACCCAGCGTGCGGTAGTGGTGGGCGCGCCAGCCAGGCCACGGGTGCCGATCGCGAGCAAGCCCCCTCGTCCCTGTCCCTCAACTTAGTACCCAGCGAGCGAGCCAAGGGAGCCGCGTCGCATGGACCCTGAGAATGGGGGGAATGCTCAGGCAGTCCCCAGCAGGCTCGGCCGGGGCCAAGTGCCTAGTGTGTGGCAGCGGTAGGCACGCGAGCCAGGCCACAAGCGCCCATCGCGAGCCAGCGCCCTCATCCCTGTCCGTCGACTAAGTACCTACCGAGCGAGCCAGGGGAGAGGTGTCGCGTGGACCCTGGGAACGGGAAGCATGCCCCGGCAACACCCAGTAGGCATGGCATGCGCCAAGTGCCCTGCGTGCGGCAGCGGTGGGCGCGCCAGCCAGGCCATGGGCGCCCATCGCGAGCCAACCCCCTCATCCCTGTCCCTCGACTTAGTGCCCAGTGACCAAGCGAGGGGAGCCGCGTTGCATGGACCCTAGGCACGTGAAACATACCTAGGCAGTCCCCAGCAGGCTCGGCATGGGCCAAGTGCCCAGCAAGCGAGCCAGGGAAGACGTGTCGCGTGGACCCTGGCACGGGAAGCATGCCCCGACAGCACCCAGCTGGCACGGCATGGGCCAAGTGCCCTGCGTGCGGCAGTGGTGGGCACGCTAGCCAGGCCACAGGCGCCCATCGCGAGCCAGCCCCCTCGTCCCTGTCCCTCGACCTAATGCCCAGCAATCAAGCCAGAAGAGTCAGGTCGCACGGACCCTGGGCATGGGAAGCATCCGAGGCAATCCCCGCAGGCTCGGCATGGGTCAAGTGCCCAGTGTGCGACAACGGTGGGCGCGCCAGCTAGGCCACAAGCTCCCATCGCGAGACAGGCCCCTCGTCCCTGTCCCACGACCTAGTGCCCAGCGAGCGAGCCAGGGAAGCTGCGTCGCATGGACTCTAGGCACGGGAGGCACGGCATGGGCAATGTGCCCAGCGTGCGGCAGCGGTGGGAGCAGCAGCCAGGCCACTAGCGCCCATCGCGAGCCAGCCCCCTCGTCCATGTACCTCGACTTAGTGCCAGGCGAACGAGCCAGAGGTGTTGCATCGCACGGACCCTGGGCACAGGAGTTATGCCCCGGCAGCACCCAGCAGGCACAGTATGGGCCAAGTTCCCAGCGTGCGGCAGCGGTGGTTGCACCAACCAGGCCACAGGCGCCCATCGCGACCTAGCCCCCTCGTCCTTGTCCCTCGATTTTGTGCCTGCCGAACAAGCCAAGCGAGCCGCGTTGCACGGACCCTGGGCTCGGGAGGCATGCCCAAGCAGGCGCCAGGAGGCACGGCTTGGGCCAAGGGTCAAGAGTGCGGCAGCGGTGGGCGCACCAGCCAGGCCGCGGGCGCCCATCGCGAGCTAGCCCCCTCATCGCACGGACCTTTAGCATGGGAGGCATTCCCAAGAAGGCCCCAGCAGGCACGGCTTGGGCCAAGTGCCCAGCATGCGGTAGCCATGACACAGGTGCCGATCGCGAGCCAGCCCCCTCGTCCCTGTCCCTCGACTTAGTGCCCACCGAGCGAGCCAAGGGAGCCGCCTCGCATGGACCCTGGGCATGGGAGGAATGCCCAGGCAGCCCCCATTAGGCACGATAGGGCCAAGTGGCCAACATGCGGCATCGGTGGGCGCGCCAGCCAGGCCACAGGCGCCCATCGCGAGCCAGCCCCCTCGTCCCTGTCCCTCGACTTAGTGCCCAGCGAGCAAGCCAGGGGAGCCGCGTCGCATGGACCCTAGGCACGTGATGAAATGCCCCGGCAGCCCCCAGATGGCACGGCATGGGCCAAGTGCCCAGCGCGCGGCAGCGGTGGGCACGCTAGCGAGGCCACAGGCGCCCATAGTGAGCCAGCCCCCTCGTCCCAGTCCCTCAACTTAGTGCCCAGCGAACGAGCCAAAAGAGCCGCGTTGCAAGGATCCTGGGAGCGGGAGGCATGCCCCAGCAACCCGCAGCAGGCTTGGCATGGGCCAAGTGCCCAGCGTGCGGCAGCGGTGGGTGCACTAGCCAGGCCATGGGCGCCCATCGCGAGCCAGCCCCCTCATCCCTGTCCCTCGACTTAGTGCCCAGCGAGCGAGCCAAGGGAGCCGCGTCGCATGGACCCTAGGCATGGGAGGCATGCCCAGGGAGTCCCCAGCAGGCTCGACAGGGGCCAAGTGCCCAGTGTGTGGCAGCGGTGGGCGCGCCAGCCAGGCCACAGGCGCCCATCGCGAGCCAGCGCCCTCGTCCCTGTCCGTCAACTAAGTGCCTAGCGAGCGAGCCAGGGAGACGTGTGGCGTGGACCCTAGGAACAGGAAGCATGCCACGGCAACACCCAGCAGGCACGGCATTGGCCAAGTGCCCTGCGTGCGGCAGCGGTGGGCGCGCCAGCCAGGCCACAGGCGCCCATCGCGAGCCAGCCCCTTCGTCCCTGTCCCTCGACCGAGAGCCCAGCGAGCGAGCAAGAAGAGCCGCGTCGCATGGAGTCTGGTCACGGGAGGCATGCCCAGGCAGTCCCCAGCAGGCCCGGCATGGGTCATGTGCCCAGCGTGCGGCAGAGGTGGTCACGCCAGCTAGGCCACAAGCGCCCATCGCGAGCCAGCCCCCTCGTCCCTGTCTCTCGACTAAGTGCCCAGCGAGGGAGCCAGGGGACCCGCGTCGCATGCACCCTGGGCACGGGAGGCATGCCTCGGACACCCCCAGCAGGAACTGCGTGTGCCAAGTGCCCAGCGTGCGGCAGCGGTGGGCGCGCCAGCCAGGCCACGGGCGCCCAAACTCGAGGGAGCCCCCACGTCCCTGTCCCTTAACTAAGTGCCCAGCGAGCGTGCCAGGGGAGCCGCATCGCATTGACCCTGGGCACGAGAGGCATGCCCCAGCAGCCCCCAGAAGGCACGCCATGGGCCAAGTGCCCAGCGTGCGGCAGCGGAGGGCGCGCCAGCCAGGCCACAGGCGCCCATCGCGAGCCAGCCCCCTCGTCCCTGTCTCTCGACTAAGTGCCCAGCGAGCGAGCCAGGGGAGCCGCGTCGCATGGACCCTGGGCACGGGAGGCATGCCTCGGACGGCCCCAGCAGGAATGGCATGGGCCAAGTGCCCAGCGTGTTGCAACGGTGGGCGCGCCAGCCAGGCTACGGGCGCCCATCACGAGCCAGCCCCCTCTTCCCTGCCCCTCGACTGACTGCCCAGCGTGCGAGCAAGGGGTGCCGCGTTGTATACACCCTGGGCATGGGTTGCACGCCCAGGCAGCCCCAAGCAGGAATAGCATGGGCTTCTCGCCCAGCATGCGGCAGCTGTGGGCGCGCCAGCCAGGCCACGGGCGCCTATCGCGAGCCAGCCCCCACGTCCCTGCCCCTCGACTAAGTGCCCAGCGAGTGATCCAAGGGGGCCGCGACGCACTGACCCTGGGCACGGGAAGCATTTTGCAGCAGTCCCCAGCAGGCACGGCATCGGCCAAGTGCCCAGCGTGCGGCGACGGTGGGCGCGCCAGCCAGTCCACGGGCGCCCATCGCAAGCCAGCCCTCTCGTCCCTGTCCCTCGACTGAGTAACCAGCGAGTGAGCTAGGAGAGCCGCGTCGCAAGTACCCTGGTCATGGGGGGCATGCCCCAGCAGGCCCCAGCAGGCACGGCATGGGTCCATTACCCAGCATGCGGCAGCAGTGGGCGCACCAGCCAGGGCACAGGCGCCCATCGCGAGCCAACCCCCTCATCCCTGTCCCTCGACTTAGTGCCCAGCGAGCAAGCCGGGAGAGTCGCATCGCATGGACCCTGGGCACGGGACGCATGCCCCAGCAGCACCCAACAGGAACGGCATGGGCAAAGTGCCCAGCGTACGGCAGCGGTGGGCGCGCTTGCCAGGCCACGGGCGCCCATCGCGAGCCAGCCCCCTCATCCCTGTCCCTCGACTGATTGCCCAGCGTGCGAGCAAGGGGTGCCGCGTCGTATACACCCTGGGCATGGGTGGCACGCCCAGGCAGCCCCAAGCAGGAACGGCATGGGCTTCTCACCCAGCATGCGACAGCGGTGGGCGCGCCAGCCAGGCCACGAGCGCCTATCACGAGCCAACCCCCACGTCCCTGCCCTCGGTAAGTGCCCAACGAGCGAGCCAAAGGGCCCGCGACGCATGGACCTTGGGCACGGGAAGCATTCACCGGCAGTCCCGAGCAGGCACGGCATCGGTCAAGTGCCCAACGTGCGGGGGCGGTGGGCGCGCCGCCCAAGCTACAGGCGCCCATCGCGAGCCAGCCCCCTCATCCCTGTCCCTCGACTTAGTGCCCAGCGAGCGAGCCGAGAGAGCCGCATCGCATGGACCCTGGGCACGGGACGCATGCGCCAGAGCACCCACCAGGCACGGCATTGGCCAAGTTCCCAGCATGCGGCAGCGGTGGGCGCGCCAGCCAGGCCACGGGCGCCTATCGCGAGCCAGCCCCCTCTTCTCTGCCCCTCGACTAACTGCCCAGCGTGCGAGCAAAGGGTACCGCTTTGTATACACCCTGGGCATGGGTGGCACGCCCAGGCAGCCCCAAGCAGGAACAGCAAGGGCTTCTCGCCCAGCATGCGGCAGCGGCGGGCGCGCCAGCCAGGCCGCGGGCACCCATCGGGCGCGCCCCAGCGAGCGAGCCAAGGAGGCCGTGCCAGGCCCTAGGCGGGCAGTCCCATCACGGCATCGGCTAAGTGCCAGCCCCCGCCAGCCAGTCCACGGGCTCCCTGTCCCTCGACTAGTGCCCAGCGAGTGAGCCAGGAGCCGCGTCGCATGGACCCTGGGCACGGGGGGTGCCCAGCGTGCCCCGCGCCAGCCAGCCACGGGCGCCCATCGCAGCCAGCCCCTTCGTCCCTGTCCCTCGACGCCCAGCGATGGGCCGCGTCGCATTACCCCCCGGCAGTGCAGGCACGGCATGGGCCAATGCCCAGCGCGCGCCAGCCAGGCCACAGGCGCGCATCGCGAGCCTGCCCCCTCATCCCTGTCCCTCGATGATTGCCCAGCGTGCGAGCAAGGGGTGCCGCGTCGTATACAGCCTGGGCATGGGTGGCACGCCCAGGCAGCCCCAAGAAGGAACAGCAAGGGTCAAGTGTCCAGCGTGCGGCAGCGGTGGGCGCGCCAGCCAGGCCACAGGCGCCCATCGCGATCCAACCCCCACGTCCCTGTCCCTCGACTAAGTGCCCAGCGAGCGATCCAGAGGAACCGCATCACATGGACCCTTGGCATGGGCGGCGTGCCTCGGCAGCCCCCAGCAGGCATGGCATGGGCCAAGTGCCCAACGTGCGGCAACGGTGGGCACAACAGTCGAGCCACAGGCGCGCTTCGCGAGCTAACCCCCTCATCCTTGTCCCTCGACCGAGAGCCCAGCGAGCGAGCAAGAAGAGCTGCGTCGCACAGAGCCTGGGCACGGAAGGCATGCCCAGGCAGTCCCCAGCAGGCCCAGCATGGTTCATGTGCCCAGCGCGCGTCAACGGTGGGCGCGCCAGCAAGGCCACAGGCGCCCATCGCGAGCTAGCCCCCTCGTCCCTGTCTCTTGACTAACTGCCCAGCGAGCGAGCCAGGGGAGCCGCATCACATGGACCGTGGGAATGGGAAGTATTCCCCAGCAGTCCCCAGCAGGCACAGCATCGGCCAAGTGCTCAGCGTGCGGCGGCGGTGGGCGCATCGCCCAGGCCACAGGCGTCCATCGCGAGCCAGCCCCCACGTCCCTGTCCCTCGACTGAGTGCCCAGCGAGTGAGCCAGGGGAGCCATGTCACAAGGACCCTGGGCGCGGGAGGCATGCCCAGGCAGCCCCCAGCAGGCACGGCATGGGCCAATTACCCAGCGTGCAGCAGCAGTGGGAGCGCAAGACAAGCAACAGACGCCCATATCGAGCCAGCCCCCTCATCCCTGTCCCTCGACTTAGTGCCCATTGAGTGAGCCGGGAGAGCCGCATTGCATGGACCCTAGGCACGGGACGCGTGCGCCAGCAGCACCCAGCAGGAACGGTATGGGCCAAGTGCCCAGCGTGCGGCAGCGGTGGGCACGCCTGCCAGGCCACGGGCGCCCATCTCGAGCCAGCCCCCTCGTCCCTGACCCTCGACTTAGTGCCCAGCGAGTAGGCCAGTTGAGCCGCATCAGCTGGACCCTGGGCATGGGACACATGCCTCGACCAAGTGCCCAGCGTGCTGCAGCTGTGGGCGCCCGAGCCAGGCCACGGGCGCCCATCGCGATCCAGCCCCCATGTCCCTGTCCCTCGACTAAATGCCCGGCGAGCGATCCAGAGGAGCCGCATCGCATGGACTCTGGGCACAGGAGGCATCCCCAGGCAGTCCCCAGCAGGCCCGGCATGGGTCAAGTGCCCAGCGCGCAGCAGTGGTGGCCGCGGCAGCAAGGCCACAGGCGCCCATCGCGAGCCAGCCCCCTCGTCCCTGTCTCTCGACTAAGTGCCCAGCGAGCGAGCCGGGAGAGCCGCATCTCATGGACCCTTGGCACGGGACGCATGCGCCAGTAGCACCCAGGAGGCATAGCATGGGCCAAGTTCCCAGCGTGCGGCAGCGGTGGGCGCGCCAGCCAGGCCACGGGCGCCCATTATGAGCCAGCCCCCTCTTCCCTGTCCCTCGACTTAGTGCCCAGCGAGTGAGCCAGGAGAGCCGCATCGCATGGATCCTGGGCACGGAACGCATGCCCTGCACCACCCAGCAGGCACGGCATGGGCCAAATTCCCAATGTGCGGCAGCGGTGGGCACGCCAGCCAGGCCACAGGCGCCCATCGCGAGCCAACCCCCTCTTCCCTGTCCCTCGACTTAGTGCCCAGCGAGCGAGCAGGGAGAGCCGCATCGCATGGACCCTGGGCACGGGACGCATGCGCCAGCGGCACCCAGCAGGCACGGCATGGGCCAAGTGCCCAGTGTGCGGCACCGGTGGGCGCGCCAGCTAGGCCACGGGCGCCCATCGCGATCCAGCCCCCACGTCCTTGTCCCTCGACTAAGTGCCCAGCGAGCGATCCAGAGGTACCGCATCACAGGGACCCTGGGCACGGGAGGCATGCCCTGGCAGCCCCCAGCAGGCACGGCATGGGCCAAGTGCCCAACGTGCGGCACCGGTGGGCACGCCAGCAAGGCCACAGGCGCCCATCGCGAGCTAGCCCCCTCGTCCCTGTCTCTCGACTAAGTGCCCAGCGAGCAAGCCAGGGGAGCCGCATCACATGGACCCTGGGAACGGGAAGCACTCCCCAGCAGTCCCCAGCAGGCACAGCATCGGCCAAGTGCTCAGCGTGTGGCAGCGGTGGGCGCGCCGCCCAGGCCACAGGCGCCCATCGCGAGCCAGTCCCCTCGTCCCTGTCCCTCGACTGAGTGCCCAGCGAGTGAGCCAGGGAGCCATGTCACAAGGACCCTGGGCGCGGGAGGCATGCCCCGGCAGCCCCCAGCGGGCATGGCCTGGGCCAATTACCCAGCGTGCGGCAGCAGTGGAAGCGCAAGCCAGGCAACAGACGCCCATCGCGAGCCAGCTCCCTCATCCCTGTCCCTCGACTTACTGCCCGGTAAGCGAGCCAGGGGAGCCGCATCGCATGGACCCTGGGCACGGGACGCATGCGCCAGCAGCACCCAGTCGGCACGGCAAGGGCCAAGTTCACACCGTGCGGCAGCGGTGGGCGCGCCAGCCAGGCCACAGGCGCCCATCTCGAGCCAGCTCCCTCTTCCCTGCCCCACGACTGACTGCCCAGCGTGCGAGCAAGGGGTGCCGCGTCGTATACACCCTGGGAATGGGTGGCACGCCCAGGCAGCCCCAAGCAGGAATGGCATGGTCTTCTCGCCCAGCATGTGGCAGCGGTGGGCGCGCCAGCTAGGTAGCGGGCGCCTATCGCGAGCCAGCCCCCACGTCCCTGTCCCTCGACTAAGTGCCCAGCGAGCGAGCCAAGGGGGCCGCGACGCACAGACCCTGGGAACAGGAAGAATTCCCCGGCAGTCCCCTGCAGGCACGGCATCGGCCAAGTGCCCAGCATGCGGCGGCGGTGGGCGCGCCAGCCAGTCCACGAGTGCCCATCACGAGCCAGCCCCCTCGTCCCTGTCCCACTACTGAGTGCCCAGCGAGTGAGTTAGGGGAGCCGCGTCGTAAGTACCCTGGGCACGGAGGGCATGCCCCGACAGCCCCCAGCAGGCACGGCATGGGCTAATTACCCAGCGTGTGGCAGTAGTGGGCGCGCCAGCCAGGCCACAGGCGCCCATCGCGAGCCAGCCCCCTCATTCCTGTCCCTCGACTTAGTGCCCAGCGAGCAAGCCGAGAGAGCCGCCTCGCATGGACCCTGGGCACGGGACGCATGCACCAGCAGCAACCAGCAGGAACGGCATGGGCCAAGTGCCCAACGTGCGGCGGCGGTGGGCGCGCCTGCCAGGCCACGGGCCCCCATCGTGAGCCAGCCCACTCGTCCCTGTGCCTCGACTTAGTGCCCAGCGAGTGGGCCAAGGGAGCCACGTCAGCTGGACCTTTGGCACGGGACACATGCCTTGGACGCCCCAAGCAGGAACGGCATGGGCCAAGTGCCCAGCGTGCGGAAGCGGTGGGCGCGCCAGCCAGGCCATGGTCGCCCATCGCGATCCAGCCCACAAGTCCCTGTCCCTCGACTAAGTGCCCAGCGAGCGATCCAGAGGAGCCGCATCGCATGGACTCTGGGCACGGGAGGCATGCCCCATCAGCCACCAACAGGCACGTGATGGGCCAAGTGCCCAACATACGGCAGCGGTGAGCGCGCCAGCCAAGCCAAAGGCGCCATTCGCGAGCCAGCCCCCTCGTCCCTGCCCCTCGACCGAGAGCCCAGTGAGCGAGCAAGAAGAGCCACATCGCACGGACCCTGGGCACGGGAGGCATCCCCAGGCAGTCCCCAGCAGGCCCAGCATGGTTCATGTGCCCAGCGCGCAGTAGCGATGGCCGCGGCAGCAAGGCCACAGGCGCCCATCGCGAGCCAGCCCCCTTATCCCTGCCCCTCGACTAAGTGCCCAGAGCGATCCAGCGGAGCCGCATCACATGGACTCTGGGCATGGAAGGCATGCCCCGGTAGCCCCCAGCAGGCACGGAATGGGCCAAGTGCCCAACGTGCGGCAGCGGTGGGCGCGCCAGCCAGGCCCCAAGCGCCATTCGCGAGCCAGCCCCCTCATCCCTGTCCCTCGACCAAGAGCCCAGTGAGCGAGCAAGAAGAGCCGCATCGCACGGACCCTGGGCACGGGAGGCATCCCCAGGCAGTCCCCAGCAGGCTCGGCATGGGTCATGTGCCCAGCGTGCAGTAGCGGTGGCCGCGGCAGCAAGGCCACAGGCGCCCATCTTCAGCCAGCCCCAACGTCCCTGTCTCTCGACTAAGTGCCCAGCGAGCGAGCCAGGGGAGCCGCATCACATGGACCCTAGGATCGGGAAGCATTCCCCAACAGTCCCCAGCAAGCACGGCATCGGCCAAGTGCTGAGCGTGCAGCGGCGGTGGGCGCGCCGCCCAGGCCACAGGCGCCCATCGCGAGCCAGCCCCCTCGTCCCTGTCCCTCGACTGAGTGCCCAGCGAGTGAGCCAGGGGAGCCGTGTCATAAGGACCCTTGGCATGGGAGGCATGCCCCGGCAGCCCCCAGCAGGAATGGCATGGGCCAATTACCCAGCATGCGACAACAGTGTGCGCACAAGCCAGGCAACAAGCGCCCATCGCGAGCCAATCGGGAGAGTTGCATCCCATGGACCCTATTCACGGGACGCATGCGCCAACAGCACCCAGCAGGCACGGCATGGGCCAAGTTCCCACCGTGCGGCAGCGGTGGGCGCACCAGCCAGGCCACGGGCGTCTATCCCGAGCCAGCTCCCTCTTCTCTGCCCCTCGACTGACAGCCCAGCGTGCGAGCAAGGGGAGCCGCGTTGTATACACCCTGGGAATGGGTGGCACGCCCAGGCAGCCCCAAGCAGGAACGGCATGGGCTTCTCGCCCAGCATGTGGCAGCGGTGGGCGAGCGAGCCAGCCCCCTCGTCCCTGTCCCTCGACTAAGTGCCCAGCGAGCGAGCCAAGGGGGCCGCGACGCACAGACCCTGGGAACAGGAAGCATTCCCCGGCAGTCCCCAGCAAGCACGGCATCTGCCAAGTGCCCAGCGAGCGAGCCGGGAGAGCCACATCGCATGGACCCTGGGCACGGAACGCATGCGCCAGCAGCACCCAGCAGGCACGGCATGGGCCAAGTTCCCAGCGTGAGGCAGCGGTGGGCAAACCAGCCAAGCCACAGTCACCCATTGCGAGACAGCCCCCTCATCCCTCTCCCTAGAATTAGTGCCCGACGAGCGAGCCAAGGGAGCCACGTCGCATGGACCCTGGGCATGGAAGGCATGCCCAGGCAGGCCCCAGCAGGCATGGCATGAACCAAGTGCCCAGCGTGCGGCAGCAGTGGGCGCGCCAGCTCGACCACAGGCGCCCATCACTAGCCAGCCCCCTCGTCCCTGTCCCTCGACTTAGTGCCTAGCGAGTGAGCCAGGAGAGCCGCGTCACATTGACACTGGGCACGGGAGGCATTCCCCGGCAGCCCTAAGCAGGTACAGTATGGGCCAAGTGCCCAGCGTGTGGCTGCGGTGGGTGCGCCAGCCAGGCAACTGGCGCCCATCTCGTTCCAGCCCCCTCGTCCCTGTCCCTCGACTTAGTGCCCAGCGAGCGATCCAAGGGAGCCGCATCGCATGGAACCTAGGCACGGGAAGCTTGCCCCGGCAGCCCCCAGCAGGCATGGAATGGGCCAAGTGCCCAGCAAGCGGCAGCGGTGGGCGCGCCAGCCAGGCCACGGGCGCCCATCGCTAGCCGGCCCGCTCGTCCCTATCCCTCGACTTAGTGCCCAGCGAGTGACACAGGGGATCCGCGTTAAATGGAATCTGGGCATGGGAGGCATGCCCTGGCAGCCTCCAGCAGGCATGGCATGGGCCAAGTGCCTAGCTTGCGGCAGCGGTGGGCGCGCTAGCCAGGCCACGGGCGCACATCGCGATCCAGCCCCCTCATCCCTGTCCCTCGACATAGTGCCCAGCGAGTGAGCCAGGGGAGCCGCGTCGAATGGACCCTGAGCACGGGAAGCATGCCCCAGCAGCCGTCAGCAGGCAAGGAATCGCCAAGTGCCCAGCGTGCGGCAGCGGTGGGCGCGGTAGCCAGGCCACGGGCGCCCATCGCTTGCCAGTCCCCTCATCCCTGTCCCTCGACTTAGTGCCCAGCGAGCGATCCAGGGGAGCCGCGTCGCATGGACCCTGGGCACGGGACACATGCGCCAGCAGCACCCAGCAGGCACGGCATGGGCCAAGTTCCCAGCGTGCAGGAGCGGTGGGCGCACCAGCCAGGCCACAGGTACCCATCGCGAGACGGCCCCCTCATCCTTCTCCCTAGAATTAGTGCCCGGCGAGCGAGCCAGGGGAGCCACGTCGCATGGACCCTGGGCTTGGGAGGCATGCCCAGGCAGGCCCCAGCAGGCAAGGCATGAGCCAAGTGCCCAGCGTGCGGCAGCGGTGGGCGCGCCAGCCAGGCCACAGGCGCCCATCGCTAGCCAGCCCCCTCGTCCCTGTCCCTCGATATGGTGCCCAGCGAGCCAGCCAGGGGAGCCGCATCGTCGTGACCCTGGGCATGGGAGGCATGCCCAGGCAGCCCCCAGCAGGCACGGCCTGGGCCAAGTGCCCACCGTGCATTAGCGGTGGGCGTGCCAGCCAGGCCACAGGCGCCCATCGCGAGGCAGCCCCCTCGTCCCTGTCCCTCAACCTAGTGCCCAGCGAGTGAGCAGGGGAGCCGAATCACATGGATTCTGGGCACGGGAGGAATTCCCAGGCAGCCCCAGCAGGAACAACATGGGCCAAGTGCCCAGCGTGCGGCATCGGTGGGCGCGCGTGCCAGGCCACGGGCGCCCATCGCGAGCCAGCCCCCTCGTCCCTGTCCCTCGATTTAGTGCCCAGTGAGTGAGCTAGGGGAGCCGCGTCGCCTGGACCCTGGGCACGGGAGGCATGCCCAGGCAGCCCCCAGCAGGCACGGCATGGGCTGCTCGTCCAGCATGCGGCAGCTATGGGCACCCCAGCCATGCCGCGGGCGCCCATCGCGAGCCAGCCCCCTCGTCCCTGCCCCTCGACTGACTGCCCAGTGTGCGAGCAAAGGGTGCCGCGTCGCACGAAACCTGGGCACGAGTGGCACGCCCAGGCAGTC
>JAJFZO010000583.1:300000-302500 GCA_021397835.1 Moringa oleifera
GCGCCCATCGCGAGCCAGCCCCCTCGTCCCTGTCCCTCGACTAAGTGCCCAGCGAGCGAGCAAGGGGAGCCACGTTGCACGGACCCTTGGCACGTGAGGCATGCCGAGGCAGCCCCCAGCAGGCACGGCATGAGCCAAGTGCCCAGCGTTCGGCAGCAGTGGGCGCACCAGCCAGGCCACAGGCGCCCATCGCGAGCCAGCCCCCTCGTCCCTGTCCCTCGACTAAGTGCCCAGCGGGCGAGCAAGGGGAGCCACCTCGCACGGACCCTGGGCATACGAGGCATGCCCCGGCAGCCCCCAGCAGGCACGGCATGAGCCATGTGCCCAGCGTTCGGCAGCAGTGGGCGCGCCAGCCAGGCCACAGGTGCCCATCGCAAGCAAGCCCCCTCGTCCCTGTCCCTCGACTAAGTGCCCAGTGAGCGAGCCAGGGGAGCCGCGTCGCATGGACCCTGGGCATGGGAGGCATGCCCCAGCAGCCCCCAGCAGGCATGGCTTGGGCCAAGTGCCCAGCGTGAGGCAGCGGTGGGCACGCCAGCCAGGCCACGGGTGCCCATCGCGAGCCGGCCCCCTCGTCCTTGTCCCTCGACTTAGTGCCCAGCGAGTGAGCCAGGGGAGCCGAATCACATGGACCCTGGGAACAGGAGGCATGCCCAAGAAGCCCCCAGCAGGCACGGCATGGGCCAAGTGCCCAGCATGCGGCAGCGGTGGGCGCGCCAGCCAAGCCACGGCCGCCCACCACGAGCCAGCCCCCTCGTCCCTGTCCCTGGACTAAGTGCCCAGCGAGCAAGCCAGGGGAGCCGTGTTGCATGGACCCTAGGCACGGGAGGCATGCCTCAGCAGCCCCCAGCAGGCACGGCAGGGGCTAAGTGCCCAGCATGCGGCAGCGGAGGGCGCGCCAGCCAGGCCACGGGTTCCTATCGCGAGCGAGCCCCCTCGTCCCTGTCCCTCAACTTAGTGCCCAGTGATCGAGCCAGGGGAGCTGTGTCGCATGGACCCTTGGCACGGAAGGCATGCCCTGGCAGCCCCCAGCAGGCACGGCATGGGCCAAATGCCAAGCGTGCAGAAGAGGTGGGCGCGCCAGCCAGGCCACAGGCGCCCATCGCGAGCAAGCCCCCTCGTCCCTGTCCCTCGACAAAGCTCCCAGCGAACGAGCCAGGGGAGCCACGTCGCATGGACCTTGGGCACAGGAGGCTTTTCCAGGCAGCCCCCAGCAGGCACTGCATGGGCCTAGTTCCCAGCCTGCGGCAGAGGAGGCCGCGGCAGCCAGGCCACAGGCGCCCATCGCGAGCCAGCCCCCTCGTCCCTGTCCCTCGACTTAATGCCCAGCGAGCGAGCCAGGGGAGTCACGTCGCACAGACTCTGGGCACGGAAGGCATGCCCAGGCAGCCCCTAGCAGGCACAGCATGGGCCAAGTGCCCAGCGTCCGGCAGAGGAAGGCGTGCCAGCCAGGCCACAGGCGCCCATCGCGAGCCAGCCCCCTCGTCCCTGTCCCTCGACTAAGTGCCCAGCGAGTGAGCCAGGGGAGCCGCGTCGCATGGACCCTGGGCATGAGAAGCATGCCCAGGCAGCCCCCAGCAGGCACGGCATGGGCCAAGTGCCCAACGTGTGGCAGCAGTGGGCGCACCAGCCAGGCCACAGCCGCCCATCCCGAGCAAGCCCCCTCGTCCCTGTCCCTCGACTTAGTGCCCAGCGAGCGAGCCAGGGGAGCCACATCACACGGAACCTTGGCACAGGAGGCATGCCCAGGCAGCGCGCAGTGGGCAAGGCATGGGCCAAGTGCCCAGCGTGCGGCAGCAGTGGGCGCACAGCCAGGCCACGGGCGCCCATCGCGAGCCAGCCCCCATGTCCCTGTCCCTCGACATAGTGCCAAGTGTGGGAGCTATGGGGGCCGCATCGCATGGACCCTGGGGACCGGTGGCACGCCCAGGCAGCCCCCAGCAGGCATGGCATGGGCTGCTCGCCCTGCGTGCGGCAGCGGTGGGCGCGCCAGCCAGGCCGCAGGCGCCCATCGCGAGCCAGCCCCCTCGTCCCTGTCCCTCGACTAAGTGGCCAGCGAGCGAGCCAGGGGAGCCGTGTCGCATGGACACTGGGAACAAGAGGCATGCCCAGACAGCAACCAGCAGGCATGGCATGGACCAAGTGCCCAGCGTGCGGCAGCAGTGGGCGCGCCAGCCCGTCCATAGGCGCCCATCGCAAGCCACCCCCGACGTTCCTGTCCCTCGACTAAGTGCCCAGCGAGCGAGCCAGGGGAGCTGCGTCGCATGGACCCAGGGCACAGGAGGTATGCCCCAGAAGCCTCCAGCAGGCACGGCATGGGCCAAGTGCCCAACGTGCGGCAGCAGTGGGCACGCCAGCCAGGCCACAGGCGCCCATCGCGAGCCAGCCCCCTCGTCCCTGTCCCTCGACTAAGTGCCCAGCGAGTGAGGCAGGGGAGCCGCGTCGCATGGACCCTGGGCACGGGAGGCATGCACCTGCAGCCCCCAGCAGGCATGGCATGGGC
>JAJFZO010000583.1:307500-320000 GCA_021397835.1 Moringa oleifera
GGGAAAGATGAAAAGGACTTTGAAAAGAGAGTCAAAGAGTGCTTGAAATTGTTGGGAGGGAAGTGGATGGAGGTTGACGATGCACCTCGGTCGGATCTGGAACGGCCATGAGCCGGTCCACCGATCCACTCAGGGTGCGGACCGATGCGCATCGCGACGGCGGCCCAAGCCCAAGCCTTTGATACACTCGCGGAGACGTCGTCGTCGAGATCGCGGTTGGCAGCGCGCGCCATTGCGGCGGTGCTTCGGCACCTGCGCGCTCCCGGCGTTGGCCAGCGGGCTCCCCATTCAACCCGCCTTGAAACATGGACCAAGGAGTTTGACATGCGTGCGAGTCAATGGGCGAGTGAACCCGTAAGGCGTAAGGAAGCTAATTGGCGGGATCCCTCGCGGGTGCACCGTCGATCGACCTTGATCTTTTGAGAAAGGTTCGCATGCGAGCATGCATGTCGGGACCCGAAAGATGGTGAACTATGCCTGAGCGGGGCGAAGCCAGAGGAAACTCTTGTGGAGGCCCGCAGCGATACTGACGTGCAAATCATTCGTCTGACTTGGGTATAGGGGCGAAAGACTAATCGAATCATATAGTAGCTCGTTCCCTTCGAAATTTCCACAGGATAGCTAGAGCTCATATGCGAGTTCTATCGGGTAAAGCCAATGATTAAAGGCATCGGGGCCGCAATGCCCTTGACCTATTCTCAAACTTTAAATAGGTAGTATGGGGCGGCTGCTTCGTTGACCTGTCCCACGCAATCGAGAGCTCCAAGTGGGCCATTTTTGATAAGCAGAACTGGCGATGCAGGATGAACCCTGGGAATGGGAGGCATGCCCCAGCAGCCCCCCAGCGTGCGGCAGAGGTGGGTTCGCCAGCCAGGCCACGGGCGCCCATCGCGTGCCAGCCCCCTTGTCCCTGTCCCTCGACTAAGTGCCCACCAAGCGAGCCAGGGGGGCCGCGTTGCACGGACCCTGGGCATGGGTGGCACTCCCAGGCAGCACCCAGCAGGTACGGCATGGGCTCCTCGCCCAGCGAGCGACAGCGATGGGCGCGCCATCCTAGCCGCGGGCGCCCATCGCGAGCCAGCCCCCTCGTCCCTGCCCCTCGATTGACTGTCCAGCGTTCGAGCCAGGGGTGCCATCTCGCACGGACCCTGGGCACGGGTGTCCCGCCCAGGCAGCCCTCAGCAGGCACGGCATGGGCTGCTCGCCCAGCGTGCGGCAGCTGTGGGCGCGCCAGCCAGGCTACGGGCGCCCATCGCTAGCCAGCCCACTCGTCCCTGCCCCTCGACTGACTGTCGAGCGTGCGAGCAAGGGGTGCCACGTCACACGGACCCTGGGCACGGGTGGCCCGCCCAGGGAGCCCCCAGCAGGCACTGCATGGGCTACTCGCCCAGCGTCCGACAGCGGTGGGCGCGTCAGCCAGGCCGCGGGCACCCATCGCAAGCCAGCCCCCACGTCCCTGCCCCTCGACTGACTGCCCAGTGTGTGAGCCAGGGGGCCTGCATCGCATGGACCTTGGGCACGGGAGGCATGCCCCAGCAGCCCCTCAGCATGCCTGCAGCGGTGGGTGAGCCAACCATGCCGCGGGCACCCATCGCGAGCCAGCCCCCACGTCCTTGTCCCTCGACGTAGTGCCTAGTGAGCGAGCGAGGGGGGCCGCATCGCACAGACCCTTGGCACAGATGGTACGCCCAAGCAACCCCCAGCAGGCACGGCATGGGATGCTCGCCCAGACTGCGGCAGCGGTGGGCGCACCAGCCAGGCCGCGGGCGCCTATCGCGAGCCAGCCCCCACGTCCTTATCCCTCGACGTAGTGCCCAGCGAGCAAGCCAGGGCAGCCGCATCGCATAGACCCTGGGCACGGGTGGCCCGCCCAGGCAACCCCAAGAGGCACGGCATGGGCTGCTCGCGCAGCGTGCGGCAGCGGTGGGTTCGCCAACCATGCCGCGGGCGCCCATCGCAAGCCAGCCCCCACGTTCCTGTCCCTCGACGTAGTGCCCAGCGAGCGAGCCAAGGGGGCCGCGTCGCACGGACCCTGAGCACAGGTGGCACGCCAAGGCAGCCCCTAGCAGGCACAGCATGGGCTACTCGCCCAGCGTGCGGTAGCGGTGGGCGCGCCAACCATGCCGCGGGCGCCCATCGCGAGACTGTCCCCCATCCCTGTCCCTCGACGTAGTGCCCAGTGAGCGAGCCAGGGGGGCCGCATTGCACGGACCCTGGGCACGGGAGGCAAGCCCAGGCAGCACCCAACAAGCGCGGTGTGGGTTGCTCGCCCAGCGTAAGGCAGCAATGGGCGCGCCAGCCTGGCCGCGGGCGCCCATTACGAGCCAGCCCCCTCGTCCATGCCCCTCGACTGACTGCCCAGCGTTCGAGCCAGGGGTGCCATGTCGCCCGGACCCTGGGCACTGGTGTCCCGCCCAGGCAGCCCCCAATAGGCACGGCATGGGCTGCTCGCCCAGCGTGCGACAGCTGTGGCCGCCCCAGCTAGGCTGCGGGCGCCCATCGCGAGCCAGCCCACTGGTCTTTGCCCTTCGCCTGACTGTCGAGCGTGCGAGCAAGGGGTGCCACGTCACACAGACCATGGGCACGGGTGGCACACCCTGGCAGCCCTCAGCAGCCACGGCATTGGCTGCTCGCCTAGTGTGCTGCAACGGTGGGCGCGCCAGCAAGGCTGCAGGCGCACATTGTGAGCCAACCCACTCGTCCCTGCCCCTCGACTGACTGCCCAAAGTGCGAGCCAGGGGTGCCGCATCGCACAGGCCCTAGGCACGGGTGGCCCGCCCTGGCAACCCCCAGCAGGCACGGCATGGGCTGCTCGCCCAGCGTGCGGCAGCGGTGGGCGCGCCAGCCAGGCCGCGGGTGCCCATCGAGAGCCAGCCCCCACGTCCCTGTCCCTCGACGTAGTGCCTAGCGAGCGAGCCAGGGGGGCCGCGTCGTACGGATCTAGGGCACGGGTGGCACGCCTAGGCAGCCCTCAGCAGGCACGGCATGGGCTGCTTGCCCAGCGTGCGGCAGCGGTGGGCACGCCAACCAGGCCACGGGCTCCCATCCCGAGCCAGCCCCCTCGTCCCTGCCGCTCGACTGACTGCCAAGCGTGCGAGGCAGGGGTGCCACAGCAGTCACCAGCAGGCACGGCACCAGCCTTGCCAGGGGTGCCCCACACGAGCCAGCTGCGAGCACTCTGTGAGGCTCAGCACATGCTGTGGGCGTTGATTTCATGGGCAAGCTGGCCTTGGCCGTGGCCCCTGGCTCTGGAGGGCCCTGAGGGCTGCCATGGGGTGGCTGGAGGTGCGCTGGACAGGGCAGCCAGCATGCACCATGGGCCAGGCAGAGGCATAGCTGCCCCAGCCTGCTGGCCGCATTGCCCAGTTGTGAAATTGTTATGAATTGACCGTCTTTTCATCATGGAATTGGTCCTAAAATACTCAAATAATTCATGTAATTCATGAGGAGTCTGCCCCTGAAGTTTGGGATCATTTCAACTCATGGCCTATTTTTGATGATTTTTACAATTTTTGGCTGTAGAAAATTCATTAATAAAAATTTAGTGCCCAAAAAAATCTGAAATTTTTTCTAGTGGTAGAAGTGATTATTCTCCATTTACATAAAAAATTTCAGCTCAAAATTCCAAGTAAATAATTTTTTAGACCCTTTATGACCGCTCAGACATATTGAAGTTTCCTTTTGCCGGTAGTGAAATTTCATTTAAGACTCTTTAGGGGGGAGGTGGTCACCTAGCTTGCTGGGTGCCAACAAGCCATGCGTGCCTCCCCCCTTGCCCATCCCACGTGGGCAGGTGCTGGCCTTGGGCAACCCAGCATGCATGGCATAGGCAGGGCGGCTTACTGCCTGGCCCATCCAGCCGGTGGTGCGTGGCTGTGGCGACGACCACCACCGGCTGTCAGGCGGCCAACTACGTCGGCCGAAGAGTGTGGGACGCCCGATCAGTAGCCAACGGAGTGGGGAAAACTTGGGAAACAAAATCTGCTAAATTTTGGGCAACAAAATGAGAAAAATCGTGGGATAGTGAGCTGGGATGTGGCTACACAAGCTCGAAGGTGTGGGCGGCGAAGCTAACGATGATGCATGCTACGCGAGGGCCAAATCATTGGGGGGATTTCGAGCATGCGGAGTGCTTCATCGCAGGCCCTCGAGGCGGTGGACGTGGGGTTGGATGCCGACGCTCAGGCTTGCCTAGGTGGACTTATTGCGCAGCGCGATCGACGACACGATCGTCGGCCGTTAGCAACGAGCGAGCCACACGGCTAGCCTGGGCAAGGCTTGACATCCCTGCAGCCAAGGCCTCGTTGATGGGAAAAACGTGGGCAACGAAACGAGAGAAATGGTGGGATAATGAGATGGGATGTGGCTAGACAAACTCGACAGTGGGGGCGACGAAGCTAACGATGATGCATGCTACGCAAGGGCCAAATCGCTGGGGGGATTTCCAGCATGCGGAGTGCTTCGTCACAGGCCCTCGAGGCGGCAGACGTGGGGTTGGATCCCGACGCTCAGGGTTGCCTAGGCGGACTCATTGCGAAGTGCGATCGATGACACGATCGTCGGCCGTTAGCAACGAGTGAGCCACACGGCCAGCCTGGGCAAGGCGTGAAATCCCTGCTGCCAAGGCCTCATCGGTAGAAAAAACGTGGGCAACGAAACGAGAGAAATTATGGGATAATGAGCTGGGATGTGGCTAGACAAACTCGACGATGTGGGCAGCGAAGCTAACTATGATGCATGCTACGAGAGGGCCAAATCGTTGGTGGGATTTCGAGCATACGGAGTGCTTCGTCACAGGCCCTCGAGGCGACGGACGCGGGGCTGGATCTCGACGTCCAGGCTTGCCTAAGCGGACTCGTTGCGTAGCCCGATCGACAACACGATCGTCAGCCGTTAGCAATGAGCGAGCCACACGGCTAGCTTGGGCACCCTTGCTGCCAAGGCCTCATTAGTGGGAAAAACGTGGGCAACGAAGCGAGAATAATCATGGGATAATTAGCTAGGATGTGGCTAGACAAGCTCGATGGTGTGGGCGGCGAAGCTAACGATGATGCATGCTACGTGAGGGCCAAATCATTGGGGGATTTCGAGCATGCGGAGTGCTTCGTCGCAGGCCCTCGAAGTGGCGGACGTAGGGTTAGATCCTGACGCTTAGGCTTGCCTAGGCGGACTCGTTGCGCAGCGCGATTGGTGACACAATAGTAGGCCGTTAGCAACGAGCGAGCCACACGGCCAGCCTCGGCAAGGCATGACATCCCTGCTGCCAAGGCCTCATCGGTGGGAAAAACGTGGGCAACTAAATGAAAGAAATTATGGGATAATGAGCATGCGGTGTGCTTCGTCGTAGGCCCTTAAGGCGACGGACGGGGGGCTGGATCCCGAGGCCTAGGTTTGCCTAAGCGGACTCGTTGCACAGCGCGATGGACGACACGATCGCCGGCCGTTAGCAATGAGCGAGCCACACGGCCAGCCTGGGCACCCCTGCTGCCAAAGCCTCATCGGTGGAAAAAATGTGGGCAAAGAAGCAAGAATAATCGCGGGATAATGAGCTGGGATGTGGCTAGACAAGCTCGATGGTATGGGCGACGGAGCTAACGATGATGCATGCTACGTGAGGGACAAATCGTTGGGGGGATTTTGAGCATGGGGAGTGCATCATCGTAGGCCCTCGAGGCAGCAGACGTGGGGTTGGATCTCGATGCTCACGCTTGACTAGGCGGACTCGTTGCGCAGCGCGATCGACGACACGATCGTCGACCGTTAGCAACGAGCGAGCCACATGGCCAGCCTGGGCACCCCTTCTGCCAAGGCGTCATCGGTGGGAAAAACGTGGGAAACAAAGAGAGAATAATTGTGGGATAATGGGCTGGGATGTGGCTAGACAAGCTCGATGGTGTGGGCGACGAAGCTAACAATGATGCATGATACGTGAGTGCCAAATCGTTGGGGGAGTTCGAGCATGCGGAGTGCTTCATCGCAGGCCCTCGAGGCGACGGACGTGGGGTTAGATCCCGACGCTCAGTCTTGCCTAGGCGGACTCGTTGCGCAGCGTGATCGGCGACATGATAGCCAGCCTGGGCAAGGCGTGACACCCTTACTGCCAAGGCCTCATTGGTGGGAAAAACGTGGGCAACGGAACGAAAGAAGTTGTGAGATAATGAGCTGGGATGTTGCTCGACAAGCTCAATGGTGTAGGCGACGAAGCTAACGATGATGCATGCTACGTGAGGGCCAAATCGTTGGGGAGATTTTGAGCATGGAAAGTGCTTCGTCGCAGGCTCTCGAGGTAGCAGACGTGGGGATGGATCTCGACGATCACGCTTGCCTAGGCGGACTTGTTGCGCGGCGCAATCGTCAACACGATCGTCAACCGTTAGCAACGAGCGAGCCACACGGCCAGCCTGGGCACCCTTGCTGCCAAGGCCTCATCGGTGGAAAAAATGTGGCAACGAAGCGAGAATAATCGTGGGATAATGAGCTAGGATGTGGCTAGATAAGCTCGATGGTGTGGGCAGCGAAGCTAATGATGATGCATGTTACTTGAGGGCCAAATCGTTGGGGGGATTTCGAGCATGCGGAGTGCTTCCTCGCAGGCCCTCGAGGCGGCAGACGTGGGGTTGGATCTCGACGCTCAAGCTTGCCTAGGCAGACTCGTTGCGCATCGCGATCGATGACTCGATCGTCGGCTGTCAGCAACAAGCGAGCCACACGGCTAACCTGGGCAACGTGTGACACCCCTGCTGCCAAAGCTTCATCGGTGGGAAAAAATGGGCAACGAAACGAGAGAAATTGTGGGATAATAAGCTGGGATGTGGCTAGACAAGCTCGATGGTGTGGGCAGCGAAGCCAATGATGATGCATGCTACGTGAGGGCCAAATCGTTGGGGGGATTTCGAGCATGCGGAGTGCTTCGTCGCAGGCCCTCGAGGCCGCAGACGTGGGGTTGGATCTCGACGCTCAGGCTTGCCTAGGCGGACTCGTTGCGCAGCACGATCGATGACACGATCGTCGACCGTTAGCAACGAGCGAGCCACACGGCCAGCCTGGGCACCCCTTCTGCCAAGGCCTCATCGGTGGGAAAAACGTGGGTAAAGAAGCGAGAATAATCATGGGATAATGAGCTGGGATGTGGCTAGACAAGCTCAATGGTGTAAGCGGCGAAGCTAACGATGATGCATGCTACGTGAGGGCCAAATCGTTGGGGGGATTTCGAGCATGCGGAGTGGTTCGTCGCAAGCCCTCGAGGTGGCAGACATGTGGTTGGATCTCGACTCTCAGGCTTGCCTAGGTGAACTCGTTATGCAGCACAATCGACGACACAATCGTCGACTGTTAGCAACGAGTGACCCACACGGCCAGCCTAGGCACCCCTGCTGCCAAGGCCTCATCGGTGGGAAAAACGTGGGCAACAAAGCGAGAATAATTGTGGGATAATGAGCTGGGATGTGGCTAGACAAGCTCAATGGTGTGGGCGGCGAAGGTAACGATGATGCATGCTACATGAGGGCCAAATTGTCGGGGGGATTTCGAGCATGCGGAGTGCTTTGTCGCAGGCCCTCGAGGCGGCGGACGCGTGGTTGGATCTTGACGCTCAGGCTTGCCTAGAAGCGGACTTGTTGTGCAGCGCGATCGACGACACGATCGTTGGCCGTTAGAAATGAGCGAGCTACACGGCCAGCCTGGGCACGTTGTGACACCCCAATGAGTAGGAGGGCGCGGTGGTCACTGCAAAACCCGGGGCGCGAGCCTGGACGAAGTGGCCATCGGTACAAATCTTGGTGGCAGTAACAAATATTTAAATGAGAACTTTGAAGGCCAAATAAAGGATAGGTTCCTTGTGAACGGCACTTACACATGGGTTAGTCGATCCTAAGAGACGGGGGAAGCCTGTCGGATAGCGCTTCGGCGCGAGCTTCGTAAGGGGATCCGGTTAAAATTCTGAAACGGGGACGTAGTAGCTGACGATAACGTTAGGGAGTCTGAAAATGTCGACGGGGGCCCCGAATAGAGTTATCTTTTCTGTTTAATAACCTGCCCACCCTGGAAACGGCTCAGCCGGAGGTAGGGTGTAGCGGTTGGAAGAGCACCGCATGTCTCGTGGTGTCCGGTGTGCCCCTGGCGGCCCTTGAAAATCCAGAGGACCGAGTGCAACCAAGCATTCATAGCGACGTTGCTTTTTGATCCTTCGATGTTAGCTCTTCCTATCATTGTGAAACAGAATTCGCCAAGTGTTGGATTGTTCACCCACCAATAGGGAACGTGAGCTGGGTTTAGACCATCGTGAGACAGGTTAGTTTTACCCTATTGATGCCCGCATCGCGATAGTAATTCAACCTAGTACGAGAGGAACCGTTGATTCGCACAATTGGTCATCGCGCTTGGTTAAAAAGCCAGTGGCGCGAAGCTACCGTGCGCTGGATTATGACTGAACGCCTCTAAGTCAGAATCCGGATTAGAAGCGATGCATGCGCCCGTCGCCCAATTGCTGACCTATAGTAAGGGCCTCCAGGCCCCCAAAGGCACGTGTCGTTGGCCAAGCTCCCGTGGTGGAGGAGCCTCGTGGGCTGCCTTGAAGTGTGATTCCCACCGAGCGACGGGCAGAATCATTTGCAAATGACTTAAATACGCGATGCTGTCCCTCAATAAAGCACTGCCCAGTGAGCGAGCCAGGGGAGCCGCATCACATGGACCCTGGGCACGGGAGGCATGCCCAGGCAGCCCCCAGTAGGCACGGCATGGGCCAAGTGCCCAGCGTGTGGCAGCGGTGGGCGCTAGCCGAGCCACAGGCACCAATCGCAAGCCAGCCTCCTCGTCCCTGTCCCTCGACTTAGTGCCTAGCGAGCGAGCCAAGGGAGCCGCATCGCACGGACGCTGGGCACGGGAGGCATACCTAGGCAGCCCCCAACAGGCACGGCATGGGCCAAGTGCCCAACGTGTGGCAGCGGTGGGCGCGCCAGCCAGGCCACAGGCGCCCATCGCGAGCCAGCACCCACGTCCCTATCCCCCGACTAAGTGCCCAGCGAGCGAGCAAGGGGAGCCGCGTCGCACGGACCCTGGGCATGGGAGGCATGCCCCAATAGCCCCCAACAGGCACGGCATGGGCCAAGTGCCCAGCGTGCGGTAGGGGTGGGCTCGCCAGCCAGCCCCCTCATCCTTGTCCCTCGACTTAATGCCCAGCGAGCGAGCCAGGGGAGCCGCGTCTCACGAACCCTGGGCACGGGAGGCATGCCCCAGTAGCCCTTAGTAGGCATGGCATGTGCCAAGTGCCCAGCGTGCGGCAGCGGTGGCGCGCCAGCAAGGCTACAGGCTCCCATCAAGAGCCAGCCCCCTCATCCTAGTCCCTCGACTTAGGGCCCAGCGAGCGAGCCTGGGGAGCCGTGTCGCATGGACCCTGGGCACAGGAGGCATGCCCAGGCAGCCCCCAGCAGGCACGGCATGGGCCAAGTGCCCAGCATGCGGCGGAGGATGTGCGCCAGCCAGGCCAGAGGCGCCCATCGCGAGCCAGCCCCCTCGTCCCTATCCCTCAACTAAGTGCCCAGTGAGCGAGCCAGGGAAGCCGCGTCGCATGGACCCTGGGCACGGGATGTATGACAAGGCAGGCTCCAGTAGGCACGGCATAGGCCAAGTGCCCAGTGTGCGGCAGAGGTAGGCGCGCCAGCCAGGCCGCGGGCGCCCATCGCGAGCCAGCCCCTCGTCCCTATCCCTCGAAGTAATGCCTAGCGTGCAAGCTAGGAGGGCTGCATCACATGCACCCTGGGCACGGGAGGCATGCCCTAGTAGCTCCCCAGCAGGCACGGCATGGGCTGCTCGCCCAGCGTGCGACAACGGTCGGCTCGCCAGCCCCCTCGTCCCTGCCCCTTGACTGACTTCCCAGCGTGCGAGCCAGGGGAGCCACAGCAGTCCCCAGCAGGCACGGCGCCAGCCTTGCTAGGGGAGCCCCACACGAGCCAGCCGCGAGCACGAGCACGCTGTGAGGCTCAGCACATGCTGTGGGTGTTGATTTCATAGGTAAGCTGGCCTTGGCCGTGGCCCCTGGCTCTGGTGGACCCTGAGGGCTGCCATGGGGTGGCTGGAGGTGCACTGGACAGGGCTGCCAGCAAGCACCATGGGCCAGGCAGAGGCACAGCTGCCCCAGCCTGCTGGCCGCAATGCCCAGTTGTAAAATTGTTATGAATTGACCATCTTTTCATCATGGAATTGGTCGTGAAAGGAATTTAATAATTCATGTAATTCATGAGGAGTCTGCCCCTGAAGTTTGGGATCATTTCAACTCACGGGCTATTTTTGATGATTTTTTCAATTTTCGACTGTAGAAAATTCATTAAAAAAAATTTGGTTCCCAGAAAATTCTGAAATTCTTTTTCGTGGTAGATATGATTATTCTCCATTCATGTACAAAATTTCAGCTCAAAATTCCAAGTAAATAATTTTTTAGACCCATTATGATGGCTGAGACATATTGATGTTTCCTCTTGCCGAGAGTGAAATTTCATTTGAGACTCTTTAGGGGGGAGGTGGTCAGCTAGCTTGCTGGTTGCCAAGAGGACATGCGTGCCTCCTCCCTGCCCATCCCACGTGGGCAAGCGCTGGGCTTGGGCAACCCAGTGCGCATGGCATGGGCAGGGCGGCTTACTCCCTTGCCCATCCAGCCGGTGGTGCGTGGCTGTGGCGGCCACCACCGCCGGTAGGCAGGTGGCCGACGACGTCGGCCAAAGAGTGTGGGATGTTCGATCTGTAGCCAACAGAGTGGGGAAAACATGAGAAACAAAATTAGCTAAATTGTGGGCAACGAAATGAAAAAAATCGTGAGATAATGGGCTGGGGTGTGGCTACACAAGCTCGACAGTGTGGGCGGCGAAGCTAACGATGATGCATGCTACAAAAGGGCCAAATCACTGGGGAAATTTCGAGTATGCGGAGTGCTTCATCGCAGACCCTCGAGGCGGCGAACATCGGGTTGAATCCCGACGCTCAGGCTTGCCTAGGCGGACTCGTTGCGCAGCGCGATCGGCGACACGATCATCGACCGTCAACATTGAGCGAGCCACACGGCCAGCCTGGGTAAGGTGTGACACCTCTACTGCCAAGGCCTCATCGGTGGGAAAAACATTGGCAACCAAATGAGAGAAATTGTGGGATAATAAGCTAGGATGTGGCTAGACAAACTCGGCGGTGTGGGCGGTGAAGCTAACGATGATGCATGCTACGCAAGGGCCAAATCGTTGGTGGGATTTTGAGCATGCAGAGTGCTTCATCGCAAGCCCTCGAGGCACCGGACACAGGACTGGATCCCAATGCCTAGGCTTGCCTGGGCGGACTCGTTGCGCAACACGATCGACGACACGATCATCGGTTGTTAGCAATGAGTGAGCCACACGGCCAGCCTGGGCACCCCTCCTGCCAAGGCCTCATCGGTGGGAGAAACGTGGGCAACAAAGCAAGAATAATCATGGGATAATGAACTAGGATGTGGCTAGACAAGCTCGATGGTATGGGCTGCGAAGCTAATGATGATGCATGCTACGTGAGGGCCAAATTGTTGGGGGGATTTCGAGGCGACAGACGTTGGGTTGGATCTCGACGCTCAGGCTTGCCTAGGCGGACTCGTTGCGCAACGCGATCGAGGACTCGATCGTCGGTCGTTAGCAACGAGTGAGCCACACGGCCAGCCTGGGCACCCCTGCTGCCAAGGTTTCATCGATGGGAAAAACGTAGGCAATGAAGTGAGAAAAATCATGGGATAATGAGCTGGGATGTGGCTAGACAAGCTCGATGGTGTGGATGGTGAAGCTAATGATGATGCATGCTACGTGAGAGCCAAATCGTTGGGGGGATTACGACCATACGGAGTGCTTCGTCGCAGGCCCTCGAGGAGACGGACGCGAGGTTGGATCTCGACGCTCATTCTTGCCTAGAAGCGAACTTATTGCGCAGCGCGATCGACGACACGATTGTCAGCCGTTAGCAACGAGCGAGCCACACGGCCAACCTGGGCACGTTGTGACACCCCTGCTGCCAAGGCCTCATCGGTGGTCCCTTGCCATTGAAGAATCGTCCCTTGCTATTGAAACAATTTCGCACTTAGCGGCGTGGGTGCGGTGGCACACGTTGACCTGCCTGATCGATAGGCCTTTCGCTCAGCTTAGTTAGCGTGGCATCTCGAAGGATGCTACCTGGTTGATCCTGCTAGTAGTCATATGCTTGTCTCAAAGATTAAGCCATGCATGTGTAAGTATAAACTAATTCAGACTGTGAAACTGCGAATGGCTCATTAAATCAGTTATAGTTTATTTGATGGTACCTACTACTCGGATAACCGCAGTAATTTTAGAGCTAATACGTGCAACAAACCCCGACTTCTGGAAGGGGCGCATTTATTAGATAAAAGGTCGACGCAGGCTTCCCCCGTTGCTCTGATGATTCATGATAACTCGACGGATCGCAAGGCCATCGTGCCGACGACGCATCATTCAAGTCTGGTGCCAGCAGCCATGGTAATT
>JAJFZO010000583.1:327500-332500 GCA_021397835.1 Moringa oleifera
AGGGCCAAGTGCCAAGCGTGCGGCAGAGGAGGGCGCGCCAGCCAGGCCACAGGCGCCCATTGCAACCCAGCCCCCTCGTCCGTGTCCTAGGCTCGCTCGCTGGACACTGGGCACGGGAGGCATGCCCCAGCAGCCCCCAGCAGGCACGACATGGGCCAAGTGCCCAGCGTGCGGCTGCGGTGGGTGCGCCAGCCAGTCCACAGGCGCCCGTCGCGAGCCAGCCCCCTTGTCCTTGTCCCCCGACAAAGTGCCCAGCAAGCTAGCCAAGGGAGCCGTGTCGCATGGACCCTGAGCATGGGAGACATGCCTCGGCAGCCCCCAGCAGGCACGGCATGGGCTGCTCTCCCAGCGTGCGGCAGCGGTGGGCGCTCCAGCCAAGCCGCGGGCGCCCATCGAGAGCCAGCCCCCACGTCCCTGTCCCTCGACTAAGTGCCCCATGAGCGAGCCATGGGGGCCACGTCGCACAAAACCTGGGCATGTGTGGCACACCCAGGCAGCCCCCAGTAGGCACGGCATGGGCTGCTCGCCCAGCGTGCGGTAGCGGTGAGCACGCCAGCCAAGCTGCGGGCGCCCATCGCGAGCCAGCCACTTCGTTCTTGCCCCTCGACTGAGTGCCCAGCGTGCGAGCCAGAGGTGCCACATCGCACGGACCCTGGGCACAGGTGGCACACCCAGGCAGGCTGCAGCATGCACGGCATGGGCTGCTCGTCCAGCGTGCGGCAGCGGTGGGAGCGCCATCCAGGCCGCAGGCGCCCATCAAGAACTTGCCCCCATGTCCCTGTCCCTCGGCTAAGTGCCCAGCGAGCGAGCAAGGGGGACCATGTCGCATGGACCCTAGGCACGGGTGGCATGCCCAGGCAGGCCTCAGCAGGCACGACATGGGCTGCTCGCCTAGCGTGCGGTAGCAGTGGGCACGCCAGCCAGACCGCGGGCACCCATCGTGAGGCAGCCCCCATGTCCGTGTCCCTCGACTATGTCCCAGCGAGCGAGCCAGGGGGCCGCGTTGCACGGACCCTAGGCATGGGCAGGCAGCCCCCAGCAGGCACGGCATGAGCTCCTCGCCCAAGGTGCAGCAGCGGTGAGCATGCCAGCCAGGCCGCGGGCGCCCATCGTGAGCCAGCCCCCTCGTCCCTGCCCCGAGACTGACTGCACAGCGTGCAAGCCTGGGGTGCCGCATCGCACGGACCCTGGCCATGGGTGGCACGCCCAGGCAGCCCCCAGCAGGCACTACATGGGCTGCCTGCCCAGCGTGCAGCAGTGGTGAGCGCGCCAGCGAGGCCGCAGGCGCCCATGGCGAGCCAGCCCCCTCGTTCCTGCCCCTCGACTGACTGCCCAGCCTGCGAGCTAGGGGTGCCGCGTCACACGGACCCTGGGCATGGGTGGCAGGCCCAAGAAGCCCCCAGAAGGCACGGCATGGGCTGCTCGCCCAGCGTGCGGCAGCGGTGAGCGCGCCAGCCAGGCCGCGGGCACCAATCACGAGCCAGCCCCCTCGTCCCTGCCCCGCGACTGAATGCTCTGTGTGCGAATCAGGGGTGCCGCATCGCACAAACCCTGGGCATGGGTGGCATGCCCAGGCAGACCCCAGCAGGTACGGCATGGGCTGCTCTCCCAGCGTGCAGCAGCAGTGGGCATGCCGGCCAGGCCGCGAGCGCCCATCGCGAGCCAGCCCCCGAGTCCTTGCCCCTCGACTAACTGCCCTGTGTGCGAGCCAGGGGTGCCGCGTCGCAAGGACCCTGGGCATGGGTGGCAGGCCCAGGCAGCCCCCAGCAGGCACGGCTTGGGATTCTCGCCCAGCGTGCGGCAGCGGTGAGCGCGCCAACCAGGCCGCGGGCCCCCATCGCGAGCCAGCCCCCTAGTCCCTGCCCCTCGACTGACTAACCAGCATGCGTGCCAGGGGTGCCATGTCGCATGGACTCTTGGCACGAGTAACACACCCAGGCAACCCCTAGCAGGCACGGCATTGGCTGCTCACCCAGCGTGTAGCAGCGGTGGGCGCGCCAGCCGGGCCGCGGGCGCCCATCGCGAGCCACCCCCTCGTCCCTACCCCTCGACTGAGTGCCCAACGTGCGAGCCAGGGGTGCCATGTCGCATGGACCATGGCCATGGGTGGCATGCCCAGGCAGCCCCCAGCAGGCACAGCATGGGCTCCTCACCCAGTGTGCGGCAGCGGAGGGCGTGCCAGCCAGGACGCGGGTGCCCATCGCGACCTAGCCCCCACGTTCCTGTGCCTCAACTAAGTGCCCAGCGAGAGAGCTAGGGGGGTCGCGTCGCACGGACCCTGGGCATGGGTGGCATGCCCAGGCAGCTCCCAGCAGGCACGGCATAGGCTACTCTCCCAGCGTGCGGCAGCGTTGGGTGCGCCGGCCAGGCCACGGGCGCCCATCGCGAGCTAGCCCCCTCGTCACTGCTCCTCGACTGAGTGCCCAGCGTGCGAGCCAGGGGTGCCATGTCGCATGGACCCTGGCCACGGGTGGAACGCCCAGGCAGCCCCCAGCAGACACGGCATGGGCTGCTGGCCCAGCTTGTGGCAGCGGTGTCCGCGCTAGCCAGGCCGTGGGTGCCCATCGCGAGCCAGCCCCCTCGTCCCTACCCCTTGACTGAATGCCTTGCGTGCGAGCCAGGGGTGCCGTGTCACATGGACCCTGGGCATGGGTGGCACGTCCAGGCAGCCCCCAGCAGGCACGGCATGGGCTTCTCGCCAAGAGTGCGGCTGCAGTGAGCGCGCCAGCCAGGCCGCGGGCGCCCATCGCGAGCTAGCCCCCACTTTCCTATGCCTCGACTAAGTGCCCACCGATCCAACCAGAGGGGCCGTGTTGCACGGACCCTGGGCACGAGTGGCACACTCAGGAAGCCCCCAGTAGGAGTGGCATGGGTTGCTCGCCCAGCGTGCGGCAATGGTGGGCACACCAGCCAGGCCGCGGGCGCCCATCACGAGCCAGCCCCCGCGTCCCTGTCGCTCGACTAAGAGCCCCGTGAGCGCGCCATGGGGGCCACGTGGCACAGGCCTTGGGCACGTGTGGCACGCGGAGGTAGCTCCCAGAATGCACGATATGGGTTGCTCGCCCAGCGTGCGGTAGCGGGGAGCGCCCCAGCCAGGCCGCGGGAGCCCATCGCGAGCCAGCTTCTTCGTCCTTGCCCCTCGACTGAGAGCCCAGCGTACGAGCCAGAGGTGCCACGTCGCACGGACCCTGGGCATGGGTGGCACGCCCAGGCAGGCTACAGCAGGCACGGCATGGGCTGCTCCCCAAGCGTGCGGCAGCGGTGGGCGCGCCAGCCAGGCCGCGGGCGCCTATCGCGAGCCAGCACCGTCGTCCCTGCCCCTCAACTGACTGCCCAGCGTGTGAGCCAGGGGTACCGCATCGCACGGACCCTGGGCACGGGTGGCACACCCAGGCAGCCCGAAGCAGGCATGGAATTGGCTGCTCGACTAGTGTGCGGCAGTGGTGCACGCGCCAGCCAGGCTACTGCGCCCATCATGAAACAGCCGCCTCGTCGCTTCCCCACGACTGACTGCCCAGCGTGCAAGCCAGAGGTGCCACATCGCATGGACCCTGGGCACGGGTGGCACGCCCAGGCAGCCCTAAGCAGGCATGGCATGGGCTGCTCGCCCAGCATGCGACAGCGGTGGGCGCGCTAGCCAGGCCGCGGGCGCCCATTGCGAGCCAGCCCCCTCGTCCCTGCCCCTTGACTGACTGCCCAGCATGCTAGCCAGTGGTGCTGTGTCGCATGGACCCTGGGCACGGATGGCACGCCCAGGCAGCCCCCAGTAGGCACAGCATGGGCTGCTCGCCCAGCGTAGGGTAGCGGTGGGCGCGCCAGCCAGGCCGCTGGCGCCTACCACGAGCCAGCCGCCTCGTCCCTACCCCTTGACTGACTGCCTAGCGTGCGAGCCAGAGGTACCATGTCGCACGGACCCTGGGCACGGTTGGTATGCCTAGGCAGCCCTAAGCAGGCACGGCATGGGCTGCTCGCCCAGCGTGCGGCAGCGGTGGGCGCGCCAGCTAGGCCGCGGGCGCCCAACGCAAGCCAGCCCCCTCGTCCCTGCCCCTCAATTGACTGCCCAATGTGCGAGAAAGGGGTACCTCATCACACGGACCCTGGGCATAGGTGGCACACCCTAGCTGCCCCCAGCAGGCACGACATGGGCTGCTCGCCCAGCGTGCAGGAACGGTGGGCGCGCCAGTAAGGCCACGGGCGCCCAACGCGAGCCAGCCCCCTCGTCCCTGCCCCTCGACTGACTGCCCAGCGTGCGAGCCAGCGGTGCCCCGTCGCATAGACCCTAGGCACGGGTGGCACGCCCAGGCAGCCCCCAGCAGGCACAGAATGGGCTGCTTGCCCAGCGTGCGATAGCGTTGCGCGCACCAGCAAGGCCGCAGGCGCCTATCGCGAGCCAGCCCCCACGTCCTTGTCCCTCCACTAACTGCCCAGCGAGCGAGCCAAGGGGACCACGTCGCACGGACCCTGGGCATGGATGGCACGCCCAGGCAGCCCCCAGCAGGCACAGCATGGGCTGCTCGTCCAGCGTGCGACAGCGGTAGCCAGCCCCCTCGTCCCTACCCCTCGACTGACTGCCCAGTGTACGAGCCAGGGGTGCCGTGTCGCACGGACCCTGGGCACAGGTGGCAGGCCCAGGCAGCCCCCAGCAGGCACGGCATGGGCAGCTCGCCCAGCGTGCGGCAGCGGTGGGCGCGCCAGCCAGGCCACGGGCGCCCATCGCGAGCCAGCCCCCTCATCCCTGCCCCTCGACTGATTGCCCAGCGTGCAAGCCAGGGGTGCCGCGTCGCATAGACCCTGGGCATGGGTGGCACGCCCAGGCAGCCCCCAACAGGAACGGCATGGGTTGCTCGCCCAGCGTGCGGCAGCGGTGGGCGCGCCAGCCAGGCCACGGGTGCCCATCGCGAGCCAACCCCCTCGTCCCTGCCCCTCGACTGATTGCCCAGCGTGCAAGCCAGGGGTGCCACAGCAGTCGCCAGCAGGCACGACGCCCGCTTTGCCAGGGG
>JAJFZO010000583.1:340000-342500 GCA_021397835.1 Moringa oleifera
AATTTTTTAGACCTATTATGACGGCTCAGACATATTAATATTTCCTCCTATCGGGAGTGAAATTTCATTTAAGACTCTTTAGGGGGGAGGTGGTCACCTAGGTTGCTGGGTGCCAACAGGCCATGCGTGCCTCCCACCCTGCGCATCCCACATGGGCAGGCGCTGGGCTTGGGCAACCCAGCGCGCATGCCATGGACAGGGCGGCATGCTGCCGTGCCCATCCAACCGGTGGTGCGTGGTTGTGGCGGCCGATCAGTAGCCAATGGAGTGGGGAAAACGTGGGAAACGAAATCCGTTAAATTGTGGGCAACGAAATGAGAAAAATCATGGGATAATGAGCTGGGATGTGGCTACACAAGCTCGACACTGTGGGCGGCGAAGCTAACGATGATGCATGCTACGTGAGGGCCAAATCGCAGGGGGGATTTCGAGCATGCGGAGTGCTTCATAGCAGGCCCTTGAGGCGACGGACGTAGGGTTGGATCCTGGCGCTCAGGCTTGCCTTAGCAGACTCGTTGCGCAGTGTGATCGGCGACACGATCGTCGGCCGTTAGCAACGAGCGAGCCACACGGCCAGTCTGGGCAAGGCGTGACACCCCTGCTGCCAAAGCCTCATTGGTGGGAAAAATGTGGGCAACGAAATGAGAGAAACTGTGGGATAATGAGCTGGGATGTGGCTAGACAAACTCTACGGTGTGGGCGGCGAAGCTAATGATGATGCATGCTACGCGAGGCCCAAATCGCTGGGGGGATTTCGTGCATGCGGAGTGCTTCATCGTAGGCCCTCGAGGAGGCGGATGCGAGGCTGGATCCCGACGCCCAGACTTGCCTAGACGGACTCGTTGCGCAGCTCGATCGATGACACGATCGTCGACTGTTAGCAATAAGCATGCCACACGGCCAGCCTGGGCAAGGCGTGACACCCCTGCTGCCAAGGCCTCATCGGTGGAAAAAACGTGAGCAATGAAATAAGAAAAATCGTGGGATAATGAGCTGGGATGTGGCTAGACAAGCTCGATGGTGTGGGTGGCAAAGCTAACGATGATGCAAGCTATGCAAAGGCAAAATCGCTGGGAGGATTTTGAGCATGCGAAGTGCTTCGTCGCAGGCCCTCGAGGCAGCAGATGCGGGGTTGGAACCCGATGCCCAGGCTTGCCTAGGCGGACTAGTTGTGCAGCGCGATCAACGGCAAGATCGTCGACCGTTAACAATTAGCGAGTCACACGGCCAGCCTGGGCAAGGCGTGACACCCCTGCTACCAAGGCCTCATCGGTGGGAAAAACATGGGCAACAAAATGAGAAAAATCGTGGGATAATGAGCTGGGCTGTGGCTACACAAGCTCGATGGTGTAGGCGGCGAAGCTAACGATGATGCATGCTACGAGAGGGCCAAATCATTGGGGGGACTTTTGAGCATGCGATGTGCTTCGTCGCAGGCCCTCGAAGTGGCGGACGTGGGTTTGGATCCCGACGCTCAGGCTTGCCTAGGTGGACTCGTTGCGCAGCGCGATCGATGACACGATTGTCGGCTGTTAGCAATGAGTGAGCCACACAGCCAGCCTGGGCACCCCTGCTGCCAAGGCCTCATCGATGGGAAAAACGTGGGCAATGAAGCAAGAATAATCATGGGATAATGAGCGGAGATGTGGCTAGACAAGCTCGATGGTGTGGGTGGCGAAGCTAACGATGATGCATGCTACGTGAGGGCCAAATCGTTGGGGGGATTTGAAGCATGCGGAGTGCTTTGTCGCAGGCCCTCGAGGTGGCGGATGCAGGGCTGGATCCCGATGCCCAAGCTTGCCTAGATGGACTCGTTGCGCAGCGTGATCGACGACATGATCGTCGGCCGTTAGCAATGAGCGAGCCACACGGCCAGCCTGGGCAAGGCGTGACACCCCTGCTACCAAGGCCTCATCGGTGTGAAAAACGTGGAAACGAAATGAGAAAAATCGTGGGATAATGAGCTGGGATGTGGCTACACAAGCTTAACGGTGTGGGCGGCGAAGCTAACGATGATGCATGCTATGCGAGGGCCAAATCGTTGGGGGAAATTTTGAGCATGCGGAGTGCTTCATCGCAGGCCCTCGAGGCAGTGGACGAGGGGGTTGGATCCCGACGCTCAGGCTTGCCTAGGCGGACTCGTTGCGCAGCGCGATCGACGAAACGATCGTCGGCCATTAGCAACGAACGAGCCACACGACCAGCCTGGGCACCCCTGCTGCCAAGGCCTCATCGGTGGGAAAAACGTGGGCAATGAAGCGAGAATAATCGTGGGATAATGAGCTGGGATGTGGCTAGACAAGCTCGATGGTGTGGGCGGCGAAGCTAATGATGATGCATGCTACATGAGGCCCAAATCGTTGGGGGGATTTGAAGCATGCGGAGTGCTTCGTCGCAGGCCCTCGAGGAGGCGGACGCGGGGTTGGATCTTGACGCTCAGGCTTGGTTAGAAGCGAACTTGTTGCGCAGCACGATCGACGACACGATCGTCGGCCGTTAG
>JAJFZO010000583.1:347500-360000 GCA_021397835.1 Moringa oleifera
TAAGTGCTCAGTGAGCGAGCCAGGGGGGCCGCGTCGCATGGACCCTGGGCACCTGTGGCACGCCCAGGCAGCCCCCAGCAGGCACGGCATGGGCTGCTCGCCCAGCGTACGGCAGCGATGGGCGCGCCAGCCAGGCCGCGGGCGCCCATCGCGAGCCAGCCACCTCGTCCCTGCCCCTTGATTGACTTCCCAGTGTGCGAGCCAGGGGTGCCGCGTCGCACAGACCCTGAGTACGGGTAGCACGCCCAGGCAGCCCCCAGCAGGCACGGCATGGGCTGCTCGCCTAGCGTGCGGCAGCGGTGGGCGCGCCAGCCAGGCCGCGGGCGCCCATGGCGAGCCAGCCCCCACGTCCCTGTCCCTCGACGTAGTGCCCAGCGAGCGAGCCAGGGGGGCCGCGTCGCACAGACCCTTGGCACGGGAGGCATACCCAGGCAGCCCCCAGCAAGCACGGGATGGGCCAAGTGCCCAGCGTGCGGTAGAGGAGGGAGCGCCAGCCAGGCCACAAGCGCCCATCGTAAGCCAGCCCCCACGTCCCTGTCCCTCGACTAAGTGCCCAGCGAGCGAGCCAAGGGGGCCGCGTCGCACGGACCCTGGGCATGGGTGGCACGCCCAGGCAGCCCCCAGTAGGCACGGGATGGCCTCCTCGCCCAGCATGCGGCAGCGGTGCGCGCGCCAGCCAGGCCAACCCCTACGTCCCTGTCCCTCGACGTAGTGCCCAGCAAAAGAGCCAGGGGGGCCGCGTCGCACGGACCCTGGGCACGGGTGGCACACCCAGGATGCACCAGGCAGGCTGCAGGCGCCCATCGCGAGCCAGGCCCTGCGTCCCTGTCAATCGACCAAGTGCCAAGCGAGCGAGCCAAGGGGGCCACGTCGCACGGACCCTGGGAACGGTTGGCACACCGAGGCAGCCCCCAGCAGGCATGGCATGGGGTGCTTGCCCCGCGTGCTGCAGTGGTGCGCGCCAGCCAGGCCGCGGTCGCCCATCGCAAGCCAGGCTTGACGTCCCTGTCCCTCAATGTAGACCTTAGAGAGTGAGACCGGCGAGCCACGTCGCATGAACCCTGGGCATGGGTGGCACCCCTAGGCAGCCCCCAGCAGGCACGGCATAGGCTGCTCGCCCAGTGTGCGGCAGCGGTGGGCGCGCTAGCCAAGCCCCGGGCGCCCAACGCGAGCCAACCCCCCAGTCCTTGCCCATCGACTGATTGCCTAGTGTGCGAGCCAGGGCTACCGCGTCGCACGGACCCTTGGCATGGGTGGCACGCCCAGGCATCCCCCAGCTGGCACGGCATTGGCTGCTCACCCAGCGTGCGGCAGTGGTGGGTGCACCAGCAAGGCCGCGGACGCCCATCGCGAGCCAGCCCCCTCATCCCTGCTACTAGACTAACTGCCCAGCTTGCGAGCCAGGGGTGCCGTGTCACACGGACCATGGGCACAGGTGGCACGCCCAGGCAGCCCCCAGCAGGCATGGCATGGGCTGCTCGCCCAGCGTGCAGCAGCGATGGGCGCACCAGCTAGGCCTCGGGTGCCCATCGCGAGCCAGCCCCCACGTCTTTGTCCCTCGACGTAGTGCCCAGCGAGCAAGCCAGGGGGGCCGCGTCGCATGGACCCTGGGCACGGGTAGCACGCCCAGGCAGCCCCCAGCAGGCACGGCATGGGCTGCTCGCCCAGTGTGTGATAGCTGTGGGCGCGCCAGCCAGGCCGCGGGCGCCCATCGCGAGCCAGCCCCCACGTCCCTGTCCCTCGACATAGTGCCCAGAGAGCGAGCGTCCAGGAAGCCCCCAGCAGGCACGGCATGGGCTGCTCACCCGGTGTGCGGCAGCTGTGGGCGCGCCAGCCAAGCCGCGGGCGCCCATCGCGAGCCAGCCCCCACGTCCCTATCCCTCGACATTGTGCCCAGCGAGCGAGCCAGGGGGGCCGCGTCGCACGGACCCTGGTAACGGGAGGCATGCCCAGGCAGCCCCCAGCAGGCACGACATGGGCCATGTGCCCAGTGTGTGGTAGAGGAGGGCGCGCCAGCCACGCCATAGGCGCCCATCGTGAGCCAACCCCCTCGTCGCACGGGTGGCACACCCAGGCATCCCCCAGCTGGCACGGCATGGGCTGCTCACCCAGCGTGCAGCAGCGGTGGGCGCACCAGCCAGGGCTTGGGCGCCCATCGCGAGCCAGCCCCCACGTCCTTGTCCCTCGACGTAGTGCCCAGCGAGCAAGCCAGGGGGGCCGCGTCACACGTACCCTGGGTACGGGTGGCACAGCCAGGCAGCCCCCAGTAGGCATGGCATGGGCTGCTCGCCCAGCGTGCTGCAGCGGTGGGTGCGCCAGCCAGGCCGCGGGCGCCCATCGCGAGCCAGCCCCTCGTCCCTGCCCCTCGACTGACTACCCAGCGTGCAAGCCAGGGGTACCGCATCACACGGACCCTGGGCATGGGTGGCACGCCCAGACAGCCCTCAGCAGGCAAGGCATCGGCTGCTCACCCAGCGTGCGGCAGCAGTGCGCGCGCCAGCCAGGCCGCAGGCGCCCATCTCAAGCCAGCCCCCACATCCCTGTCCCCCGACTAAGTGCCCAGCGAGCGAGCCAGAGGGGCTGCGTCGCACGGACCCTGGGAACGGGTGGCACGCCCAGGCAGCCCCCAGCAGGCACGGCGGGCTGCTTGCCCCACGTGCGACAGTTGTGCGCGCCAGCCAGGCCGCGGGCGCCCATCACGAGCCAGGCCCTATGTCCCTGTCCCTCCACGTAGAGCCCAGCGAGTGAGCCGGGGGGGCCACATCGCATGGACCCTGGGCATGAGTGGCACGCCAGGTAGCCCCCAGCTAGCACGGCATGGGCTGCTCACCCAACATGCTGCAGCGGTGGGCGCGCCAGCCAAGCCCCGGGCTCCCATCGCGAGCCAGCCCCCCAGTCCTTGCCCATCGACTGATTGCCCATTGTGCGAGCCAAGGCTGCCGCATCGCACGGACCCTTGGCATGGGTGGCACGCCCAGGCATCCCCCAGCTGGCACGGCATGGGCTACTCGCCCAGCGTGCGGTAGTGGTGGGTGCGCCAGCAAGGCGGCGGACGCGCATCGCGAGCCAGCCCCCTCATCCCTGCCACTAGAATAACTGCCTAGCTTGCGAGCCAGGGGTGTCGTGTCACACAGACCATGGGCACAGGTGGCACGCCCAGGCAGCCCCCAGCAGGCATGGCATGGGCTGCTCGCCTAGCGTACAGCAACGATGGGCGCACCAGCTAGGCCTCGGGTGCCCATCGCGAGCCAGCCCCCACGTCTTTGTCCCTCGACGTAGTGCCCAGCGAGCAAGCCAGGGGGGCCACGTCGCATGGACCCTGGGCACGGGTGGCACGCCCAGGCAGCCCCCAACAGGCACGGCGTGGGCTGCTCACCCAATGTGCGATAGCTGTGGGCGCGTCAGCCAGGCCGCGGGTGCCCATCGCGAGCCAGCCCCCACGTCCCTGTCCCTCGACATAGTGCCCAGAGAGCGAGCGTCCAGGCAGCCCCCAGCAGGCACGGCATGGGCTGCTCACCCGGTGTGCGGCAGCTGTGGGCGCGCCAGCCAAGCCGCGGGCGCCCATCGCGAGCCAGCCCCCACGTCCCTGTCCCTCGACATAGTGCCCAGTGAGCGAGCCAGGGGGGCCGCGTCGCACGGACCCTGGTAACGGGAGGCATGCCCAGGCAGCCCCTAGCAGGCACGACATGGGCCATCTGCCTAGCGTGTGGTAGAGGAGGGCGCGCCAGCCAGGCCACAGGCGCCCATCGTGAGCCAGCCCCCTCGTCGCACGGACCCTTGGCATGGGTGGCACGCCCAGGCATCCCCTAGCTGGCACGGCATGGGCTGCTCACCCAGCGTGCAGCAGCGGTGGGCGCACCAGCCAGGGCTTGGGCACCCATCGCGAGCCAGCCGCCACGTCCTTGTCCCTCGACGTAGTGCCCAGCGAGCAAGCCAGGGGGGCCGCGTCGCACGTACCCTGGGTATGGGTGGCACAGCCAGGCAGCCCCCAGCAGGCACGGCATGGGCTGCTCGCCCAGCGTGCTGCAGCGGTGGGTGCGCCAGCCAGGCCGTGGTCTCTCATCGCGAGCCAGCCCCTCGTCCCTGCCCCTCGACTGACTACCCAGCGTGCAAGCCAGGGGTACCGCATCACACGGACCCTGGGCATGGGTGGCATGCCCAGACAGCCCTCAGCAGGCAAGGCATCGGCTGCTCACCCAGCGTGCGGCAGCAGTGCGCGCGCCAGCCAGGCCGCAGGCGCCCATCGTAAGCCAACCCCCACATCTCTGTCCCCCGACTAAGTGCCCAGCGAGCAAGCCAGGGGGGCTGCGTCGCACGGACCCTGGGAACGGGTGGCACGCCCAGGCAGCCCCCAGCAGGCACGGCATGGGCTGCTTGCCCCGCGTGCGACAGTTGTGCGCGCCAGCCAGGCCGCGGGCGCCCATCACGAGCCAGGCCCTATGTCCCTGTCCCTCCACGTAGAGCCTAGCGAGTGAGCCGGGGGGACCACGTCGCATGGACCCTGGGCATGAGTGGCACGCCAGGTAGCCCCCAGCTGGCACGGCATAGGATGCTCGCCCAGCGTGCGACAATGGTGGGCGTGCAAGCCTGGCCACGGGCGCCAATCGCGAGCCAGCCCCCTCGTCGTTGCCCCTCGAATGACTGCCCAGCATGCGATCAAGGGGAGCGGCGTCGTACGGACCCTGGGAACGGGTGGCACGCCCAGGCAGCCCCCAGCAGGCACAGCATGGGCTGCTCGCCCAGCGTGCGGCAGCGGTGGGCGCGCCAGCCAGGCCGTGGGCTCCCATCTCGAGCCAGCACCCTCGTCCCTGCCCCTCGACTGACTGCCCGGCGTGCGAGCCAGGGCTGCCGCGTTACACAGACCTAAGGCACTGGTGGCATGCCCAGGAAGCCCCCAGCAAGCACGGAATGGGCTGCTCGCCCAGCTTGCGTCAGTGGTGGGCGCTCCAGCCAGGCTGTGGGCGGCCATCGCGAGCCAGCCCCCTCTTCCCTGTCTCTCCACTAAGTGCTCAGCGAGCGAGGCAGGTGGGCTGCATCGCATGGAGCCTGGGCACTTGTGGCATGCCCAGGCAGCCCCCAGCAGGAACGGATTGGGCTGCTCGCCCAGCTGGCGGCAGCAATGGGTGTGCCAGCCATGCCACGGGCACCCATCAGGAGCCAACCCCTAGTCCTTGCCCATCGACTGACTGCCCGGCGTGCGAGCCAAGGCTGCCTTGTTGCACGGGCCGTTGGCATGGGAGGCATTCCCAGGACGCCCCCAGCAGGCACGGCATGGGCTGCTCGCCCAGCGTGCGGCAGCGGTGGGTGCGCCAGCAAGGCCGCGGACGCCCATCGTGAGCCAGCCCCCTCGTCCCTGCCCCTCGACTGACTGCCCAGTGTGCGAGCCAGGGGTGCCATGTCACACAGACCATGGGCAAGGGTGGCACGCCCAGGTAGCCCGCAGTAGGCACAGCGTGGGCTGCTCGTCCAGCGTGCGGCAGCGATGGGAGCACCAGCCAGGCCGCGGGCGCCCATCGCGAGCTAGCCCCCACGTCCCTGTCACTCGACGTAGTCCCCAACGAGCGAGCAAGGGGGGCCGCGTCGCACGGACCCTTGGCATGGGTGGAGCACCTAGGCAGCCCCCAGTAGGCACGACATGGGCTGCTCAGCCAGCGTGCGGCAGCGGTGGGCGCGCCAGCTAGGCCACGGGCGCCAATCGCGAGGCAGCCCCCTCATCCCTGTCCCTCGACTTAGTGCCCAACGAGCGAGCCAGGGGAGCTGTGTCGCATTTACCCTGGGCACGGGAAGCATGCCCCGGTGGCCCCCAACAGGCACCGAATGGGTCAAGTGCCCAGCGTATGGCAGAGGTGGGCGCGCCAGCCAGGCCACGGGCGCCCATCGTTAGCCAGCCCCCTCGTCCCTGTCCTTCGACTTAGTGCCCAGAGAGCGAGCCATGGGAACCACGTCACATGGACCCTAGGCACGGCTGGCACGCCCAGTTATCGCCCAACAGGAACGGCATGAGCCAAGTGCCCAGTGTGTGGCAGCGGTAGGCGCGCCAACGAGGCCACGGGCGCCCATCACGAGCCAGCCCCCTCGTCCTTACCCCTCGACTGACTGTCCAGCTTGCGAGAATGGGGTGCCGTGTCGTACGGTCACTTGGCATGGGTGGCACCCCCAAGATGCTCCAAACGTGCGGCAGCGGTGTCTGCGCTAGCCAGCCCGGGGGAGCCCATCGCGAGCCAGCCCTCACGTCCCTGTCCCTCGACTAAGTGTCCAGCGAGCGAGCTGGGGCAGCCTCGTCGCACGGACCCTGGGAACAAAAAACATTCTCGGGCAGCGCCCAGCAGGCACGGCATGGGCCAAGTGCCCAGCATGCGGCAGCGGTGGGCACGCAAGCCAGGCCACGGGCTCCCTTCCCGAGCAAGGCCCCTCGTCCCTGCCCTTGACTGGCTGCCCAGCGGCGAGCAAGGGGAGCCGTGTCGTACGGACCCTGGGCATGGGTGGCATGCCCAGGCAGCCCCCAGCAGGAACGGCATGGGCTGCTCGCCCAGCGTGCGGCAGCGGTGGGCGCGCCAGCCAGGCGGCAGGTGCCCATCGTGAGCCAGTCCCCACGTCCCTGTCCCTCGACTAAATGCCTAGCGAGCAAGCCAGAGGAGCCGCATCACATGGACCCAGGGCACGGGAGGCATGCCCCGGCAATCCCCCAGCAGTCACGGCATAGGCCAAGTGCCCAGCGTGCGGCAGCTATGGGTGCGCCAGCTAGGCCACAGGCGCCCATCGCGAGCTAGCCCCCTCGTCTCTGTCCCTCGACCTAATGCCCAGAGAGTGAGCCAGGGGAGCCACGTCACATGGACCCTGGGCACGGGTGGCACGCCCAGTTATCTCCCAGCAGGAACGGCATGGGCCAAGTGCCCAGTGTGCGGCAGTGGTGGGCACGCTAGTGAGGCCACGAGCGCCCATCGCGAGCCAGCCCCCTCGTCCCTGCCCCTCGACTGACTGCCCAGCTTGCGAGAAAAGGGTGCCGTGTCGTACGGTCCCTGGGCATGGGTGGCACCCCCAGGATGCTTCCAGCGTGCGGCAGCGGTGGGCGCACCAGCCAGGCCACGGGCGCCCATCACGAGCTAGCCCTCTCATCCCTGTCCCTCGACTTAGTGCCCAGAGAGCGATCCAGGGGAGCCACATCGCATGGAACCTGGGCACAGGAGGCATGCCCTGGCAGCACCCAGCAGGTACGGCCTGGGCTAAGTGCCCAACGTGCGGCAGCGGTGGGCGCACAAGCTAGGCCACAGGCGCCCATTGCGAGCCATCCCCCTCGTCCCTGTCCCTCGACTTAGTGCCCATCGAGCAAGCTAGGGAAGCCACATCGCACGGACCCTTGGCATGGGAGGCATTCCCAGAAAAGCTCCAGCAGGCACGGCTTAGGCCAAGGGCCTAGTGTGCGGCAGCGGTGGGCGCACCAGCCAGGCCACAGGCAGCCATCGTGAGCCGGCCCCCTCGTCCCTGTCCCTCGACTTAGTGCCCAGCGAGCGATCCAGGGTGGCCGCGTCGCATGGACCCTAATCACGAGAAGGATGCCCTAGCAGCTCCCAGTAGGCACGACATGGGCCAAGTGCCCAGCATGCGGCAGCAGTGGGCGCGCCAGCCAGGCCATGGGCTCCCATCGCTAGCTAGCCCCCTCGTCCTTGTCCCTCGACTTGGTGCCCAGCGAGCGAGCCAGGGGAGCCACGTCGCATGGACCCTGGGCACGGGAGGCATGCCCCGACAGCCCCGAGCAGGCACAGCATGGGATTAGTGCCTAGCGTGCTGCAGCAGTGGGCGCACCATCCAGGCCACGGGCGCCCATCGCGAGCAAGCCCTCACGTCCATGTCCATCGACTAAGTGCCCAGCGAGCGAGTCGGGGGGGCCGCTTCGCACGGACCCTGAGAATGAAAAACATTTCCCGGGCAGCGCCCAGCAGGCACGACATGGGCCAAGTACCCAGCATGGGGCAGCGGTGGGCATGCATGCCAGGCCACGGGCTCCTTTCGCGAGCCAGGCCCCTCGTCCCTGCCCCTCGACTGACTGCCCAGCGGGCGAGCAAGGGGAGTCGTGTCGTACGGGCCCTGGGCATGGGTGGCATGCCCAGGCAGCCCCCAGCAGGGATGGCATGGGCTGCTCGCCCAGCGTGCGGCAGCGGTGGGCGCGCCAACCAGGCGGCAGGCGCCCATTGCGAGCCAACCCCCTCGTCCCTATCCCTCGACTAAGTGCCTAATGAGCGAGCCAGGGCGAGCCAACCCCCACGTCCCTGTCCCTCGACTTAATGCCCAGCGAGCGAGCCAGAAGAGCCGCGTCGCACGGACCCTGGGCACAGGAGGCATGCCCAGGCAGTCCTCGTAGGCTCGTAATGGGTCAAGTGCCCAGCGTGCGACAGCGGTGGGCGCGCCAGCCAGGCCATGGGCTCCCATCGCTAGCTAGCCCCCACATCCCTGTCCCTCGACCTAGTGCCCAGCGAGCGAGCTAGGGGAGCAGTGTCGCATGGACCTGGGCACGGGAGACACGCCCAGTTAGCCCCCAGCAGGCTCGGCATGGGTCAAGTGCCCAGCGTGTGGCCGCGGTAGGCGCGCCAGCTAGGCCACAGGCGCCCATCGCGAGCCAGCCCCCTCGTTCCTGTCCCTCAACCTAGTGCCCAGCGAGTGAGCTAGGGGAGTAGTGTCGCATGGACCTGGGCACGGGAGACACGCCCAGTTAGCCCTCAGCAGGCACGACATGGGCCAAGTGCCCAGCGTGCAGAGGCGGTGGGCGCGCCAGCAAGGCCACGGGTGCCCATCGCAAGGCAGCCCCCTCGTCCCTGTCCCTCGACTTAGTCCCCAGCGAGCGAGCCAGGGGAGCCATGTCACATTTACCCTGGGCACGGGAAGCATGCCCCGGTGGCCCCCAGTAGGCACGAAATGGGTCAAGTGCCCAGAGTGCGGCCACAGTGGGCGGGCCAGCCATGCCACGGGCGCCCATCGTTAGCCAGCCCCCTCGTCCCTGTCCCTCGACTTAGTGCCCAGAGAACGAGCCAGGGGAGCCACGTCGCTTGGACCCTGGGCATGGGTGGCACGCCCAGTTAGCCCCTAGCAGGCACGGCATGGGCCAAGTGCCCAGCGTGCGACAGCGGTTGGCGCACCAGCTAGGCCACAGGCGCCCATCGTGAGCCAGCCCCCTCGTCCTTGTCCCTCGACTTAGTGCCCAGCGAGTGGGCCATGGGTGCCGCGTCGCACGGACCCTGGACAGGGGAGGCATGCCCAGGCAGTCCCCAGTAGGCACGGTATGGGCCAAGTGCCCAGCGTGTTGTAGAGGTGGGTGCACCAGCCAGGTCACAGGCGCCCATCGTGAGCCAGCCCCCTCGTCACTGTTCCTCGACTTAGTGCCCAATGAGCAAGCCAGGGGAGCCGCGTGGCATGGACCCTGGGATCGGGAGGCATGCCCCAGAAGCCCTCCAACTGGCACGGCATGGGCCAGGCCCCCAGCTGGCATGGCATGGGCCAAGTACCCAGCATGCGGCAGCGGTGGGTGCGCCAGCCAGGCCACAGGCGCCCATCGCGAGCTAGCCCCCTCGTCCTTGTCCCTCAACTTGGTTCCCAGCGATCGAGCGAGTGGAGCCGTGTTGCATGGACCCTGGGCACGGGAGGCATACCCAGGCAGCCCCCAGCCGGCACGGCATGGGCCAAGTGCCCAGCGTGTTGTAGAGGTGGGCGCACCAGCTAGGTCACAGGCACCCATCGTGAGCCAGCCCCCTCGTCACTGTTCCTCGACTTAGTGCCTAGTGAGCGAGCCAGGGGAGCCGCGTGGCATGGACCCTGGGATCGAGAGGCATGCCTCAGAAGCCCTCTAACTGGCACGGCATGGGCCAGGTGCCCAGCGTGCGGCAGCGGTGGGTACGCCAGCCAGGCCACGGGAGCCCATCGCGAGCCAGCCCCCTCGTCCCTATCCCTCGACTTGGTGCCTAGCGACCTAGCCAGAGGAGCCTAGTTGCACGGACCCTTGGCATGGGAGGCATGCCCAGGCAGCCCCTAGCAGGCACGGCATGGGCTAAGTGTCCAGCGTACGGCAGCGGTGTGCGCGACAGCCAGGCCACAGGCCCCCATCGCGAGCCAACCCCCTCGTCCCTATCCCTCGACTAAGTGCCCAGTGAGCGAGCCAGGGGAGCCGCGTCGCACAGACCCTGGGCACGGGAGGGATGCCCAGGCAGCCCCCAGCAGGGATGGCATGGGCCAAGTGCCCAGCGTCTTGCAGAGGTGGACGCGCCACCAGGCCACGGGCGACCATCACGAGCCAGCCCATTGTCCCTGTCCCTCGACCTAGTGCCCAGTGAGCGAGCCAGGGGAGCCGCGTCGCATGGACCCTGGGCACGGGTGGCTTGCCCAGGTAGCCCCCAGCAGGCTCAGCATGGGCCAAGTGCCCAACGTGGGGCAGCAGTGGGCGCGCCAGCCAGGCCACAGGCGCCAATCGCGAGCCAGCCCCCTCGTCCCTGTCCCTCGACTAAGTGCCCAACGAGCGAGCCAAGGGAGCTGCGTCGCATGAACCCTTGGCATGGGAGGCATGCCCCGGCAGCCCCCAGCAGGCATGGCATGGGCCAAGTGCCCAGCGTGTGGCAGCGGTGGACGCGCCAGCCAGGCCATGGGCTCCCATCGCGAGCCAGCCCCCGCATCCCTGTCCATCGACTTAGTGCCCAGCGAGCGAGTGAGGGGAGCCGCATTGCATGGACCCTGGGCACGGGAGGCATGCCCTGGCAGCACCCAGCAGGCATGGCATGGGCCAAGTTCCCAACTTGCGGCAGCGGTGGGCGCACCAGCCAGGCCACAAGCGCCCATCGCGAGCCAGCCCCCTCGTCCATGTCCCTCGACTTTGTGCCAAGCGAGCGAGCCAGGGGGCCGTGTCGCTTGGACCCGGGGCACGGTAGGCATGCCCAGACCGCCCCCAGCAGGCACGGCATGGGCTGCTCTGCCAGCGTGCGACAGTTGTGGGCGCGCCAGCCATGCCGTGGGCGCCCATCGCGAGCCAGCCCCCTCGTCCCTGCCCCTCGACTGACTGCTCAAGGTGCGAGCAAGGGGTGCCGCGTCGCACGAACCCTGAGCACGGGTGGCACGGCCAGGCAGTCTGCAGCAGGAACGGCATGGGCTGCTCGCCCAGCGTGTGGCAGCGGTGGGCGCGCCAGCCAGGCCTTTGGCCCCTATCGCGAGACAGCCCTTACGTCCCTACCCCTCGACTAAGTGCCCAGCGAGCGAGCCAGGGGGGCCGCATTGCATGGACCCTGGGCACTGGTGGCACGCCTAGGAAGCCCCCAGCTGGCACGGCATGGGCTGCTCGCCCAGCGTGCAGCAGCGATGGTTGCGCCAGCCAGGCCGCGGGCGCCCATCGCGAGCCAGCCCCCTCGTCCCTGCCGCTTGACTGACTGCCCAGCGTGCGAGTCAGGGATGCCACAGCAGTCGCCAGCAGGCACGACGCCAGCCTTGCCAGGGGCGCCCTATGCGAGCCAGCCGCGAGCACGCTGTGAGGCTCAGCACATGCTGTGGGCGTTGATTTCATGGGCAAGCTGGCCTTGGCCGTGGCCCCTGGCTCTGGTGAACCCTGAGGGCTGCCATGGGGTTGCTTGAGGTGTGCTGGACAGGGCAGCCAGCATGCACCTTGGGCCAGGCAGAGGCACAGCTGCCCCAGCTTGTTGGCCGCAATGCCCAGTTGCGAAATTGTTTTGAATTGACCATCTTTTCATCATGGAATGGGTCCCGAAATGACTCAAATTATTCATGTAATTCATGAGGAGTCTGCCCCTGAAGTTTGGGATCATTTCGACTCACGGGCTATTTTTGATGATTTTTTCAATTTTCGGCTATAGAAAATTCATCAAAAAAAATTTAGTGCCCAGAAAATTCTGAAATTTTTCTGGTGGTATATATGATTATTCTCCATTTATGTACAAATTTCATCTCAAAATTCCAAGTAAATAATTTTTTAGACCCATTATGACGGCTCAGACATATTGATGTTTCCTCCTGCCGGGAGTGAAATTTCATTTAAGAGTCTTTAAGAGGGAGGTGGACACCAAGCTTGCTGGGTGCCAACAGGCCATGCGTGCCTCCCCCCCTGCCCATCCCACGTGGGCAGGCACTGGGCTTGGGCAACCCAGCGCGCATGGCATGGGCAGAGTAGCTTGCTGCCTTGCCCATCCAGCCGGTGGTGTGTGGCTGTGGCGGCCACCACCGCCGGTAGGCAGGCGGCCGGCGACGTCGGCCGAAGAGTGTGGGATGCCCGATCAGTAGCCAACGAAGTGGGGAAAATGTGGGAAACAAAATCCGCTAAATTGTTGGCAACGAAATGAGCTGGGATGTGGCTACACAAGCTCGACGGTGTGGGTGGTGAAGCTAACGATGATGCATGCTACGCGATGGCCAAATCGCTGGGGGGATTTCGAGCATGCGGAGTGCTTCGTCGCAGGCCCTCGAGGCAGCGGACGTGGGGTTGGATCCCGACGCTCAGGCTTGCCTAGGCGGACTCG
>JAJFZO010000583.1:367500-385000 GCA_021397835.1 Moringa oleifera
CCAGCGAGCGAGCCAGGGGAGCCGCGCTGCATGGACCCAAGGCACTGCTGGAATGCTCCGGCATTCCCCAGTAGGCACGTCATGGGCCAAGTGCCCAGTGTGCGGTCGAGGTAGGCGCGGAAGCCAGGCCACGGGCGCCTATCGCGAGCCAGCCCCCTCGTCCCTGTCCCTCGACCTAGTGCCCAGCAAGCGTGCCAGAGGGGCCGCATCGCACGGACCCTGGGCGCGGGTGGCACGCCCAGGCAGCCCCCAGCATCCCAGGCATGGGCTGCTCGCAAAGCGTGAGGCAGCGGTGGGCGCGCCATCCAGGCCGCGGGCGCCCATCGCGAGCCAGCCCCCACGTCCCTGCCCCTCGACGTAATGCTCAGCAAGCGAGCCAGGGGGTCCGCGTCGAACAGACCCCGAGCACGGGTGGCACGCCCAGGCAGCCCCCAGCAGGCCAGGCATGGGCTGCTTGCCTGGCGTGCGGCAGCGGTGGCCGCGCCAGCCAGGCCGCGGGCGCCCATCGTGAGCCAGCCCCACGTCCCTGTCCATCGACGTAGTGCCCAGGGAGTGAGCCAGCGGGGCCTCATCGCACGGACCCTGGGCACTGGTGGCACACCCAGGCAGCCCCCAGCAGGCACGGCATGGGCTACCCGCCCAGCGTGCGGCAGCGGTGGGGGTGCCAGCCAGGCCGCGGGTGCCCATCTCGAGCCAGCGCCCACGTCCCTGTCCTTCGACATAGTGCCCAGCGAGCGAGCCAGGGGGGCCGCGTCGCACGGACCCTGGACACGGGTTGCACACTCAGGCAGTACCCAACAGGCACGGCCAGCACAGCTCGCCCAGCGTGGGGCAGCGGTGGGCTCGCTAGCCAGGCCGCGGGCGCCCATCGTGAGCCAGCCACACGTCCCTGTCCCTAAACGTAGTGCCCAGGGAGTGAGCCAGCGGGGCCTCGTCGCACGGACCCTGGGCACGGGTGGCACAACAAGGCAGCCCCCAGCAGGCACGGCATGGGCTGCTCGCCCAGTGTGCGGCTGCAGTGGGGGTGCAAGCCAGGCCGCGGGCGCCCATCGCGAGCTAGGGGAGCCGCGTCGCATGGACCCTAGGCATGGGGGGCATGCCCAGGCAGCCCCCAGCAGGCACAGCATGGACCCTGTGCACGGGAAGCACGCCCAGGCAGCCCCCAGCAGGCACGATATGGGCTGCTCACCCAGCGTGCTGCAGCGGGTGGCGCGCCAACCAGGCGCTGGCGCGCATCGCGAGCCAGCCCCCACGTCCCTGTTCCTCGACTAAGTTCCCAGCGAACGAGCCAGAGGCGCCGCGTCGTACACACCCTGGGCATGGGTGGCATGCCCAGGCAGCCCCCAGCAGGCACGGCTTGGGCTGCACGCCCAGCGTGCGGCAGCGGTGGGCGCGTCACCCTTGCTGCGGGCGCCCATCGCGAGCCAGCCACCACCTCCCCGTCCCTCGACTGACTGCCCAGCATGCAAGCCAAGGGGGCCGCATCGCACGGACCCTGGGCACGGGTGGCACGCCCAGGCAGCCCCCAGCAGGTACGGCATGGGCAGCTTTCCCAGCGTGGGGCAGCGGTGGGCGCGCCAGCCAGGCCGCGGGTGCCCATCGCTAGCCAGCCCGCACGTCCTTATCCCTCGACGAAGTGCCCACCGAGCGAGCCAGCTGTGCCGCGTCGCATGGACACTGGCCACGGGTGGCATGACCAGGCAGCCCCCAGCAGCCTTAGCATGGGTTGCTCGCCCAGCATGCTGCAGCGGTTGGCGTGCCAGCCAGGCCACTGGCGCCCATCGCGAGCCAGGCCCCACGTCCTTGTCCCTCGACTAAGTGCCCAACGAGCGAGCCTAAGGGGCCACGTCGTACACACCCTGGGCATGGGTGGCATGCCCAGGCAGCCCCGAGTAGGCGCGGCTTGGGCTGCTCGCCCAGCGTTCGGCAGCGGTGGGCGCGCCAGCCAGGCCACAGGCATCCATCGCGAGCCAGCTCCCTCATCCCTGTCCCTCGACTAAGTGCCTAGGGACCGAGCCAAGGGAGCCACGTTGCATGGACCCTGGGCACGAGAAGCATGCCCTGGCAGCCCCAACAAGGTACGGCATGGGCCAATTGCCCAGCGTGCGGCAGCGGTTGGCGCACTAGCCAGGCCACAGGCGCCCATCGTGAGCCAGCGCCCTCGTCCCTGTCCCTCGACAAAGTGCCCAGCGAGCGAGCCAGAGGAGCCATGTCGCAGCGGCCCTGGGCACGGGAGGCATGCCCCAGCAGCCCCCAGCAGGCACGGCAAGGGCCAAGTGCCCAGCGTGCGGCAGAGGTGGGCGCGCTAGCCAGGCGACGGGCGCCCTTCGCGAGCCAGCCCCCTCCTCGTCCCTGTCCCTCGACTAAGTGCCGAGCGAGTGAGCCAGGGGAGCCGTGTCACATGGACCCTAGGCACAGGTGGCATACCCAGGCAGCCCCCAGCAGGCACGGCAAGGGCCAAGTTCCCAGCATGCGGCAGCGGTGGGGGCACCAGCCAGGGCACGAGCTCCCATCGCGAGCAAGCCCCCTGGTCCCTGTCCTTCGACTAAGTGCCCAGTGAACGAGCCAGGGGAGCGGTGTCGCACGGACCTTGGGCACGGTAGGCATGCCCAGGCAGCCCCCAGTATGCACGGCATGGGCCAAGTGCCCAGCGTGAGGCAGCGGTGGGCGCGCCAGACAGGCCACGGGCTCCCATCGCGAGCCAGCCCCCTCGTCCCTGTCCCTCGACTAAGTGCCCAGCGACCAAGCCAGGGGAGCCGCATCGCATGGACCCTGGCACGGGAGGCAATCACAGGAAACCCCCAGTAGGTACGGCATGGGCCAAATGCCCAGCATGCTGCAGCGGTGGGCGCACCAGCCAGGCCACGGGTGCCCATCGCGTGCCAGCCTCCTGGTCCCTGTCCCTCGACTAAGTGCCCAGCGAGCGAGCTAGGGGAGCCATGTCGCATGGACCCTGGGCACGGGAGGCATGCCCCGGCAGTCCCCAGGAGGCACGGCATAGGCCAAGTGCCCAGCGTGCGGTAGAGGTGGGCGCGCCAGCCAGGCCACTGGCGCACATCGCAAGCCAGTCCCCTCGTCCCTGTCCCTCGGTTTAGCGCCCAGCAAGTGAGCCAAGGTAGCCGCATCGCATAAAATCTAGGCACGGGAGGCATGCCCCAGCAGCCCCCAGCAGGCACGGCATGGGCTAAGTGCCCAGCATGTGGCAGCGGTGAGCACACCAGCCACGCCACTGGCTGCATTAGCGAGCCAGCCCCCTCGTTCCTGTCCCTCGATTAAGTGCCCAGCGAGCGAGCCAAGGAGCCATGCCGCATGGACCTTAGGCATGGGAGGCACTCCCTAGCATCCCCCAGCAGGTACAGCATGGGCCAAGTGCCCAGCGGGAGGTAGAGGTGGGCGCATCAGCCAGGCCACGGGCGCCCATCGCGAGCCAGCCCCCTCGTCCCTGTCCCTAGACTTAGTGCCCAGTGAGCGAGCCAGGGGGGACGCATCGCATGGACCCCTGGCACGGGTGGCATGCCCAGGCAGCCCCCAGCAGGCATGGCATGGGCTGCTCGCCCAGCGTGTGGCAGTGGTGGGCGTTCCAGCAAGGCCGCGGGCACCCATCGCGAGCCAGCCCCCTCGTCCCTGTCCCTCGACTCACTACCCAAAGTGCGAGCCAGGGGTGCTGCGTTGCACGGACCCTGAGCACGGGTGTCACGCCCAGCCAGCCCCCAACAGGCATGGCATTGGCTGCTCACCCAACGTGCGGCAGCGGTGGGCGTGCCAGCCAAGCCGCGGGCGCCCATCGCGAGCCAGCCCCCACGTCCCTATCCCTTGACTAAATGCCCAGCGAGCGAGCCGGCGGGGCTGCGTCGCATGGACACTAGACACGGATTGCACGCCCAGGCAGCCCCCAGAAGGCACGGCATGGGCGGCTCGCCCAGTGTGCGTCAGCGGTGGGTGCACCAGCCAGGCCGCGGGCGCCCATCGCGAGCCAGCCCCCACTTCCCTGTCCCTCGACGTAGTGCCCAAAAAGCGAGCCAGGGGGGCCGCGTCGCACGGACCCTGGTCAAGGGTGGCACGCCCAAGCAGCCCCCAGTAGGCACGGCATGGGCTGCTTGCCCAGCTTGCAGCAGCGGTGGGCGCACCAGCCAGGCCGCGGGTGCCTATCGCAAGCCTGCCCCCTCGTCCCTGTCCCTCGACTAAGTGCCCAGCGAGCGAGCCAAGGGAGCCGCGCCGCATGGACCATGGGCACGGGAGGCATGCCCCGGCATCCCCCAGCAGGCATGGCTTGGGCCAAGTGCCCAGCGGGCGATAGAGGTGGGCACGTCAGCCAGGCCATGGGCACCCATCGCGAGCCAACCCCCTCGTCCGTGTCCCTCGACTTAGTGCCCATCGAGCGAGCCAGGGGAGCCACGTCGCAGGGACCCTGGGCACGGGAGGCATGCCCCGGTAGCCCCCAGCAAGCACAGCATTGGCCAAGTGCCCAGCGTGTGGTAGAGGTGGGCGCGCCAGCCAGGCGACGGGCGCCCTTCGCTAGTCAGCCCCCTCGTCCCTGTCCCAGGGGAGCCGCGTCGCACAGACCCTGCGCATGGGAGGCATGCCCAGGCACCCCTGCTGCCAAGGCCTCATCGGTGGGAAAAATGTAGGCAATAAAGCGAGAATAATTGTGGGATAATGAGCTGGGATGTGGCTAGACAAGCTCGATGGTGTGGGCGGCGAAGCTAACGATGATGCATGCTACGTGAGGGCCAAATCTTTAGGGGGATTTCGAGCATGCAGAGTGCTTCGTCGCAAGCCCTCGAGGCAGCAGATGTGGGGTTGGATCTCGATGCTCAGGCTTGCCTAGAAGCGGACTTGTTACGCAGCGCGATCGATGACACAATCGTCGGCCGTTAGCAACGAGCGAGCCACACGGCCAGCCTGGGCACGTTGTGACACCCCTGCTGCCAAGGCCTCATCGGTGGTCCCTTGCCATTGAAGAATCGTCCCTTGCTATTGAACAATTTCGCGCTTAGCGGCTTGGGTGCGGCGGCACACGATGACCTGCATGATCGATGGGCCTTTCGCTCGTCGGCTTGCAGCTCGTTTGGTGCTGTTAATGCCCATTTGTACGTGCGGTGTGTGAGTGGTGATCTAGTCGTGCGCGTTGGCAGGCTCCATGCTCTTGCATCGAACTGTCGACTAGCACGTCGCTTCAAGCTCGACCTCGAGCCATACGTTGGTGTTTCGTGGGTGACATCGGGACCAGCGAGGCCACGGGCGGCCATCACGAGCCAGCCCCCTCGTCCCTATCCCTCGACTTAGTGCCCAGAGAGCGAGACAGGGGAGCCGCGTTGCACGGATACTAGGCACAGGAGGCATGCCCAGGCAGCCCCCAGCAGGCACGGCATGGGCCAGGTTCCCAGCGTGAGGCAGAGGAGGGTGCGCCAGCCAGGCCACAGGTGCCCATCGCGAGCCAGCCCCCTCGTCCCTGTCCCTCGACTAAGTGCCCAGCGAGTGAGCTAGGGGAGCCATATCGCACGGTCCCTAGGCACAGAAGGCATGCCCAGGCAGTCCCCAGCAGGCACAGCATGGGCCTAGTGCCCAGCGTGCGGCAGCGGTGGGCGCGCCAGCCAGGCCAGAGGCGCCCATCGAGAGCCAGCCCCCTCATCCATGTCCCTCGACTAAGTGCCCAGCGAGCCAGCCAGGAGAGCCGCGTTGCATGGACCCTGGGCATGGGAGGCATGCCCAGGCAGCCCCCAGCAAGCACAGGATGGGCCAAGTGCCCAGCGTACGGTAGAGGAGGGAGCGCCAGCCAAGCCACAGGCGCCCATCGCGAGCCAGCCCGCTCGTCCCTGTCCCTCGACTAAGTTCCCAACGAGCGAGCCTGGGGAGCCAGGTCGCACAGACCTTGGGCACGGGAGGCATGCCCAGCCAGCCCCCCGAAGGCATGACGTGGGCCAAGTTCCCAGCGTGCAGCAACGGTGGGCGCCAGCCAAGCAACATGCGCCCATCGCGAGCGAGCCCCCTCGTCCCTGCACCTCGACTAAGTGCGCAGCGTGCGAGCCAAGGGAGCCACGTCGCATGGATCCTGGGAAAGGCAGGCATGCCCCGGCAGCCCCCAGCAGGCATGGCATGGGCCAAGTGCCCGGCATGCGGCAGCGGTGGGCGCGCCAGCCAGGCCGCCTCGTCCCTGTCCCTTGACTAAGTGCCCAGCGAGTGAGCCAGGGGGGCCGTGTCGCACGGACCCTGGGCACGGGTGGTACACCCAGCCACCCCCCAGTAGGCACGGCATGGGCTGCTCGCCCAGCGTGCGGAAGCGGTGGACGCACCAGCCAGGCCCCACGTCCATGTCCCTCGACGTTGTGCCCAGCAAGCGAGCCAGGGGGGACGCGTCTCATGGACCCTGGGCACAGGTGGCACGCGCAGGCAGCCCTTAGCAGGCACGACATGGGCTGCTCGCCCAGCATGCGGCAGCGGTGGGCGCACCAGCCAGGTTGCGGGCGCCCATCACGAGCCAGCCCCCACGTCCTTGTCCCTCGAAGAAGTGCCTAGCGAGCGAGCCAGGGGAGCCGCGTCGCATGGACCCTGGGCACGGGAGGCATGCCCCGGCAACCCCCAGTAGGCACAGAGTGCGTTAACGGTGGGCGCGCCTGCCAGGCCACAGGCGCCCATCACGAGCCAGCCCCCTCGTCCCTGTCCCCCAACTAAATGCCCTACGAGCGAGCCGGGGAGCCGCGTCAAACGGACCCTGGGCATGGGTGGCACACCCAGGCAGCCCCCAGCAGGCATGGCATGGGCTGCTCGCCCAACGTGCTGCAGTGGTGGGCGCGCTAGCCAGGCCGCGGGCGCCCATCACGAGCCAGCCCCCACGTCCTTGTCCCTCGACTAAGTGCCTAGCGAGCGAGCCAGGGGAGCCGCGTCGCACAGACCCTGGGCATGGGTGGCACGCCCAGTAAGCCCCCAGCAGGCACGGCATGGGCTGCTCGCCCAGCATACTGCAGCGGTGGCGCGCCAGCCAGGCTGTAGGAGCCCATCGCGAGCCAGTCCCCACGTCCCTGTCCCTCGACGTAGTGCCCAGCGAGAGAGCCAGGGGGGCTGTGTCGCATGGACCCTAGGCACGGGTGGCACTCCCAGGCAGCCACCAGTAGGCACAGCATGGGCTGCTCGCCCAGCGTGCGGCGGTGGTGGGCACGCCAGCCAAGCCGTGGGCACCCAACGCTGGCCAGCCCCCACGTCCCTGTCCCTCGACTAAGTGCCTAGCGAGCGAGCCAGGGCGGCCATGTCACAAAGACCCTGGGCACCGGAGGCATGCCCCGGCAGCCCCCAGCAGGCATAGCATGCGGCAGCGGTGGTCGCGGCAGCCAGGCGACAGGCGGCCATCACGAGCCAGCCCCTTTGTCCCTATCCCTCGACTAAGTGCCCTACGAGCAAGCTAGGGGAGTCGCGTCGCATAGACCCTGGGCACGGGTGGCACGCCCAGGTAGCCCCCAGTAGGCATGGCATGGGCTGCTAGCCCAGCGTGCGGGGGAGGAGGGAGCGCCAGCCAGGCCGCGAGTGCCCATCGCGAGCCAGCCCCCTCGTCCCTACCCCTTGAATGACTGCCCACCGTGCGAGACCGGGGTGCCGTGTCGCACGGTCCCTGGGCACGGCTGGCATGCCTAGGCAGTCCGCAGCAGCCACAGCATGGGATGCTCTTCCAGCGTGCGGCAGTGGTGGGCGTGCTAGCGAGGCCGCAGGCGCCCATCGCGAGACAGCCCCCACATCATTGTCACTCGACTAAGTGCCCTGCGAGTGACCCAAGGGTGCCGCGTCGCACGGACCCTGGGCTTGGGAGGCACGCCCAGGCAGCCCCCAGAAGGCACGACATGGGCTGCTCCCCAAGCGTCTGCAGCGGTGGGCGCGCTAGCCAGGCCGCAGGTGCCCATCGCAAGCCAGCCCCCACGTCCCTGTCCCTCGACTATGTAACCTGCGGGCGAGCCAGGGGAGCCGCGTCAAACGAACCCTAGGCACGGGGGGCATGCCCTGGCAGCCCCCAGCAGGCACGGCCTGGGCTAACTGCCCAGCGTGCGGCAGCGGTGGGCGTGCCAGCGAGGCCACAGGTACCTATCACAAGCCAGACCCCTCGTCCCTGTCCCTCAACTTAGTGCTCAGCGTGCGAGCCAGCGGTGCCGCATCGCATAGACCCTGGGCACAGCTGGAACGCCCAAGTAGCCCCCAGTAGGCACGGCATGGGCTGCTAGCACAGCATGCGGTGGAGGAGGGAGCGCCAGCCAGGCCGCGAGTGCCCATCGCGAGCCAGCCCCCTCGTCCCTACCCCTTGAATGACTGCCCACCGTGCGAGCTCAGGGTGCCGTGTCGCACAATCCCTGGGCATGGGAGGCATGCCTAGGCAGCCCCCAGCATCCACAGCATGGGAGGCTCTTCCAGCATGCGGCAGCGGTGGGCCTGCTAGCGAGGCCGCAGGCGCCCATCGCGAGACAGCCCCCACATCATTGTCCCTCGACTAAGTGCCCTGCGAGCAACCCAGGGGTGCTGCGTCGCACGGACCCTGGGCTTGGGTGGCACACCCAAGCAGCCCCCAGAAGGCATGGCATGGGCTGCTCGCCCAGCGTCTGCAGCGGTGGGCGCGCTAGCCAGGGCACAGGTGCCCATCGCGAGCCAGCCCCCATGTCCCTGTCCCTCGACTAAGTAACCTGCGAGCGAGCCAGGGGTGCCGCATCAAACGGACCCTGGGCACGGGAAGCATGCCCCGGCAGCCTGCAGCAGGCATGGCCTGGGCTAAGTACCCAGCGTGCGGCAGCGATGGGCGTGCCAGCGAGGCCACAGGTGCCTATCACAAGCCAGACCCCTCGTCCCTCTCCCTCGATTTAGTGCCCAGTGAGCGAGCCAGCGGTGCCGCATCGCATGGACCATGGGCACGGGTGGCACACCCAGGTAGCCCCCAGTAGGCACGGCATGGGCTGCTAGCCCAGCGTGCGGTAGAGGAGGGAGCACCAGCTAGGGCGCGAGTGCCCATCGCGAGCCAGCCCCCTCGTCCCTACCCCTTGAATGACTACCCACCGTGCGAGACCGGGGTGTCGTGTCGCACGGTCCCTGGGCACGGGTGGCATGCCTAGGCAGCCCCCAGCAGCCACAGCATGGGATGCTCTTCCAGCGTGCGGCAGCGGTGGGCGTGCTAGCGAGGCCGCAGGCGCCCATCGCGAGCCAGCCCCCACGTCCCTGTCCCTCGACTATGTAACCTGCGGGCGAGCCAGGGGAGCCGCGTCAAACGGACCCTAGGCACGGGGGGCATGCCCCGGCAGCCCCCAGCAGGCACGGCCTAGGCTAAGTGCCCAGCGTGCGGCAGCGGTGGGCGTGCCAGCGAGGCCACAGGTGCCTATCACAAGCCAGACCCCTCGTCCCTGTCCCTCAACTTAGTCCCCAGCGTGCGAGCCAGCGGTGCCGCATCGCATAGACCCTGGGCACGGGTGGCACGCCCAGGTAGCCCCCAGTAGGCATGGTATGGGCTGCTAGCCCAGCGTGCTGTGGAGGAGGGAGTGCCAGCCAGGCCGCGAGTGCCCATCGCGAGCCAGCCCCCACGTCCCTACCCCTTGATTGACTGCCCACCGTGCGATCCCGGGGTGCCGTGTCGCAAGATCCATGGGCACGGGTGGCATGCCTAGGCAGCCCTCAGAAGCCACAGCATGGGATGCTCTTCCAGCATGCGGCAGCGGTGGGCCTGCTAGCGAGGCCGCAGGCGCCCATCGCGAGACAGCCCCCACATCATTGTCCCTCGACTAAGTGCCCTGCGAGCAACCCAGGGGTGCTGCGTCGCACGGACCCTTGGCTTGGGTGGCACGCCCAAGCAGCCCCCAGAAGGCACGCCATGGGCAGCTCGCCCAGCGTCTGCAGCGGTGGGCGCGCTAGCCAGGGCACAGGTGCCCATCGCGAGCCAGCCCCCACATCCCTGTCCCTCGACTAAGTAATTTATGAGCGAGCCAGGGGTGCCGCGTCAAACGGACCCTGGGCACGGGAAGCTTGCCTCGGCAGCCCGCAGCAGGCACGGCCTGGGCTAAGTGCCCAGCGTGCGGCAGCGATGGGCGTGCCAGCGAGGCCACAGGTGCCTATCACGAGCTAGACCCCTCGTCCCTCTCCCTCGACTTAGTGCCCAGCGTGCGAGCCAGCGGTGCCGCGTCGCATAGACCCTAGGCACTGGTGGCACGCCCAGGTAGCCCCTAGTAGGCACGGCATAGGCTGCTAGCCCAGCGTGCGGTAGAGGAGGGAGCGCCAGCCAGGCCGCGAGTGCCCATCGCGAGCCAGCCCCCTCGTCCCTACCCCTTGAAAGACTGCCCACCGTGCGAGCCCGGGGTGCGGTGTCGCACGATCCCTGGGCATGGGTGGCATGCCTAGGCAGCCCCCAGCAGCCACAATATGGGATGCTCTTCCAGCGTGCGGCAGCGGTAGGCGTGCTAGTGAGGCCGCAGGCGCCTATCGCGAGACAGCCCCCACATCATTGTCACTCGACTAAGTGCCCTGCGAGCGACCCAGGGGTGCCGCGTTGCACGAACCCTGGGCTTGGGTGGCATGCCCAGGCAGCCCCCAGAAGGCACGACATGGGCTGCTCGCCCAGTGTCTGCAGCGGTGGGGGCGCTAGCCAGGCCGCAGGCGCCCATCCAGCCCACACGTCCCTGTCCCTCGACTATGTAACCTGCGAGCGAGCTAGGGGTGCCACGTCAAACGGACCCTGGGCATGGGGGGCATGCCCCGGCAGCCCCCAGCAGGCACGGCCTGGGCTAAGTGCCCAGCGTGCGGCAGCGATGGGTGTGCCAGCGAGGCCACAGGTGCCTATCACGGGCCAGACCCCTCGTCCCTCTCCCTCGACTTAGTGCCCAGCGTGCGATCCAGCGGTGCCGCGTCGCATAGACCATGGGCACGGGTGGCACGCCCAGGTAGCCCTTAGTAGGCACGGCATGGGCTGCTAGCCAAGCGTGCGGTAGAGGAGGGAGCGCCAGCCAGGCCGCGAGTGCCCATCGCGAGCCAGCCCCCTCGTCCCTACCCTTTGAATGACTGCCCACCGTGCGGGCCCGGGGTGCGGTGTCGCACGATCCCTGGGCACGGGTGGCATGGCTATGCAGCCCCCAGCAGCCACAGCATGGGATGCTCTTCCAGCGTGCGGCAGCGGTAGGCGTGCTAGTGAGGCCGCAGGCGCCCATCGCGAGACAGCCCCCACATCATTGTCACTCGACTAAGAGCCTTGCGAGCAACCCAGGGGTGCCGCGTCGCACGGACCCTGGGCTTGGGTGGCATGCCCAGGCAGCCCCCAGAAGGCACGGCATGGGCTGCTCACCCAGCGTCTGCAGCGGTGGGGGAGCTAGCCAGGCCGCAGGCGCTCATCCAGCCCCCACGTTCCTGTCCCTCGACTATGTAACCTGCGAGCGAGCCAAGGGTGCCACGTCAAACGGACCCTGGGCATGGGGGGCATGCCCCGGCAGACCCCAGCAAGCACGGCCTGGGCTAAGTGCCCAGCGTGCGGCAGCGATGGGCGTGCCAGCGAGGCCACAGGCGCCTATCACGAGCCAGACCCCTCGTCCCTCTCCCTCGACTTAGTGCCCAGCGTGCGAGCCAGCGGTGCCGCATCGCATTGACCCTGGGCACGGGTGGCACGCCCAGGTAGCCCCCAGTAGGCACGGCATGGGCTGCTAGCCCAGCGTGCGGTAGAGGAGGGAGCGCCAGCCAGGCCGCGAGTGCCCATCGCGAGCCAGCCCCCTCGTCCCTACCCCTTGAATGACTGCCCACCGTGCGAGGCCAGGGTGCCGTGTGGCACGGTCCCTGGGCACGGGTGGCATGCCTAGGCAGCCCCCAGCAGCCACAGCATGGGATGCTCTTCCAGCGTGCGGCAGCGGTGGGCGTGCTAGCTAGGCCGCAGGTGCCCATCGCGAGACAGCCCCCACAACATTGTCACTCGACTAACTGCCCTGCGAGTGACCCAAGGGTGCCGCGTCGCACAGACCCTGGGCTTGGGTGGCACGCCCAGGCAGCCCCCAGAAGGCACGGCATGGGCTGCTCGCCAAGCGTCTGCAGTGGTGGGCGCGCTAGCCAGGCCGCAAGCGCCCATCGCGACCCAGCCCCCACATCCCTGTCCCTCGACTATGTAACCTGCGAGTGAGCCAGGGGAGCCGCGTCAAATGGACCTTAGGCATGGGGGGCATGCCCCGACAGCTCCCAGCAGGCATGGCCTAGACTAAGTGCCCAGCGTGCGGCAGCGGTGGGCGTGCCAGCAAGGCCACAGGTGCCTATCACGAGCCAGACCCCTCGTCCCTGTCCCTCAACTTAGTGCCGCGTTGCATAGACCCTGGGCACGGGTGGCACGCCCAGGTAGCCCCCAGTAGGCACGGCATGGGCTGCTAGCCCAGCGTGTGGTGGAGGAGGGAGCGCCAACCAGGCCGCGAGTGCCCATCGCGAGCCAGCCCCCTCGTCCCTACCCCTTGAATGACTGCCCACCGTGCGAGCCCGGGGTGCCGTGTCGCACGGCACCTGGGCACGGGTGGCATGCCTAGGCAGCCCCCAGCAGCCACAGCATGGGATGCTCTTCCAGCATGCGGCAGCGGTGGGCGTGCCAGCAAGGCCGCAGGCGTCCATCGCGAGACTGCCCCCACATCATTGTCCCTCGACTAAGTGCCCTGCGAGCAACCCAGGGGTGCCGCGTCGCACGGGACCTGGGCTTGGGTGCCACGCCCCGGCAGCCCCCAGAAGGCACGGCATGGGCTGCTCGCCCAGCGTCTGCAGCGGTGGGCGCGTTAGCCAGGCCATAGGCGCCCATCGCGAGCCAGCCCCCACGTCCCTGTCCCTCGACTAAGTAAACTGCGAGCGAGCCAGGCGTGTCGCGTCAAACGGACCATGGGCACGGGGGCATTCCCCGGTAGCCCCCAGTAGGCACGACATGGGCTGCTAGCCCAGCGTGTGGTGGAGGAGGGAGCGCCAACCAGGCCGTGAGTGCCCATCGCGAGCCAGCCCCCTCGTCCCTACCCCTTGAATGACTGCCCACCATGCGAGCCCGGGGTGCCGTGTCGCACGGTCCCTGGGCACGGGTGGCATGCCTAGGCAGCCCCAGCATGGGATGCTCTTCCAGCGTGCGGCAGCGGTAGGCGTGCTAGTGAGGCCGCAGGCGCCCATCGCGAGACAGCCCCCACATCATTGTCACTCGACTAAGTGCCCTGCGAGCGACCCAGGGGTGCCGCATCGCACGGACACTGGGCTTGGGTGGCATGCCCAGGCAGCCCCCAGAACCCACGACATGGGCTGCTTGCCCAGCGTCTGCAGCGGTGGGGGCGCTAGCCAGGCCGCAGGCGCCCATCCAGCCCCCACGTCCCTGTCCCTCGACTATGTAACCTGCGAGCGAGCCAGGGGTGCCACGTCAAACGGACCCTGGGCATGGGGGGCATGCCCCGGCAGCCCCCAGCAGGCACGGCCTGGGCTAAGTGCCCAGCGTGCGGCAGCGATGGGCGTGCCAGCGAGGCCACAGGTGCCTATCACGAGCCAGACCCCTCGTCCCTCTCCCTCGACTTAGTGCCCAGCGTGCGAGACAGCGGTGCCGCGTCGCATAGACCCTGGGCACTGGTGGCACGCCCAGGTAGCCCCCAGTAGGCACGGCATGGGCTGCTAGCCCAGCGTGCGGTAGAGGAGGGAGCGCCAGCCAGGCCGCGAGTGCCCATCGCGAGCCAGCCCCCTCGTCCCTACCCCTTGACTGACTGCCCACCGTGTCGCACGGTCCCTGGGCACGGGTGGCATGCCTAGGTAGCCCCCAGCAGCCACAGCATGGGACGCTCTTCCAGCGTGCGGCAGCGGTGGGCGTGCTAGCGAGGCCGTAGGCGCCCATCGCGAGACAGCCCCCACATCATTGTCCGTCGACTAAGTGCCCTGCGAGCGGTGGGTGCTCTAGCCAGGCCGTAGGCACCCATCGCGACCCAGCCCCAACGTCCCTGTCCCTCGACTAAGTAACCTGCAAGCGAGCCAGGGGTGCCGCGTCAAATGGACCCTGGGCACAGGGGGCATGCCCCGGCAGCCCCCAGCAAGCACGGCCTGGGCTAAGTGCCCAGCGTGCAGCAGCGATGGGCGTGCCAGCGAGGCCACAGGTGCCTATCACGAGCCAGACCCCTCGTCCCTCTCCCTCGACTTACTGCCCAGCGTGCGAGCCAGCGGTGCCGTGTCGCATAGACCATGGGCACGGGTGGCACGCCCAGGTAGCCCCTAGTAGGCACGGCATGGGCTGCTAGCCCAGCGTGCGGTAGAGGAGGGAGCGCCAGCCAGGCCGCGAGTGCCCATCGCGAGCCAGCCTCCTCGTCCCTACCCCTTGAATGACTGCCCACCGTGCGAGCCCGGGGTGCCGTGTCGCACGGTCCCTGGGCATAGGTGGCATGCCCAGGCAGCCCCCAGAAGCCACAGCATGGGATGCTCTTCCAGCGTGCGGCAGCGGTGGGCGCGCTGGCGAGGCCGCAGGTGCCCATCGCGAGACAGCCCCCACATCATTGTCCCTCAACTAAGTGCCCTGCGGGCGACCCAGGGGTGCCGCGTCGCACAGACGCTGGGCTTGGGTGGCACTCCCATGTAGCCCCCAGCAGGTACGACATGGGCTGTTCGCCCAGCGTGCTGCAGCGGTAGCCAGCCCCCTCGTCCCTGCCCCTCGACTGACTGCCCAGCGTGCGAGCCAGGGATGCCGTGTCGCACGGACCCTGGGCACGGGTGGCATAACCAGGCAGCCCCCAGTAGGCACGGCATGGGCTGCTCGTCCAGCGTGCGTCAGCTGTGGGTGCGCCAGCCAAGCCGCGGGCGCCCATCGCGAGCCAGCCCCCACGTCCCTGTCCCTCGACGTAGTGCCTAGCGAGTGAGCCAGGTTGGCCGCGTCGCATGGACCCTAGGCATGGGTGGCCCGCCCAGGTAGCCCCCAACAGGCACAGCATGGGCTGCTCATCCAGCGTGCGGCAGCGGTGTGCACGCTAGCCAGGCCGTGGGCGCCCATCGCGAGCCAGCCCCCACGTACCTGTCCCTCGACGTAGTGCCCAGTGAGCGAGCCAGGGGGGCTGCGTCGCAAGGACCCTGGGCACGCGTGGCATATCCAGGCAGCCCCCAACAGGCACGGCATGGGCTACTCGCCCAGCGTGCGACAGTGGGGCCGCTCAAGCTAGGCTGCGGGCGCCCATCGCGAGCAAGCCCCCTCGTCCTTGCCCTTCGACTCACTGCCCAGCGTGTGAGCCAGGGGTGTCGCGTCACACGGACCCTGGGCAAAGGTGGCATGCCCAGGCAGCCCCCAGCAGGCACGGCATGGGCTGCTAGCCCAGCGTGCGGCAGCGGTTTGGTGTGCCAGCCAAGCCGCGGGCGCCCATCGCAAGCCAGCCCCCTCGTCCCTGCCCCTCGACTGACTGCCCACCGTGCGAGCCCGAGGTGCCGTGTCGCACGGACCCTAGGCACGGGTGGCATGCCCAGGCAGCCCCCAGCAGGCCCCAGCAGGCACAGCATGGGCTACTCTTCCAGCGTGCGGCAGCGGTGAGGGCGCCAGCCAGGCCGCGGGCGCCTATCGCGAGCCAGCCCCCACGTCCCTGTCCCTCGACGTAGTGCCCAGCGAGCATGCCAGGGGGGCTGCGTCGCATGGACCCTTGGCACGGGTGGCACGCCCAGGCAGGCCCCAGCAGGCACGGCATGGGCTGCTGGCCCAGCGTGCGGCAGTGGTGGGCGCACTAGCCAGGCCGCGGGCACCCATCGCGAGCCAGCCCCCTCGTCCCTGCCCCTCGACTAACTACCCATCGTGCAAGCCAGGGGTGACATGTTGCACGGACCCTGGGCACGGGTGGCACGCCCAAGCAGCGCCCAGCAGGCACGGCATGGGCAGCTCGCCCAGGGTGCGGCAGCGGTGGGCGTGCCAGACAGGCCATGGGCGCCCATCACGAGCCAGCACCCTCGTCCCTCCCCCTCGACTGATTGCCCAGTGTGTGAGCCAGGGGTGCCGCGTCGCACGGACCCTAGGCATGGGTGGCATGTCCAGCCTGCCCCCAGGAGGCATGGCATGGGCTGCTCGCCCAGCGTGCGGGAGCGGTGGGCGCGCCAGCCAGGCCACGGGCGCCCATCGCGAGCCAGCCCCCACGTCCCTGCCCCTCGATTGATTTCCCAGCGTGCAAGCCAAGGGTGCCACAGCAGTCTCTAGCAGGCACGGTGCTAGCCTTGCCAGGGGCACCCCACGCGAGCCAGCCGCAAGCATGCTGTGTGGCTCAACACATGCTATGGGCATTGATTTCATGGGCAAGCTGGCCTTGGCCGTGGCCCCTGGCTCTGGTGGACCCTGAGGGCTGCCATGGGGTTGCTAGAGGCGCGCTGGACAGGGCAGCCAGCATGCACCATGGGCCAGGCAGAAGCACAGCTGCCCCAGCCTGCTGGCCGCAATGCCCAGTTGTGAAATTGTTGTGAATTGACCATCTTTTCATCATGAAATTGGTCCCAAAATGACTCAAATAATTCGTGTAATTCATGAGGAGTCTGCCCCTGAAGTTTGGGATCATTTTGACTCACGGGCTATTTTTGATGATTTTTTCAATGTTCGGCTATGGAAAGTTCATTAAAAAAATTTAGTGCCCAAAAAATTCTGAAATTTTTTCTGGTGGTAGATATGATTATTCTCCATTTATGTGCAAAATTTCAGCTCAAAATTCCAAGTGATTAATTTTTTAGATCCATTATGATGGCTCAAACATATTGATGTTTCCTCCTGCCAGGAGTGAAATTTCATTTAAGACTCTTTAGGGGAGGTGGTCACCTAGGTTGCTGGGTGCCAACAGGCCATGCGTGCCTCCCCCCTGCCCATCCCACGTGGGTAGGTGCCGGACTTGGGCAACCCAGCGTGCATGGCATGGGCAGGGCGGCTTGCTGCCTTGCCCATCTAGCCGGTGGTGCGTGGCTGTGGCGGCCACCACCGCGAGCAAGGCAGGCGGCCGGCGACATCGGCCGAAGAGTGTGGGATGCCGATCAGTAGCCCACAGAGTGGGGAAAACATAGGAAACGAAATCCGCTAAATTGTGGGCAATGAAATGAGAAAAATCGTGGGATAATGAGCTGGGATGTGGCTACACAAGCTCAATGGTGTGGGCGGCGAAGCTAACGATGATGCATGCTACACGAGGGCCAAATCGCTGGGGGGATTTCGAGCATGTCGAGTGCTTCGTCGCAGGCCCTCGAGGCGGTGGACGTGGGGTTGGATCCCGACGCTCAGGCTTGCCTAGGCGGACTCGTTGCGCAGCGTGATCGGTGACACGATCGTCGGCCGTTAGCAAAAAGCAAGCCACATGGCCAACTTGGGCAAGGCGTGACACCCCTGCTGCCGAGGCCTCATCAGTGGGAAAAACGTGGGCAACGAAACGAGAGAAATTGTGAGATAATGAGCTAAGATGTGGCTAGACAAACTCGACGGTGTGGGCGGCGAAACTAACGATGATGCATGCTACGCGAGGGCCAAATCGCTGAGGGGATTTCGAGCATGCGGAGTGCTTCATCGCAGGCCCTGGAGGGGGTGGAT
>JAJFZO010000583.1:395000-407500 GCA_021397835.1 Moringa oleifera
TAGGCACGAGAGGCATGCCCCGACAGCCCCCAGCAGGCACGGCATGGGCCAAGTGCCCAGCGTGCGGTAGCGGTGGGCGCACACGCCATGCCATGGGCACCCATCGCGAGCCAGCCCCCTTGTCCCCGCCCATCGACTGACTACCCAGAGCGCGAGCCAGAGGTGCCGCATCGCACGGATACTGGGCACGGGTTGCACGCCCAGGTAGTCCCCAGCAGGCATGGCATGGGCTGCTCACCCAGCGTGCGGCAGTGGTGGGTGCGCCAACCAGGCCGCGGGCGCCTATCACTAACCAACCCCCACGTCTCTATCCCTCGACTAAGTGCCCAGCGAGCGAGACAGGGGAGCCGCGTCGCACAGACCTTGGGACCGGGAGGCATGGCCAGGCAGCCCCCAGTATGCACGGCATGGGCCAAGTTCCCAGTGTGCGGCAGCGGTTAGCGCGCCGACCAGGCCACGGGCGCCCATCGCGAGCCAGACCCCACATCCTTGTCCTTCGACTAAGTGCCCAGCGAGCGAGCCAGGGGGGCCGCGTCGCACAGACCCTGGGCACGGGTGGCATGCCCAGGCAGCCCTCAGCAGGCATGGCATGATGAGCTGGGATGTGGCTACACAAGCTCGATGGTGTGGGGGGCGAAGCTAATGATGATGCATGCTACGCGTGGGCCAAATCGCTGGGGGGATTTCGAGCATGCGGAGTGCTTTGTCGCAGGCCCTCGAGGTGGTGAAAGTTGGGTTTGATCCCGATGCTCAGGCTTGCCAAGGCGGACTCATTACGCAATGCGATCAGCGACATGATCGTCGACCATTAGCAACGAGTGAGCCACACGGCCAGCTTGGGCAAGGCGTGACACCCCTGCTACTAAGGCCTCATCGGTGGGAAAAATGTAGGCAACGAAACGAGAGAAATTGTGAGAAAATGAGCTGGGATGTGGCTACACAAGCTCGACGGTTTGGGTGGCGAAGCGAATGATGATGCACGCTACGCCAGGGCCAAATCGCTGGGGTGATTTTGAGCATGCGGAGAGCTTCGTCGCAGTCCCTCGAGGTAGTGGATGCGGGGCTGGATCCCGACGCCCAGGCTTGCTTGGGCGGTCTCGTTGCATAGCGCGATTGACGACGCGATCATCGGCCGTAAGCAATGTGCGAGCCACATGGCTAGCCTGGGTAAGCTGTGACACCCCTGCTGCCAAGGCCTCCTTAGTGGGAAAAACGTGGGCAACGAAATGAGAAAAATCGTGGTATAATGAGCTGGGATGTGGCTACACAAGCTCGACGGTGTGGGCGGCGAAGCCAATGATGATGCATGCTACGCGAGGGCCAAATCGCTGGGGGGATTTTGAGCATGCGGAGTGCTTCGTCGCAGGCCCTCGAAGTGGCAGATGCGGGGCTGGATCTCGATGCCCAAGCTTGCTTAGGCGGACTCGTTGCGCAACGCGATCGATGACACGATCGTCAGCCATTAGCAATGAACCAGCCACACGGCAAGCCTGGGCAAGGCGTGACACCCCTGCTGCCAAGGCCTCATCGGTGGGAAAAATGTGGGCAACGAAATGCCAGGATGTGGCTAGACAAACTCGACGGTATGGGCGACGAAGCAAATGATGATGCATGCTACGTGAAGGCCAAATTACTGGTGGGATTTTGAGCATGCGGAGTGCTTCGTCACAGGCCCTCGAGGCGGCAGATGCGGGGCTGGATCCCAACGCCCAGGCTTGCCTTGGCGGACTCGTTGCGCAGCAGGATCGACGACATAATCGTTGACCGTTAGCAATGAGCGAGACACATGGCCAGCCTAGGCAAGGCAAGACACCCCTGCAGTCAAGGCCCCATCGGTGGAAAAATCGTGGGAAATGAAATGAGAGAAACTTTGGGATAATGAGCTGGGATGTGGCTACACAAACTCGACGATGTGGGCGACGGAGCTAGCAATGATGCATGCTACGCGAGGGCCAAATCTCTAGGGGGATTTCAAGCAAGCAGAGTGCTTCGTCGCAGGCCCTCGAGGCGGCAGATGTAGGGCTGGATCCCGACACCCAGGCTTGCCTAAGCGGACTCGTTGCGTAGCGCGATTGACGACACAATCGTCGGCCGTAAGCAATGTGCGAGCCACATGGCTAGCCTGGGCATGGTGTGACACCCCTGCTGCCAAGGCCTCATCGGTGGGAAAAACGTGGGCAATAAAATGAGAAAAATCGTGGGATAATGAGCCGGGATGTGGCTACACAAGCTCGACGGTTTGGGTGGCGAAGCGAATGATGATGCACGCTACGCCAGGGCCAAATCGCTGGGGTGATTTTGAGCATGCGGAGAGCTTCGTCGCAGTCCCTCGAGGTGGCGAAAACGGGGCTGCATCCCGACACCCAGGCTTGCCATGGCGGACTAGTTGCGTAGTGTGATCGACGACACGATCGCCGGCCGTTAGCAATGAGTCAGCCACACGGCCAGCCTAGGCAAGGCGTGACACCCCTGCTGCCAAGGCCCCATCGGTGGAAAAAACGTGGGCAATAAAATGAGAGAAATTGTGGGATAATGAGCTGGGATATGGCAACACAAACTCGACGGTGTGGGCGGCGAAGCTAACGATGATGCATGCTACGCGAGGGCCAAATCGTTGGTGGGATTTTGAGCATGCGGAGTGCTTCTTCGCAGGCCCTCGAGGTGGCAGATGCGGGGCTACATCTCGACGCCCAGGCTTGCCTAGGCGAACTCGTTGCGTGGCGCGATCAACGACACGATCGTCGGCTGTTAACAATGAGCGAGCCACACGACCAGCCTAGGCAAGGCGTGACATCCCTGCTGCCAAGGCCTCATCGGTGGGAAAAACGTGGGCAACGAAATGAGAGAAATCGTGGGATAATGAGCTGGGATGTGGCAACACAAGCTCGATGGTGTGGGCGGCGAAGCTAATGATGATGCATGCTACGCGAGGGCCAAATCGCTGGTGGGATTTTGAGCATGCGGAGTGCTTCATCGCAGGCCCTCGAGGTGGCAGATGCGGGGCTACATCTCGACGCCCAGGCTTGCCTTGGCGAACTCGTTGCGCGGCGCGATCGACGACACGATCATCAGCTGTTAACAATGAGCGAGCCACACGGCCAGCCTAGGCAAGGCGTGACACCCCTGCTGCCAAGGCCTTATAGGTGGGAAAAACGTGGGCAACGAAATGAGAGAAATCTTGGGATAATGAGCTGGGATGTGGCAACACAAGCTCGATGGTGTGGGCGGCGAAGCTAAAGATGATGCATGCTACGCGAGGTCCCAATCGCTAGGGGCATTTTGAGCATATGGAGTGGTTCGTCGCAGGCATTCAAGGCGGTGGATGCGGGGTTGGATCCCGACGCCCAGACTTGCCTAGGCGGACTCGTTCCACTGCGCGATCGACGACACGATCGTCGACCGTTAGCAATGAGTGAGCCACACAGCTAGCCTGGGCAAGGCGTGACACCCCGGTTGCCAAGGCCCCATCGGTGGAAAAAACATGGGTAACGAAATGAGAGAAATTGTGTGATAATGAGCGGGGATGTGACTACTCAAACTCGATGGTGTGGGCGACGGAGCTAACAATGATGCATGCTACGCGAGGGCCAAATCTCTGGGGGGATTTCAAGCAAGCAGAGTGCTTCATCGCAGACCCTCGAGGAGGCGGATGTAGGGCTGGATCTTGACGCCCAGGCTTGCCTAAGCGGACTCGTTGCGTAGCGCGATTGGCGACACGATCGTCGGTCGTAAGCAATCTGCGAGCCACATCGCTAGCCTGGGCATGGTGTGACACCCCTGCTGCCAAGGCCTCATCGGTGGGAAAAACGTGGGCAATAAAATGAGAAAAATCGTGAGATAATGAGCCGGGATGTGGCTACACAAGCTCGACGGTTTGGGTGGCGAAGCGAATGATGATGCACGCTACGCCAGGGCCAAATCGCTGGGGTGATTTTGAGCATGCGGAGAGCTTCGTCGCAGTCCCTCGAGGTGGCGAAAACGGGGCTGCATCCCGACACCCAGGCTTGCCATGGCGGACTAGTTGCGTAGTGTGATCGACGACACGATCGCCGGCCGTTAGCAATGAGTCAGCCACACGGCCAGCCTAGGCAAGGCGTGACACCCCTGCTGCCAAGGCCCCATCGGTGGAAAAAACGTGGGCAATAAAATGAGAGAAATTGTGGGATAATGAGCTGGGATATGGCAACACAAACTCGACGGTGTGGGCGGCGAAGCTAACGATGATGCATGCTACGCGAGGGCCAAATCGCTGGTGGGATTTTGAGCATGCGGAGTGCTTCTTCGCAGGCCCTCGAGGTGGCAGATGCGGGGCTACATCTCGACGCCCAGGCTTGCCTAGGCAAACTCGTTGCGTGGCGCGATCAACGACACGATCGTCGGCTGTTAACAATGAGCGAGCCACACGGCCAGCCTAGGCAAGGCGTGACATCCCTGCTGCCAAGGCCTCATCGGTGGGAAAAACGTGGGCAACGAAATGAGAGAAATCGTGGGATAATGAGCTGGGATGTGGCAACACAAGCTCGATGGTGTGGGCGGCGAAGCTAATGATGATGCATGCTACGCGAGGGCCAAATCGCTGGTGGGATTTTGAGCATGCGGAGTGCTTCATCGCAGGCCCTCGAGGTGGCTGATGCGGGGCTACATCTCGACGCCCAGGCTTGCCTAGGCGAACTCGTTGCGCGGCGCGATCGACGACACGATCATCGGCTGTTAACAATGAGCGAGCCACACGGCCAGCCTAGGCAAGGCGTGACACCCCTACTGCCAAGGCCTCATCGGTGGGAAAAACGTGGGCAACGAAATGAGAGAAATCATGGGATAATGAGCTGGGATGTGGCAACACAAGCTCGACAGTGTGGGCGGCGAAGCTAATGGTGATGCATGCTACGCGAGGGCCAAATCGCTGAGGGGATTTTGGGCATGTGGAGTGGTTCGTCGCAGGCCTCCGAGGCGGCTGATGCGGGGCTGGATCCCAACGCCGAGACTTGCCTAGGTGGACTCGTTGCGCAGCGCGATAGATGACACGATTGTCGACTGTTAGCAATGAGCGAGCCACACGTCCAGCCTAGGCAAGGCGTGACACCCCTGCTGTCAAGGCCCCTCGGTGGAAAAAACGTGGGCAAAAAAATAAGAGAAATTATGGGATAATGATCTGGGATGTGGCTACACAAACTCGACGGTGTGGGCGGCGAAGCTAACGATGATGCATGCTACGCGAGGGCCAAACCGTTGGGGGAATTTCGAGCATGCAGAGTGCTTCGTCGCAGGCCCTCGAGGCGACAGATGCGGGGCTGCATCCCGATGCCCAGGCTTGCCTTGGCGAACTCGTTGTGCAGCGCGATCGACCACATGATCGTCGGTCGTTAGCAATGTGCGAGCCACATGGCAGCCTGGGCAAGGTGTGACACCCCTGCTGCCAAGGCCTCATCGTTAGAAAAACATGGGCAATGAAATGAGAAAAATCGTGGGATAATGGGCTGGGATGTGGCTACACAAGCTCGACGGTGTGGGCGGCGAACCTAATGATGATGCATGCTACACTAGGGCCAAATCGTTGGGGAGATTTTGAGCATGTGGAGTGGTTCGTCGCAGGCCTTCGGGGCGGCTGATGCGGGGTTGGATCCCGACGCCAAGACTTGCCTAGAGGGACTCGTTGCGCAGCGTGATCGACGACACGATTGTCGGCCGTTAGCAATGAGCAGGCCATACGGCCAGCCTGGGCAAGGCGTGACACCCCTGCTGCCAAGCCCCATCTGTGGAAAAAACATGGGCAATGAAGTGAGAGAAATTGTGCGATAATGAGCTTGGATGTGGCTAGACAAACTCGACGATGTGGGCGGCGAAGCCAATGATGATGCATGCTATGCGAGGGCCAAATCACTGCGGGGATTTCGAGCATGCGGAGTGCTTCGTCGCAGGCCCTTGAGGCGGCGGATGCGGGGCTGGATCCCGACGCCCAGGGTTGCCAAGGAGAACTCGTTGCGTAGCGCGATTGACAACACAATCGTCGACCGTTAGCAATGTGCGAGCCACATGGCCAGCCTGGGCAAGGTGTGACACCCCTGGTGCCAAGGCCTCATCGGTGGGAAAAACGTAGGCAACGAAATGAGAAAAATCGTGGGATAATGGGCTGGGATGTGGCTACACAAGCTCGACGGTGTGGACGGCGAAGCTAATGATGATGCATGCTACGTGAGGGCCAAATCGCTGGGGGGATTTTGAGCATGTGGAGTGGTTCGTCGCAGGCCTTCGAGGCGGTGGATGCGGGGCTGGATCCCGACGCCCAGACTTGCCCAGGTGGAGTCGTTGTGCAACACGATCGACGACACAATCGCCGACCGTTAGCAATGAGTGAGCCACACGGCCAGCCTGGGCGAGGAGTGACACCCCTGCTGCCATGGCCCCATCGGTGGAAAAAACGTGGGCAGCAAAATGAGAGAAATTTTGGGATAATGAGCGGGGATATGGCTACTCAAACTCAACGGTGTGGGCGACGAAACTAACGGTGATGCATGCTACGCAAGGGCCAAATCACTGGGGGGATTTCGAGCATGCAGAGTGCTTCGTCGTAGGTGCTCGAGGCGACGGATACTGGGCTGGATCCCGATGCCCAGGCTTACCTAGGAGGACTCGTTGCGCAGCGCGATCGACGACACGATCGTCGGGCGTTAGCAATGAGCAACTCACAAGGCCAGCTTGGGCAAGGCGTGACACTCCTCCTGCCATGGCCTCATCGGTGGGAAAAACATGGGCAATGAAATGAGAGAAATTATGGTATAATGAGTTGGGATGTGGCTACACAAGCTCAACAGTATGGGCGACGAAGCCAATGATGATGCATGCTACACAAGAGCCAAATCGTTGGGGTGATTTTAAGCATGAGGAGTGCTTTGTTGCAGGCCCTCAAGGTGGCAGATGTGGGGTTGGATCCCGAAGCCCAGACTTGCCTGGGCGGACTAGTTGCGCAGTGCGATCAACAATACGATCGTCGGGCGTTAGCAACGAGCATGCCACACGGCCAGCCTGGGCAAGGCGTGACACCCTTGCTGCCATGGTCTCATCGGTCGAAAAAACATGGGCAACAAAATGAGAGAAATTGTGGGATAATGAGCTAGGATGTGGCTAGACAAACTAGACGGTGTGGGCGGCGAAGCTAATGATGATGCATGCTACGTTAGGGCCAAATCGCTGGGGGGATTTTGAGCATGTAGAGTGGTTCGTCGCAGGCCTTCGAGGCGACGGATGCGGGGCTGGATCCCGACGCCCAGACTTGCCTAGGCAGACTCATTGCGCAGCGTGATCGACGACACGATCGTCGGCCGTTAGCAATGTTAGAGCCATATGGCAGCCTGGGCAAGGTGTGACACCCCTGCTGCCACGGCCTCATCGGTGAAAAAAACGTGAGCAACGAAATGAGAAAAATCATGGGACAATGAGCTGAGATGTGGCTACACAAGCTTGATGGTGTGGGCGGCGAAGCTAATGATGATGCATGCTACGCGAGGGCCAAATCGCTGGGGTGATTTTGAGCATGCGGAGTGCTTAGTCGCAGGCCCTCGAGGCAGCGGAAGCGGGGCTTCATCCCGACACCCAGGCTTGCCTTGGCGGACTCATTGCGTAGCATGATCGACGACACGATCGTCGGCTGTTAGCAATGAGCGAGCCACACGGCAAGGCTGGGCAAGGCGTGACACCCTTGCTGCCAAGGCCCCATCGGTGGAAAAAATGTGGGCAACATAATGAGAGAAATTGTGGGATAATGAGCTGGGATGTGGCTACACAAACTCGACGGTATGGGTGGCAAAGCTAACGATGATGCATGCTACGCGAGGGCCAAATCGCTGGTGGGATTTTGAGCATGCAGAGTGCTTCTTCGCAGGCCCTCGAGGTGGCAGATGCGGGGCTACATCCCGATGCCCAGGCTTGCCGTGGCAAACTCGTTGCGCAGCGCGATCGACGACACGATCGTCGACTGTTAACAATGAGCGAGCCACACGGCCAGACTAGGCAAGGCCTGACACCCCTGCTGCCAAGGCCTCATCGGTGGGAAAAACGTGGGCAATGAAATGAGAGAAATTGTGGGATAATGAGTTGGGATGTGGCTACACAAGCTCGACAGTGTAGGCGGCGAAGCTAATGATGATGCATGCTACGCGAGGGCCAAATCACTGGGTGGATTTTGAGTATGCGGAGCGCTTCATCGCAGGCCCTTGAGGTGGCAAATGCGGGGCTGGATCCCGATGCCCAGGCTTGCCTTGGCGGAGTCGTTGCGCAGCGCGATCGACGGCACGATCGTCGGTTGTTAGCATTAAGCGAGCCACAGGGCCAGCCTGGGCAAGATGTGACACCCCTGTTGCCAAGGCCTCATTGGTGGGAAAAATGTGGGCAACAAAATGAGATAAATTGTGGGATGATGAGCTGGGATGTGGCTACACAAGCTCGACGGTGTGGGCGGCGAAGCTAATGATGAAGCATGCTACGCGAGGGCCAAATTGTTGGAGGGATTTTGAGCATGCGGAGTGCTTCGTCGCAGGCCCTTGAGGTGATGGATGCAGGGCTGGATCCCGACGCCCAGGGTTGCCTTGGCGGACTCGTTGCGAAGCGCGATCGACGACACGATCGTCGACCGTTAGTAATGAGTGAGCCACACGACCAGCCTCGGCAAGGTGTGACGCCCCTGGTGCCAAGGCCTCATCGGTGGGAAAAACGTGGGCAATGAAATGAGAAAAATCATGGGATAATGAGTTGGGATGTGGCTAGACAAACTCGACGATATGGACGGCGAAGCTAACGATGATGCATGCTACGTGAGGGCCAAATCATTTGGGGGATTTCGAGCATGCGGAGTGCTTCGTCGCAGGCCCTCAAGGTGACAGGCGTGGGGTTGGATCTCGACGATCTGGCTTACCTAGGGGGACTCATTGCATCGCGTGATCAATGACACGATCGTCGGTCGTTAGCAACTAGCGAGCCACACGGCCAAACTGGGCACCCCTACTGCCAAGGCCTCATCGGTGGGAAAAACATGGGCAACGAAGCAAGAACAGTCATGGGATAATGAGCTGGGATGTGGCTAGACAAGCTCGATGGTGTGGGCGGCGAAGCTAATTATGATGCATGCTACGTGAGGGCCAAATGGTTGGGGGGATTTCAAGCATGCGGAGTGCTTCGTCGCATGCCCTCGAGGTGGCGGACGCGGGGTTGGATCTCGACGCTTAGGCTTGCCTAGAAGCGGACTTATTGCGCAGTGCGATCGGCGACACAATCGTCGACCGTTAGCAACTAGTGAGCCACACGGCCAGCCTGGGCACGTTGTGACACCCCTGCTGCCAAGGCCTCATCGGTGGTCCCTTGCCATTGAAGAATCGTCCCTTGCTATTGAAACAATTTCGTGCTTAACGGCTTGGATTCGGCGGCACACAATGTCCTGCATGATCAATGGGCCTTTTGCTCGTCAGCTTGCAGCTCGTTTGGTGCTGTTGCTGCCCATTTGTACGTGCGGCGTGTGAGTGGTGATCTAGTCATGCGTGTTGGTAGGCTCCATGCTCTCGCATCGGACTATCGACTAGCACGTCGCTTTAAGCTCGACCCCGAGCTATACGTTGGCATTTCGTGGGTGACATCGGGACCCTATGTCACGTGCCTTCACAAATGGAATTTGATGATTCGAGTCGGTTGTCTTTGCACCATGTCCCTTGTGGGCATGGGTGGAAACCTAAGCAGAGCCTCGTGCTCCAAGCACGGCTTGCTTTGGCAGGCAGCTGCTTTGGCACATGAGAGATTGGTTGTCCTCTCGGGTGCAAAAAGTATTGCTACAGGAGTGGCCTCGGCCTCCGCCTGTCCAAGCGAAAGCATTTGTCCCACGTCCCATTGATTTTGAACGACGACTGTGACAGCTTTGGCTTAGTGAGCCTTGCAGCACGCTTCGGTCTTAGTTGGCGCGGTGTCTCGAAGGATACTACCTGGTTGATCCTGCCAGTAGTCATATGCTTGTCTCAAAGATTAAGTCATGCATGTGTAAGTATGAACTACTCAGACTGTGAAACTGCGAATGGCTCATTAAATCAGTTATAGTTTGTTTGATGGTACCTATTACTCGGATAACCATAGTAATTCTAAAGCTAATACGTGCAACAAACCCCGACTTTTGGAAGGGGCACATTTATTAGATAAAAGGTCGACGCGGGCTTTGCCCGTTGCTCTAATGATTCATGATAACTCGACGGATCGCAAGGCCATCGTGCTGGCGACGCATCATTCAAATTTCTGCCCTATCACTTTTGATGGTAGGATAGTTGCCTACTATGGTGGTGATAGGTGACGGAGAATTAGGGCTCAATTCCGGAGAGGGAGCCTGAGAAACGGCTACCACATCCAAGGAAGGCAGCAGGCGTGCAGATTACCCAATCCTGACACGGGGAGGTAGTGACAATAAATAACAATACCAGGCTTTTCGAGTCTGGTAATTGGAATGAGTACAATCTAAATCCCTTAACAAGGATCCATTGGAGGGTAAGTCTGGTGCCAGCAGCCACGGTAATTCCAGCTCCAATAGCGTATATTTAAGTTGTTGCAATTAAAAAGCTCGTAGTTGGACCTTGGGATGGGTCGACTGGTCCGCCTACAATGTGCACCGGTTGGCTCATCCCTACTGCCGATGATGCGCTTTTGGCCATAATTAGCCGGGTCGTGCCTCCGACGCTGTTACTTTGAAGAAATTAGAGTGCTTAAAGCAAGCCTACACTCTAAATACATTAGCATGGGATAAAATCATAGGATTTCGATCCTATTTTGTTGGCCTTCGGGATCGGAGTAATGATTAACGGGGACAGTCGGGGGCATTCGTATTTCATAGTCAGAGGTGAAATTCTTGGATTTATGAAAGACGAACAACTGCGAAAGCATTTGCCAAGGATGTTTTCATTAATCAAGAACAAAAGTTGGGGGCTCGAAGACAGTCAGATACCGTCCTAGTCTCAACCATAAACAATGCCGACCAGGGATCAGCGGATGTTGCTTTAAGGACTCCGCTGGCACCTTATGAGAAATCAAAGTCTTTGGGTTCCAGGGGGAGTATGGTCGCAAGGCTGAAACTTAAAGGAATTGACGAAAGGGCACCACCAGGAGTGGAGTCTGTGGCTTAATTTGACTCAACACGGGGAAGCTTACTAGATCCAGACATAGTAAGGATTGACAAACTGAGAGCTCTTTCTTGATTCTATGGGTGGTGGTGCATGGCTGTTCTTAGTTGGTGGAGCGATTTGTCTGGTTAATTCCGTTAACGAACGAGACCTCAGCCTGCTAACTAGCTACGTGGAGGTGACCCTCCACGGCCGACTTCTTAGAGGGACTATGGCCGCTTAGGCCAAGGAAGTTTAAGGCAATAACAGGTTTGTGATGCCTTTAGATGTTCTGGGCCGCATGCGCGCTACACTGATGTATTAAATGAGTTTATAGCGTTGGCCGACAGGCCGGGGTAATCTTTGAAATTTCATCGTGATGGGGATAGATCATTGCAATTGTTGGTCTTCAACGAGAAATTCCTTGTAAGCGCGAGTCATCAGCTCGCGTTGACTACATCCCTGCCCTCTGTACACACCGCCCGTCGCTCCTACCGCTTGAATGGTCTGGTGAAGGGTTCAGATCGTGACGACGTGGGCGGTTCGCCACTCGCGATGTCGCGAGAAGTCCACTGAACCTTATCATTTAGAGGAAGGAGAAGTCGTAACAAGGTTTCCGTAGGTGAACCTATAGAAGGATCATTGTCGAAAACTCGCTCAGCGAAACAACCCGCGAACACGTTGTAAACACACTGGTGGGGCGGAGGGCTCTCGAGCCCCTCGTCCTGCCTCATGCGGCAAGGGTGCGCGGGCTCACGCCTAAGCCCTTCATCGCGCGCAACAACAAAACCCGCAACGCGGGATGCGCTACGGAACTCTAATGAAAAAGCACGCCCTAATCACCTCAGTGCGCGACTGGCGGTCGTGTCCTCCCTAAAAGATGTCTAAAATGACTCTCGGCAACGGATATCTTGACTCTCGAATCGATGAAGAACGTAGCAAAATGCGATACTTGGTGTGAATTGAAAAATCCCGTGAACCATCCAGTGTTTGAATGCAAGTTGCGCCCAAAGCCATCAGGATTAGGGCACTTCTACCGAGGTGTCAAGCACCGTCGCCCCCGACCGCCTCGCATCCCTTCGGGGAGGGGAGGGACCATCGCGGGGCGGATGTTGGCCTCCCGTGCGCCTCTGGCTCGCGGTTGGCCTAAAAAAGAGTCTCGAGCGACGCCGCGTCACGGCTTGGCAATGGTAGAGAAAGCCTCGTGCTCCCTCGTGCGCGCGTCGCTCGCTCGCGGCTCATGGACCCAACGATCGATCAATTGAGATGCAACCCCAGGTCAGGCGGGACCACCCGCTGAGTTTAAGCATATCAATAAGCGGAGGAAAAGAAACTAACAAGGATTCCCCTAGTAACGGCGAGCGAACCGAGAAAAGCCCA